>JAZFAU010000004.1:710000-830000 GCA_037178615.1 Dione vanillae | reverse complement strand
GACTGTGAGTAAAGTATAGAGACCTCGTGTGTAAAACTGCCCTTAAAGTAGTATAGCATATATAGGTATCGGCCTAAGAAACAAGATTTTCTTAATAAATAGATATATATATATATATATATATATATATATATATATATATATATATATATATATATATATATATATATATATATATATATATATATATATATATATATATATATATATATATATATATATATTCTCACAATAATAGAAATATTAATTTTAAAAACACTTTGGGTTTACTTCACGAACCAAATGTTTATAAATTTAATTTAATTTAACATATTATGTACACATTTGTTTTTTTCACCTTCCATTAATTGCTAACTAATTGAAATGAAATGCCAAAAATGGTTTCAAATTTTTTTTAATTTAATCTTCTAAAATCTCAACAATTCTAGTGAAAATGGGAATAAATGCTTAATTAATTTATATATATATATATATATATATATATATATATATATATATATATATATGATGCTAATTTAAAGTTTCATAATTTTTATTATTTATTTAAAGGTATTTCTTTTAAAATGACGCTACACTAAATAAATTCACATAATTATCATTCGTTCATAGTAATGTGATAGTAATCTGAGAGATATATTTTATGTATGTACATAGTATTGCATTTGTGGCAATCTATGGGAATATAGATTAGAAATAGATGGGTGTAAGTAATTTGCTATGTCGCTAAATGTTAGTGTAACGTGGACGTAGAACATTGGCCGGCTTTGACGTTAAAATGAAATATTTATTTAAATATTACTTTAGTCTGTGGTTTTGAAGTTTATGCTACAAAAAGGTTTTAAGGTACTGCTTTTTTTTTAAATATCTTATTTTGTTCTACGTTCTACGTTTACGATGGATTAGTAGTTCAACAGTATCATAGATTAAAACAGCATACCCAATTATTACCCAATGTGTGAAACAAATATATATATACATATATATATATATATATATATATATATATATATATATATATATATATATATATATATATATATATATATATATATATATATAATTATATATATATATATATATATATATATATATATATATATATATATATATATATATATATATATATATATATATATATATATATATATATATAATTATATATATATATATATATATATATATATATATATATATATATATATATATATATATATATATATATATATATATATATATATATATATATAATATGAGAATATATTGGACAATTTTAGACATTATTTATATATTTTCGCTGTCTGTAGATATATATGTTGTGTAGAGAAATAAATCAATCGGTACGTACGCTAGTAGAATAGGATTCACGATGCGTGTGAATTCTTATTTATTACAATAGTGTACATAAACCATTATTTATGTAAGTTTAAACAAGAATGTTCTAATATCGCATCCGTTTAATTATGATCTATGTGGTGATATATACGTAAATGTAGTCTACGCAATTGCAATTCTCGTCCGGAATTCTAATTTAAACCAATTTGTCAACTTTTTTTATTAAAACTTTTTGCATTGTAAAATAATATGAAAATGTTCACTTCAAGGGGTATTTGAGGGAACGCTCTAACCACTGTTAACTTAGTTTGTGTAAGCTGTTTGAACGATCGACGCTTTGGTCCTTAATAATGCTAGAATGTTTATATTTTTGGTATAATATGATGAGCGATGTCTAAGGCTGGTGATCTATCTATTATATATATGTATGTATTTTTATATATATATATATATATATATATATATATATATATATATATATATATATATATATATATATATCTATATATATATATATATATATATATATATATATATATATATATATATATATATATAATATATATATATATATATATATATATATATATATATATATATATATATATATATATATATATATATATATATATATATATATATATATATACATATATATATATATAGAAGAAAATGTATAAATTATGTAAGTGTGTAAAATATATACAGCTGAGAGATCCAACTCTACGCCGATTGTAAATAAAATAAATGTTTATTTTATTTCATTTTGATAGAATATTTGAATATATTTATTGTCGTATTGTTTAATTTTAAAGGATACAACTTTTCCTTTTTTTATTATTAATACCTTGTTTTTTGGACAAACCTAGTATGTAGTTAACATCATTATTTGTGATCTCAACGAGTCTTTTGTTGTCGTAGTCTCTCTTCATAATTTCTGTATAAAAGCAAACTATAATCTGTGCAATTATTATTTATATATATATATATATATATATATATATATATATATATATATATATATATATATATATATATATATATATATATATATATATATATATATATATATATATATATATATATATATATATATATATATATATATATATATATATATATATATATATATATATATATATATATATATATATATATATATATATATATATATATATATATATATATATATACATATATATATACATATACGTGCAATACCATACTGATCACATAATAATTTTTAAAATAATAATATGTTTATTTGCTTTTTCTATTTACCTATGTGTTTTTAGCACTTTCTAATTTAACACTTATTGATATATTGTTTTAATATGTTTTATTTCGAAAATTTTACACTTACAATTTTTATGTTATATACAAGTTGTTCATTTGTGTGAAGTGTAAGCCTTTATTACTGTTGCAATGCAATTGTTTTGTGTTCTCATATACTTTTATATCGCTAATACAATTTTCATAAACAAATATTAAAAATATATTTAACCTTACTTAAAGAAATCTAACAAAATAGAAACATTTTCTATTTTTTTATTTGCTTGATAGAGAGTGACTTGGTTGCAATTACTTTATTAATTACGTATGCATCCACTCATATACTAGATTCACTATGTGTTGTCTTATTATGAAGGCTGATGGAAGAATAAGGAGCATTTTATTAATTTATTTATGTTGACTATATCATAACATATAACTGTGATTAGATTATTGAATTAGCGATATAACAGAATTTTTATAAAAAAGTAAGCTCACACACACAAACACACATGCGCGCACGTACGCACGCACGCACGCACGCACGCACGCACGCACGCACGCACGCACGCACGCACGCACGCACGCATGCACGCACGCACGCACGCACTCACTCACGTCCGTGTCAACACATAACAGTTATAGACCTTTAGATATACATTTTGATATATCTTTATATGTGGCTGGCTTCCTGCTAGCAAATGATATTGTATAGTTCATACCAAATTTGTTTTGGTTAATTTTTTTCCTAGGAAAAGTTAATTTGTATTTATAACATGGTCTGTTTAAAGACCCATATAACCCCCCTCTCCCCACACACACGTCACGTCAAATGTCCAAGATCGACGTGTCGGTTTTTATATATTTATTGTTTGGTGAATAAATTATAATGTACTGACTTGTAACCGAATGAACATCGGTTATCCGAGAGATCGAGAATCGAGTCGTAAATCAATATCAATCAATATATGTTGCGATTAAGTAATATTATTATTATTTATATAAATAAATTTGTGATTAATTTATTTATTGTTAGCATAGTATTGTTGGTAATGCTCACTTACACATGTTTTGGGGACACGATGAAAAACTTTTTGTTTTTTTTTTTTTGTTTTAATTTTTTAATTGTCTTTGTTACGTGTTTGTTAATTTTTACTCATAAAAAGAGTACGAGATAAAAGACGCTGTGTCTCCGAATGTAAATTTGACAGTTTGTATAGTATTTGTATGTAAATATTCGCAATATAGCTAAACGAAAATATGTACCATTTTTTGTCCTATAACTAAATAAAATTAATGTCGATCGTAATTTAGGTGGTTTCTGGAGATGGTAATTTAGGTGACCATCTTAAGTATATACGGCGTCGGGTTGCATCTTTCAGTTTTATTTTTATAGAATTTTATTGGAGACGCTGTGTCTCCGATCGAACGTCATTGTTTGCATTTGTTTAAGAATGCATAGATATTCTCTTCCGAAAAAAAACAATTAAACATCTGACTGTGAATATGCGTCGAAAGCGCTCGTAGATATATTAAATTGCTATTTTATATGTATGTATGTATGTATATGTTGTAAAGGAATAACATAGTAATATTATAATTTGATTTCTAGAAATCAATGCGATTAAATTGAATTTTCATGTAAAATCATATATATTTATATGTATATGTATTGCTTTAATTGTTTGAATGTATTTTGTAATATGTCCTATGAACTATCGGGACTTAATAACTAGTTACTTTAAAAATATATGGGCTAGGGCCTGTTAGATGCATTTTCCTACGCGATAATATATTATTTGTTGCTTGAAGAGTTTTGTTTTAAATCCTTTTCTTTTATGAAATAAAATGTTTTGTGGTATAATGGGTTGTTTTATTTATATTACATTCATATTTAATCTTTAAGAACATATTTTTTTATGATTTTTGGAAATTTTTGAAAGTTAAAAGATGTATATAAATTTTAAACGCAGCTGAATTTAACTAAGATTCAATATCTTCGACATATTTGCCAAAATAAAGTATAAAATGGGAGCGGTTAGTTTATGGCGTCTCAATAGCAAAGCACTGTATGCTAATCAAGTCGTGGTAAGTAGAATCAAAACGTTCTAGCCGAGTGATTCACGAATGAGTCACTGAACTACCCCTAACTCAACACAGCGCCCCTCACAGCAAATAGTTCTTCGAACATTGTACTCTACAGTCATAATAATTTCCATTAACTTGTTAATGAAGGAAGAAAGGAAAATGTGTTGTAATACCTGTTAAGCCAATTAGCGAATGTTATTTTTTAGAGTTGTTTTTGTAAAAGGTTTAGTCGTTAACGTTATTTTCTTGCGTTGATTTAAGCTTGGATTAAATACGGTGTTTGTAGGTTCGAATCCCGAAAAGTTATATTTATAGAACCTCCTCAAAATATTTGATATGTACTATTTTATAATGTGAATTGCGAAAGATTTCGTTTATTAATAATTTTTAAAATATATGTTTTGTATTTTAGTATATAAGTTTTCAGGAAAACCAAATGCGATTCCTGAAACTATGTACAGTCAGTTTAATAAACATCCTACACCTACGTCGAATATAAAATTAATACAATATCAATTCATAACCATTACATGTTTTTATATAGCTTCACGCTTTAGCCCGCACATAGCAGGTTAGGCAGAGAGTACCGAAGGAACCGTGGGAACCTAGTTTTAGGACACATCGTTCCCAACTTTCCGCCTTTTTTCGAGGCATTGTAGAACTCAATGCCACGCTTTGCCCAGTTACCAGACCTAATAAAATGGAATCGAACCAACAAACCGTCGCATTAACAAGCAGACTACGCCTCTGCGCCACAACGGTCGTCATCATTATCGTTATATAAATAAATTTTAATATCTAAATTGTACCATTTTACATACTATTATAATGAAAGTTAGCATGTTTGCAAACAAAACAACTCAATCGTGATTAAGTCCACCCGCCTGTGAGGGTCTCACTCGGCACGTTCTCTGATTTCAACCGTCAAAACGATCACTCGAGTTTATTATGTTTCTTGCAAAAAGGGCTCTGGTCTCTCAGAGTAGGCATTCGGGAATTGAACCGACAATATGGACCCTTAGACTTGTTTGTTAATGCCAGCTTGAATTGAAGTACTGGATTGTTTTTTACATAACAATCTGTAAAGCGATTAAGATAAAGATTTTAAGAATAAAATTATTTTGTTTTTAATCTCTTCACGCTTTATCCCGCACATAGCAAGGTAGGCAGAGGGAATTGCAGAAAACGTGAAAATCTAGTGTTAAGACACTCCGTTCCCCGCATTCCGCCATTTTTCGAAACATTGCGTGTTGAGTGGCGGAACTCAACGCCGCATTTTGCCAAAGCAAAAAATTATTTAGAGAATATATTTTCGTCTTAATTTTGAGAATATATTGCACTGACTACATGAATAGAATTTATACATTTGTCTTTATGAGAGGGTTCATCCCATTATATTTATAAATATATACATACATATATATTAATATGTAATATTATAAATTTCAACAGTTCGTGTGTTTGAACGCGCTAATATCGAAAACTACTAAGTTTAATTATTGGGCTAGTTTATCGAGAGAGACTGTATATAAGTTACATCAAGTTAACAGCTTTCATATCATCTATTGTACTTGCTGTCAGATCTTCTACGGGAGCTAAGTGTGTCATGGGACATGTCTAACACTACTCAGATTGATGGCCTTGTGATTAAGAGGACGATTAATTGAAGGGTATTTATACTTTCTGGTTATATGTATATTAAAAAGTGGAGTAAAGAGTTCCCATGTAGGTTTTTAAAATACATAATAAAATTACTTCACCACATTTTTATTTAAAAATAAAAGATATTAAGAATTAAAATCCCTTAAAATTATACCATTTATACAAACTGTATTTAATAAAAAAAATTTTGCACAATATTTCTGTCAAAATATCCGTTTTTAAGCTCTAAGAACATAAAAAGCAGTCTGACAAGGCCTCCTAATTGTAATTGCTCGAATGCACACTTCATGAAAAGGGTTTTAACGAACTTGCGATATGCGCTGTACACTGTAGGGGAACAAGAAAACACCCTTGTACTTAGATTTTAGAACCATTTAGCGTGACCTATAGACCTAATATATGTTTTTACCAAACTGAGGTCTTTCTGTATGGCTGGATCATATCAAACATGGTTAAAAGCTGCAAAATGACCAAAGAAAAGCTTTTGTCATTATAAAATGAACTTTATGTTTATTATGTTAATGACGAAAGTAAGAATAAAAATAGTCATCCTTCTAATTTATAAACAGGGTACCGAGCATATGTGGATAAGAAAGTATGGATGGAATATATTTTTAAATGTAAACTTGTTTTTTTAAAAGAAAAAAAATTATAATTAGGTAACTTTAAAAATATGGTACATATTTAAGTTTTATAACTGAAATAGTATTTATCTCAATAGATAAAAAATTATTTACATCAATAATTTTTGACAAATGATTTTTTTCTATTTCTTTGGTAAGACAATGTTTACAATAGGAGGTTAAATGTCTACAACAAGGAGGGAGTATAGAGAATAGTGTCTTAACACTTCTTTCTAGAGGTCAACGAATTTAACAATGCGTCATATAGCTTGAAATAAAATTATCCGAGAATTTAATCCACTTTTAACTTATGACTATTTACAAAATGGCAATGACATTCATTTTTATAATCATATACAGCTTAAATAATATATATATATATATATATATATATATATATATATATATATATATATATATATATATATATATATATATATATATATATATATATATATATATATATATATATATATATATATATATATATATATATATATATATATATATATATATATATATATCTATATATATATATATATATATATATATATATATATATATATATATATATATATATATATATATATATATATATATATATATATATATATATATATATATATATATATATAAATATTATTAAAATCCTCTTCCATTCTGATCCCAGTTTAAAAAGCCCGATACCTGGCGTTAATGGGTGGAGATGGAAAGTTTATTTGAAATAAAGTTTTAGAGCGCGACACACGCTTGTGATAAGCGGACACTACGGGCACACTTGTACAATGTTTCAAGGTAAGATAAAATAAAATAATATTTACATTAATTTATTAAAAACATTAAATAAATTTAATTTAAAATATATTTATCATTTTATTTATTTTTATTAAATTAATTTTGTGGGTAGTTTTAAAATTTTAATAGCATTGCGAATTATCAAAATAATCAAAATAAGATTGTTATTTTTTATTTTATTTAAGTTTTTTTGCTATTTTATTTTCTCTTACGTAAATATTATCAAGAACTTAAGTTCGTTGAAGCGTTGAGTTCCGCCACTCAACAGGCAATGCCTTGAAAAAAAGCGGAAAGTGGGGACGGAGAACGCAGGGACTAAGCAACGGAGTGTCTTAACACTAGGTTCCCACGATCCCTGCAGTTCTCTCTGCCTACCCTGCCTTGTGCGGGATAAAGCGTGAAGCTAAAAAAAACTTATACTAAATATTATTTCTAAATGTATAATAATTTTTACAAAAATAAAAAGAGGCTTTAAATTATTTCTATAGCCATTTATTAAATACCTATTAGCCATATGGTAAATATTTGTAACTTATATTATGAGACTAATTGATTATTAAATTTATATATATATATATATATATATATATATATATATATATATATATATATATATATATATATATATATATATATATATATATATATATATATATATATATATATATATATATATATATATATATACATATACATAGGACATATAAATAATACATATCTTAAATATCTTCAACATTCATACGACAATAATTTTTCAGCACAGTTAATTCGTTCATCATATTAAATTCTAATTTATTAATTTCTATTACTTATTATATATATATATATATATATATATATATATATATATATATATATATATATATATATATATATATATATATATATATATATATATATATATATATATATATATATATATATATATATATATATATATATATATATATATATATATATATATATATATATATATATATATATATATATATATATATATATATATATATATATATATATATATATATATATATATATATATATATATATATATATATATATATATATAAATACGTAAAAGCTTTGCGAATGAAATGCTAAAAAGGTAAAAGTCACTTTTCATTAACAAATTTAATCCAGAAGCTCCAAAATTAACACTCTTATTCTATTAAAAGACTTTCATAAATCGTGTTTACTATAAATAGGCGCCCCGTTTTACGACAATACTATACGTGAGTCACCCTAACCTAAGGGAGGTTGCGTGTATGAATGCACTTCCTAATTTCTAGCCTAACTTGACCTCTTTGCCCCTTTGGCTTTAAAACTAACGGATTAGATTAAAAGAAAAGCTTTGCGAATGAAAGCTCTAGTTATGTTGGTGTTTTTTTTTGTATATATGTATGTATTTATATGGGATAGGGTCGATTGAACTAGTTCATTTTTTATTGTGACTCAATTCTAATTTTGTTTATTATATTTGTTTGCTGGTCTCACAGCGTAGCGGTAGGGTATATGTTTATGATATTCCATGGGTTTAGGTTCGATTTCTGCTTGAGAAATATCTTTTTTACTGTTGATTGTATATTTGTTTAACAGTTGTGTGTATATTTTTATGTTCCTGGATTATAAGAAAATATTACTATTATAATATGTTGTTTCCCTTAAGTATAATATAATATGTTGTCTCCTAAGATTTACGCGGCGTTGAGTTCCGCAAGATAATGATAATGATAATGGACCAAATTTATATACTCATAAAAAAATATAATTTATTATAAGCAATTAAAAATAGCTCAGCTTAGCTTTAACTTAAGAAGAGACTAAGATATATATATATATATATATATATATATATATATATATATATATATATATATATATATATATATATATATATATATATATATATATATATATATATATATATATATATATATATATATATATATATATATATATATATATATATATATATATATATATATATATATATATAGAGAGAGAGAGAGAGAGAGAGAGAGAGAGAGAGAAGAATAAGCCAGTCACCTTCTTTTTTCTTTGCAGATTCGTTTACGATGTACTACAGACTACTATTCTCCATTAGCATGCTCTGTTTTAGTCAACATGTTGTTGCCTTAGATTCTGGTAAGGTTTGAACATAATTTTATCTTAACTATTTCTAAAAATCACAATAATATAAATTGAACGACTCAAGGATTAGTGGATTCGATTTCAACTCGGGGATGAATTATTTCATTTCCATTTCCTTCGCTATGGCGGCAAGATAAAGGCGGAAAGCAGGAGTGTCTCGGAGTGTCTTAACACTAGTTTCTCACGGTTCCTGCGGTTTCGTCTGCTATAAGCGGAATAAATAAGCTAGAAAAATTAGATTATGCCTAATAACATTATTTTTGAATTTCATTTTTTAAACAATTCATGTAACACGTATATTATATGCGTATATGCTATATGCAAGGAATGAGTCATGGTTCGTCTGTTACTATTACACTATTAGTCAATGACTAATAGTCACAAAATCATTTTTTACTATATATAGTATAGATACGTTATAAAAGATTATTATAAAGAAAAACAGTCGTGCTGAACTATTGTGACGAAAATGATATAATTGTTATATAAATGATGCTTCTATGCGATTAAAGTATCTTGATTTGGTTTTCGTTTAGTGTCTATGTTTTATAATCATTTTTTTATATTTTATATGCAGAAGTCGTAGTACTCCGCGCTGTACGAGGACGCGACGCACGTCTGCCGTGTGGGCAAGGCAAGGTGTTTCTAGATGGTCCGGACTCATACGTTTTGTGGTTGAAAAATGATAGGGACTTTTTGTATAGATTCCCTAACGAAGAAAGTGAGAGACGGTGAGTAAAAAGTAATTTAACTGCTTAAATGAAATCACAGTTGTAGATTTTATTAATTTTCATAGTTAAAAAAGTAACAGGAAATGGAGAACAACTTGCAAAGCCAACTTGTAGGTTGGAAAAGAGAAGTGTCACAATTCAATAGATAGTCTTAACAAATAAAATTTGCAGCAACTAATTCTATTAAGTTATTATTTACATATAGATCTACTTCCGCTGATTCAACAGTTTTCTTCATAACATGTAACTATACTAGAAAGAGGATTAACACCATTACAGTGCAACGTTGTAAACACTTATATGCAACATACAGACTTTCAATTGTTTTATACTACTTAAACTAATAATTTATGAAATTTACTACATGAGGGTTTGATTCGATTCCCACTCGGGGAAGACTTTCATTTATTCGCTCTGGCTAGGTAAAGCGCGGCGTTGAGTTCCGCCACTCAGACGCAATGCCTCAAAACGGCGCTACACGGGGAACGGAGTGATTTAACACTAGGTTCCTGATTCCTGCGGTTCCCTCTGCCTATCCTGCTATGTGCTAGAGCATGAAAATTACAACAAAATGACGATTTCCCACAGTAATATGAATAGAGATCGCATATTCGGCACATCATGCGACGCGGGGGCATGCAACGACGATACTTCCCTACTGTTGAAGCGGGTGAGCGAGCAGGACAGTGGCATATACAGATGTAGGGTGCATTATCAAGCCTCGCCGTCTCTTGATTACGTGATTGACGTGAGGCTGGTGGGTGAGTGGGACGATTAATATCATTTTTTTTTTTAATTTTACAACAAACATATGGCTAGGGATCATGGAACTTTATTGTTCTCAATTACAAAAAATATTTGTGTTAATTAAAAATATTTGGAACTGTTCTTTTTACAATAATATATTTATTATTATTGTTTAATTATTACAATAGTATTCTTACTATTCATTAAAGAAAATATTAATTCACTAACATTATATTGACTAAATAAATATTTTTATTCCAGATTCACCGGGAATCCCTAGAATTTTCAACGATGCAGGCGAGGAAATTAGAAGAGGTTACGTGGGACCTCTCAGCCTCGGCTCGGATCTTACCCTCATTTGTGAAGTCGATGATGGTAACTTAACTTAAAATTAAAATTTTATTTTACGTTAAATACTTAGCTTGTCATCGAACATAAATTTTACTTATCTACTTCTTCACAAACGAGTCATTGTCGTCGTGGCGCAGTGTCGTAGCGTCTACCTGTAAACGCGACGGTTTTTGGATTCGATTCCCACTCGGGGAACATGGTTTTTTCTGTTTCAATTTTCTTCGCTTTGGTAACTAGGCAAAGCGCAGCGTTGAATTCTGCAAGTCAACACGCAATGCGTCGAAAAAGGCAGAAAGCGGGAACGGAGAATGCAGGGACTAAGCGACGGAGTGTCTTTATAATAGTTTCCTATGGTTCCTGCAGTTCCCTCTGCCTACCCTGCCATGTGCAGGACAAAGCGTAAAGACATTTACTTATTTAAATATAATTTCTTTATTATAGTACGTTAATTCTATAACTTTCCCAAAAGTTTAAATAACATATATTTATATTAATTTATGTTATTAGACCAACCAGATACGTTACTCTACTGGCGTCGTAACGGCGTAACAATAGAACGTTCACACTCGGTCCGCTCTGGCGTTCTAAGAGCGGAGGTGCGCGTGCGCAACGCGTCAAGGGACGAGCTCGACGCCCACTATGAATGCCTGGCGCAGAACGCCGACGTCACGGAACCACTTAGCGCGAGTGTTGTAGTTAAAATGTATCGTAAGTACTTTTATTGCTTATAAAAAGTGATGTAGAACTAGACATTATAGTCTAGGATAGGATGATTTTGCTAATGTCTTTCGAATTATTCATATAATTTATGTGTGAGTTAAATTTTGAATTAAATCTATCTAAATTAATACGTTTTGTTAGTTTTGATTCTAATCCTTTAATTTTTTATTTTTTTTGTATTAGAATTTGTAAGCATCTCGATAAATATAGCGCAGCGTTGAGTTCCGCCACTCAACACGCAATACCTCGAAAAACATTAGGTTCCTACAGTTTTTGCGGTCCCTTCTGCTCTGCCATGTAAGGGATAAAGCGTAAAGCTATTAAAAAAAATAATTGCTATTTGGCGACAAGTGCTTGATTTGATTTGAAAAATAAAATATATCTAATGAACATGGAAGAAACCTTTTGTTACATTGTAAATAACACTTTAAAATAACAAAATTTCTTTTACAGTTCCTCCTTTAAGTGTGGAAATCCGCTTGAACAATAACTTTGACTTTGAAACGGGACAGCCTCGCGTGGTCGACTGCGTGGTGGTTGGCTGCGTTCCTCCTCCTGCAATTACTTGGCATTTAGGCGATGTGTTGCTGAGACCTACAGTGCATAAGGTAATATCTTTATATAGCTTAGTTTGAAGGAATGGGAAGGTATGCAGAGAAATTTACTATATTTGTATTATCACTTGTTAGTACTCACCCTCTCTCTTTCTTTCTTTACATTATCTATTTTATGTAAAGTTAGTATGATTTCTTTTATTTTTTATTTATGGATTTAGTATAAGCTTTAGTTTCGATATTGTATTTCTAAGTTTATTATAAATATAAGTTGTTTTTGAGTCATATCATTGCAAAATGTCTAAAACATACGCCGAAAACGGAAAAAGATATTTGAGCACTAAGTTCTCTTTACTGCCTTTTTATCACCCAGTAATAAGCGAGTTAAATAAAAGATCTATTTATTTATAATATTAGTTTACTTTTTTATAGGAACTGCACGATGGGAACTACACAGTGTCCTCGTTAACACTCGCCCCCTCACTGCGAGACAGCAAGCATGATTTAATATGTCGAGCGCATAACTCGCATATACCTAAATCCGTTTTCGAAGATAAAGTTACTTTAAACGTTGGATGTAAGTATATGTTTTTTTAAAATATATTTTTACTTAGAACACACATATATATATATATATATATATATATATATATATATATATATATATATATATATATATATATATATACATATATATATATTTATATTATTACTTTTAGATCGTCCAATATGCCTTACAACTCGTGAAGAGACAATCGGAGCAGTGCTACAAGAGGCTGAGACTGTGACTTGCGTCGTGGAAGCTTCTCCCGATCCACTGCAGTTCAGCTGGACGTTTGCTGATTCTAGAACTGTCTATACTAGTTCTAAGGTATTTAATATAATATTTATTAAAAATAATATATTTAATTCAACTGCAAACCCACAATATATTAATTATTCTATATGTTCCGTACATCAATATGTTCCTTCACTCTGTTGCAAGAAGGCAGGCTAAAACCAGACAAAAAGCGTCCAGCCTCAAAATATTACTCTAAATGACTCCCTGGGGAGCTTGAATGAAGATGTTAATGACAATGGACCAGCGAAAGAGGTGTGCAGGGATCACAGCGTTTTGTAATCCGTTCTCTCTGGCTACCCCGCTAGGGATAGAGCGTGAAGATGTGTGTGTGTGTGTGTGTGTGTAATTGAATAGAGTAAACATAACTATAGTCTCTATGTAAAATTAAAGTGGTAGTAGTTTTCTAAGTGGAAGCTCGTTTATATATTATGTTAACATACTCGGTTCGCAAAAGGCCGCGGGTTCGAGTCCCGCTGTGCTCAAATTTTTATATGTTTTCCTTAAAAATTTTTTCTAACCTCAGTTTCAGTAACATTATAAAAATCATAAAAAAAATTTCAGAAAGTCCCCGGCCACCACAACAGGTTCGCCTCCACGCTGACGTGGCTACCTCGTGACTCAGACGTGGGGGTACTCTTATGTCGCGCGACAAACGCCTTTGGAGAACAAAAACGCCCCTGCTCCTACACTATTGCTCCAGGAGGCCCTCCGCATGCACCTGAGTGTGTCGTGCTGAGATCTTATCCGAATGCGGTGCGAGTTCAGTGCCAGAAAGGTATTACATGTTCTTTTTTATATACAAGGACCGCCGTGGCGCAGAGGTTTGTGCGTTCTATTCCCACTCTAGGAAGATTGATTTTTATGGAACGTATTCAAAGTGCGGCGTTGAGTTCTGCCATTCAATATTCAATACCTCGAAAAGGGTGGGACTGGGAGTGTCTTAACACTAGGTTCCTATAATTCTAGCAGTTCGTTCTGCCTACACTGCCGTGTGCGGAATAAAGCGTGAAGACATTATAAAAAATATTTCTTGTTTTAAACATAAATAAAAAAGTGCCGCCGCAATTATAGGCAATGACTACAAGCGATTCTTACAGCTACAGTACAAAAATAATATAATATATGGCTTACAAGCATTGCACAAAAAATTTACGATCAAAAATCCTATATATATATATATATATATATATATATATATATATATATATATATATATATATATATATATATATATATATATATATATATATATATATATATATATATATATATATATATATATATATATATATATATATATATATATATATATATATATATAAAAATCGTATCATAAGTGAAATCTAAATGAATTAGATTAGAAATTTATTTTTTAAATTTAACCAGGTTGGGACGGCGGCAGATCACAGATTGTTCACTTAGAGCTACTCAACTCCGATGGTACAGTACTGCAAAATGTATCGAACGCTGCCGGCCATTTCCATCTGCCCGATATAGAAGATGACAAAAACTTGACAGCGCGGGTGTACGCAAGCAGCTCTAGGGGACGGAGCGAGATAAAGACCGTTCACTTACAAACTATAACTCCACTTAGTGCTTCCGGTATTTAATTTTTTTATATTAAATTGTAACAACACATTAGTGATGTCTGTGAACTTGCCAGATCGTCAAAGAAAAGTCTAGTTACGTTACCTGTATATAATATAACAATTTTTATAAATATTTTGGCATGAATTGTAATTTCAAAACCAGTTTAAATATGTTTTTGTGAGTCAACTCGAGAGAACTATTCTTAAGAACTATGAACAACTGTAGAGTTCACACACATGCGTATAAAAGTGGTCCAGAATTTTATTTACAAGAAAATGATCTCTACGGGAAGTTAGCGGATGATTTTTTAAATGATTTTTTGGAAAACGTGAGAACTATTTCTAAAACCTATTAAAATCTATAGAACAAACTGCATGCGAAGGGAACTCCTTTTTATTTTTGATCTGATATGGACAATGTTGGACAATGATCTACCAAGTTCACAGACATACATTACTGTAAGATAACCAAAGAATATTGTAATAAAATTCCTTTCCTTGATATTTGTAGAGATATACCCGAAATTACGCCACAATTTGAGTGTTAATGTTATACTACTTAAAATTACATTTATAACAAATGTATTGAGGACCGTAGTGGCGCAGAGGCGTAGATTCCCAAGTGGGAATCGATCGGGGTACGATTCCCACTTGGGGAAGATGAATTTTTCTATTTCCATTTTCTTCGCTCTGGAAACTAGGCAAAGCGCGGCGTTGAGTTCCGCTACTCAACGCATAATGCCAACAAATGTCCGACTGCATGAAAGAGTCGTATATATATGACAGACAATCTATTATTTCCCCCTAGTAGCTGTAACAGAAGACGTCCCAACACCTTCTTGGACTCGTTGGCTGGAAGTCGCAGCGGGCGCAGTGGCAATAGGAGCCGCGGTCGCCGCCGTGACCGTCTGCGTCAAACTGATGAAGGCGAAGAGGGATAATTTAGAGTTAAACCCCGATTTAGTGCCGAGATCTGATGGTATATATACACACACACACACATATATATATATATATATATATATATATATATATATATATATATATATATATATATATATATATATATATATATATATATATATATATATATATATATATATATATATATATATATATATATATATATATATATATTCCTTCCTTCCTTGGTTCCTTAGCTTGATTTCAACGATTCAATCTAACGTGGTTTAAGACGACTCTTACATTTCGTCAGTTTTTGTATAAAATGTTTAATGTAAAAAAAACTATTTCTTTCAAAAAGTCCTTTCCTTTTAAAACATTTCTTATAAAGACCCACCTCCTAACTACATTTAAAAAATATATTTATATTTATAAGGTACATTCCATCGGGAACCAGATTTCGCTAGAGAAGAACGTGTCCTCGGAACTACCAACATAACGGTCAACCAATTAGCAGCGTGCCAGAATGTAAGGAATTCTCATATAAATAAATGAAATCACAAACTTTATTTTCACGTAAATTATTTAACTCTTCGTACATTTGATTAAAGACGTTGTCGTATTTTTGTTTCCTTTGTTACAATATTTCGAAGTTATCCACATTATTGTTTAAGTAATATAGTTAATGTTACCATATACTACCCCAAGGAACATGTGTGAATATAAATATATAAATATGATATAAAATTTCGTATAAATATTGCATGTTTTAAGCCTAGTTTTAGTAGTAGTAGGTGAATACTTAAATGGCAACGTGTATTGACATGTATTTGCCAGAAAACCCCATGGTTTTCTATTGATTTAATATAGGCACTGTTCTATGTATTATATATTGTTTAACATATATACATACATATATTGTTATATATTATATATTTATATTTAACATATAATATATTTCCAGCAATATTCCGCATCTCCTGTACCGTCGTGTCGGGTCCTCGTGGGTTGCGGGGCACACTCGCCGCCCCAAGACGCCTGCCCCGCTACACAGCACTCATATTACGTTTAGTTATAATTTAACATTATTTTACTAAAAATATAATTCTAGTCAAACTAGCCCTTATATGAATTGATAAAAAATCGAAAATATGATTGGAGAAACTGCGACGTTATTTTGATCTCGATTGGTTGGGAAGTAGAGATATAAGTGTACTAAAATAAGATCTTTGTGACGCCTTTCTATATGAAAATTAATATATAATTGTAAAGAAATACAGTTTTCTTTAGTATATAATCTATTTATATGTATTTATGTAGAAATTTGAAAAAAAATAATAAAATGGCTTGGCGTGTTTCAGTGTAGAACATTATGGATAAGATATTTTCGATATATATAAAGTTTACTTTTTATTTTATTGTATTTAAAATTCATATTTAGACTTATATTGTAATTAAGTTATATAAAAATGTGTTAAATAACTATTAATTTCGAACGAAAATAAAGCCAATACAAAGAAGATGAATGTGAATGAAAACTTAAAAAAATATAAACATATCTAAGGTGCTATAATTTTAAAGTAAATTTTCTTATATGTGTGACATTTGCTGAAATTGATATATACTCAACATATCTCATATATATATATATATATATATATATATATATACATATATATATATATATATATATATATATATATATATATATATATATATATATATATATATATATATATATATATATATATATATATATATATATATATATATATATATATATATATATATATATATATATATATATATATATATATATATATATATATATATATATGAGATATGTTGAGTATATATCAATTTCAGCAAATGTCACACATAAGAAAATTTACTTTAAAATTATATTTAAATAAATATATATATATATATATATATATATATATATATATATATATATATATATATATATATATATATATATATATATATATATATATATATATATATATATATATATATATATATATATATATATATATATATTTCAAACTATTGCAATCACATATAACGCTCTTAAAGACATAAACGAGCCATGAGCTCTTATCCAAACTAAATTTTATGAAATATTCTTAAATTAAAAAATACTATAAATTTTACTGAAAAATCACGAAATGTTATATTTATAGTCATATTTATATATGATTATTCTTCTAGAATGTATGTCTGTCTATCTGTATTTATTTACTAATTTCATGTGTCACTCTATGACTTTTATGACGTGAAGTAAATAAAACATTTACTTTATCTTATTTTAACTTTTATACGTTATTCTTAAAAAAATAAATATATTTAAAAAAACAATGTTTATTCATCCAATGACTGGTTAGTGACGTAGTAAGAACCGCAAGAGAAAGAATCAAAATGACTACTTATTCAACAGAGTGCTTGAACGGTTTCCAAAAGGTGTCTGTCCGAAACCTGCAGCGATCAAATTTTTATGTTTTCTTTAAGCATTTTTGCTATACTTAGTATGGATTAACAATATAAAAATCTTAAAAATGTGTATAATTATGTTGTCTATTTTTTTTTAGCTTCACGCTTTATCCCGCACATGGCAGGGTAGGCAGAGGAAACTGCAGGGACCGTGGGAATCTAGTGTTAAGACACTCCGTTGGTTAGTCCCTGCTTTCTCCGTCCCCTCTTTCCGCCTTTTTCGAGGCGCCACGACGGTTGATATATATATATATATATATATATATATATATATATATATATATATATATATATATATATATATATATATATATATATATATATATATATATATATATATATATATATATATATATATATATATATATATATATATATATATATATATATATATATATATATATAATATATATATATATATATATATATATATATATATATATATATATATATACATATATATATATATATATATATATATATATATATATATATATATATATATATATATATATATATATATATATATATATATATATATATATATATATATATATATATATATATATATATATATATATATATATATATATATATATATATATATATATATATATATATATATATATATATATATATATATATATATATATATATATATATATATTATATATATATATATATATATATATATATATATATATATATATATATATATATATATATATATATATATATATATAGAGCCGTACTCAGTCGGTTACTTGTGGTTACGAAATATCGACGTCATAAAGTCTGATTCATCCAATGAAGGTCCAACGAAGTGAATAAAGTACTAAAGCACTTTCGAAACGTAAAAACAGACACGCACAAAAAAGAATTACCTCTCTCATACCGAAATTCACGTTTCATTCTTAAAAGCGGAAAACAAAGCTTCGAATCGATTCGCTCTGAATGAACGTCGTACAAATATATAGCATAAGTATGTGGAATAAGGTTGTATTTGCAGTAACAGTAGCAGATCACGAAGGAGCTAATACAACCGATGGCAGTGGACCGATTTTAAAATGGTTATCTAAGAGAGCGTAACACTAATTCAACTCTAGAAAAATACCGTACCGCACTCGATCTAATATGATTGGAAGAGTTTTCTTACAAATCCGCGTATTTTGTTGCTAAAATAAAAAAATTAAACCCATTTTAATTAATAATTTTCAAATTTTTTTGCATGCCAAGGTGTCTTTACTACATACTGTACCAAAAATTCACAGCTTTAAAATAATATTTTTTTTAATATGGTAATTATTTCGTAATTAATTAATAATGACAATATTTTTCATTTCATAAAACTATACGAATCGAAAATATTATAGATATAAACTTTTAGTCTAAATAATATTTGAACTCGTGACCTTTACCTTTACAATTAAAATCTTCGCTACTGTTCTTTCCATTCCATGATTTTTTATACTATATATGTATATTTATATATGTTGTTATGTGAACTGTGGTGGTAAGACACTCCCTTTCTCTACTTTCAACAGGTTTTTTAATATAACCGAACTAAAAACTATGACGTTTCGAGCTTTGATGGCCCATTTGATGGAAGTTATATATGTACAATATACATATATTAAATATCTTTACTGCACTTTATATATTAACATATTGTAAATACAACATACATATGTACGTGGAAATTGTGAAAACTGTCTAGACTAGGACACTATTGTTTTAGAGGTTCAATGGCGAACGAGAAAGTTACAGGGTGGTTGACTGTAAACAACCGGTGCCAAAGGCTTATGTCGTTCAAACATCGACGTACCATGTACATCGGTATAAATCAAGTAATGAAGCGGAGGCGATTTAATAAATTTTAATATATTAATAAGTTAGAAATTTCTCAAAAAATGGATAGATTTAAGTGGAAAAGATATAAATATATATATATATATATATATATATATATATATATATATATATATATATATATATATTATATATATATATATATATATATATATATTATATATATATATATATATATATATATATATATATATATATATATATATATATATATATATATATATATATATATATATATATGTCAGGGCTCTTGCTTTCAGGCAAAGGTACGTATTAAAAGTGGACTACTCTGAAGTAATGTAATTAAGTGATTTATGTCAAATTGTAACTACGCAGAATCTTTGTTCGAAGACACGAATTAATTAATGTTCTACGAATGGTCGACGAATTAATGGTCTACGTATGTTTCTATGTTACTCTTTGAAGTAAACTCTAACCGCTTCTAGTTTCTAATATTGATATATTCCAGTATATTCATGGTACATTACATATGGCTAAATGGTTACATAATAAGGTAATATGCTTAAAAACGAAAACATGTGACATTTAGTGGCAATATATATATATATATATATATATATATATATATATATATATATATATATATATATATATATATATATATATATATATATATATATATATATATATATATATATATATATATATATATATATATATATATATATATATATATATATATATATATATATATATATATATATATATATAATATCCGCTGTCTTGTGCACACACTCGCTGCCTTATAAGAGAGAGGGGAGACCACTTCGAGAAGTTCATCGGAAACCAGTTAGCTCTTAACACGGCGAGGTGCGCGTGAGTGCTTTACGGTGCTAAGTGTAGTGTCTTAGACAATGTAAAATACTGACTAAGGTAAGACATAATGTATAATATATAAAAGATTTCTCAATAAACTTACAAATTTATTAGAAATTTAGTTGATTTGTTACAATGTTATGTAAAAAAAGCTTTTGCACAAAAACTTTTGCGATCCGATCAGTTTCTAGCGTCACTATTTTCCGGCCTCATTCGTCTAAACGGCGCAAAGTTTGATCAATTACGTAATTATTTGTTGTAATATTTGGTGCTTAGCTTTGTTTTATTTATAAGTGAAGATTTGGACGCCTTTTTTTGGTTCGCGAAAACATATCTTAACTCTATACAGCTAATTACGATATATATATATATATATATATATATATATATATATATATATATATATATATATATATATATATATATATATATATATATATATATATATATATATATATATATATATATATATATATATATATATATATATATATATATATACATATATATATACATATTTATATTTATATTTATATTTATATTAACTTTAACATAATCGTCGATATTAAAATAATAGTAATTAATTTAAATATAGCACAATTTTAAAGTATAATAAACAAAAGTGAATATAAAATCCGCGTTTTCTCTTGATGATTTTTGGAGCATAACCCATAATACTTGTTTTTAATGATTAATGAATGCATGCATGGGATATCTTTGTATTTGCATATTTCTTTAGAAGATATATATATATATATATATATATATATATATATATATATATATATATATATATATATATATATATATATATATATATATATATATATACATATATATGTAGAGGCGTTGAGTTCCGTCATTCAACACGCAATGTGTCGGGGAAGTGTAAAAATTAAAATGAATACTTCAATTAAATCGATTTTATAATAATTCTTAGTTAACTCGTTTCATAAGCACAAGTTGTAACATTCACTTCTGTAAGTTTGTACTTTGCCTAAATTAAATGTGAAATAGAAAGTTGGTACACGAGTTTCATTATGATTTAGTATACATATATATATATATATATATATATATATATATATATATATATTATATATATATATATATATATATATATATATATATATATATTGCCTGACATTTATAAGTTATCCTAATCCTATCCGATGAGTGACTTCTGATGTCATTATAATTTATTATACAGGTTTTACATCCTTTAAAAATTCTTAACGAAACAATTTTTTATATTTTTTTTATAAACTTCTTTTATTAATGCTAGTATGGAAGTGACTAGGGCATTTCAAATGCAAGTCAGGTCCAAAACAAACACTATGATCCCAACTTGCAGATAATATTTTATTGTTAAAACCGACTTCAAGTAACTTTATAAGAAAATCGCTAAATACTGCGTAAAATTTCTTTGTATATGAATTAAATTAGGTAAACGAGTCATGTGAAACACGTGTGCGCATATCCGGTACAGTGCAGATTCTTGTCAATTTAAAGTACAAGCTTTTAGCGTATATTATGTATATATATATATATATATATATATATATATATATATATATATATATATATATATATATATATATATATATATATATATATATATATATATATATATATATATATATATATATATATATATATATATATATATATATATATATATATATATATATATATATATATATATATATATATATACTTAGTCTTGCCATAAATATTGTTATAAAGAAAAGCACGATTTTTTTTTTATACGTAACATTTATTCCTTTCATAGTGAGTTAGTTTAATACATCAATATATAACTATTAAAAATATACAATGATTATTCGAAGTGGTCCCCATTGGCTGCAATACAGTCTTTTAAACGGTGAGGCCAGTTATCAATAGCAGCACGAACTCTTTCTAGAGGAAAATTCTTCACTGCCAACCGAATGGATCGTTTTAGGGACTCCAAATTATCATGGCGTTTAGAGCAAGCCTTACTCTCTAAAACTGACCATAAATCATAATCCAATGGATTTAGGTCAGGACTTGACGACGGCCAGTTTTCAGTGCTGATAAAGTCCGGAACGTTAGTTTTCAACCAAGATTGGGTGGATCGAGCTCTATGACCCGGTGCCGAGTCTTGTTGAAAGCACCATTCTTTGTTATTGAACATGGTGTTAGTTAAAGACTTAACTACCGTCTCAAGAATGGTATTTTGATAAACTTGTGCCGAAGTTTTAATACCTTTTTCACAAAAATATGGCTCAGTCACCCCTTCATAGCTAACACCCCACCAAACCATCACTGAAGTGGGATAATGCCCACGTTGTACTCTGTTTACTAATTGCGAAGCTTCTTTAGAGCTTCCAGCATAAATACGGTCATTTTGTTTATTAAAATACTGCTCAATTGTAAAAATTTTCTCATCCGTAAACAAAATTTTTTTGTGACCTCCCTTTGCGTACCGCTTAAGTAGTTGTTTGGATTTTACCACCCTATTCTTCTTTAAATTATCAGTTAGGAAGTGACCAGTACGTCTCTTATAGGCTGCAAGTCCTAAGTCATCTTTTAATATACGCGACATGGTTCTAGGAGCTATCTTCATCTCCCGAGATAAAATCTTTTGCTTACGGACAGGATTTCTTCGAATTCTTTCCCTAACTGCTTTAATCACCTTTTTCACACGAACGGTACGTGGACGGCCAGATCTTTTTCTGTCACAAACAGAGGAGGTATCATTGTACCTATCAATAGCCCGGTAAACAAACATTTGACTAATACCAAGCGGGTGGAGGGTTTTAAAAATTGCACTTTTCTCCATACCTACTTTATGTAAGGCAATCACAGCGATTCGGTTCTCTTTATCACCCCACTCCATTTTAATATAACAAAATATTTAACAATATAATGGCGCGAAAATAAGAAAACACATCAAGCAATCATATAAAAATGACAGATTCCAAATTCCAACGTAATATTTTCTTTTTTTGAATAGTAACAGTATTTATGGCCAGACTAAGTATATATATATATGTATAATTTCCTGTATAAAGACAATACTATACTTATCAAATGTTAATACAGCTTTTATTATTTATAGCGTACACATATTAATTTTTATATTAATTTATTCATATATTAATATATAAATTAATATGTTTCCGCTTTATTTTTGCTTCACGCTTTATCCCGCATATTGCTGGGTAGGCAGAGGGTACTGCAGGAACCGTGTTAAGATACTCCGTTGCTTAGTCCCTGCTTTCGCCGTCCCCCGCTCTTTTCGAGGCATTGCGTGTTGAGTGGCGAAACTCAACGCTGCGTTTTTCCATACATGTATATATATATATATATATATATATATATATATATATATATATATATATATATATATATATATATATATATATATATATATATATATATATATATATATATATATATATATATTTACGACATGTAGCGCTCAGACATCATGTATTTACTATTTCCACGCCAATGAGTGGACAGCTGAGCATGTGGGTCGATCGACGTTCCATATTATGGTATGCACTTGTACTCAACACGACGACTTTAAATAACAATTTTTTATAACAAAATGTGTAAAAAATTGGAAAATTAATTATAGAACTGTATTTATTATATTAAATAACATTTATTTTAGTAAACAGGAGGATATTACGCTTTTATAATTACAGAAAGTCAACCAATTATACTTTAATACGATTATTCTTTAATTACGTAAATATAAAAATAGATTTCATTACATATTCTTAATTTATACAGTTTTTTATAGCTTCACGCTTTTATCCCGCATATTGCAGAGTAGGCAGAGGGAACTACAGGAATCATATGAACCTAATGTTAAGACACTCCGTTGCTTAGTCACTGCTTTCTCCGTCCCCGCTTTCCACCTAATTCGAGGCATTGCGTGTTTAATGGCGGAACTCAACGCCGCGCTTTGCATAGTTTCCAGAGCGAAGAAAATGGAAATAGAAAAGTCCATATTCTCCGAGTCGGAATCGAACCCTCAAACCGTCGTATATAGAAATATAGAAAGATAACAAAAATAATATAAAATAATATAGAAAGATAACAAAATAGAACTTCGATCAACTTTCTATACATTGAGAGTATTTGAAGTATTCTAATACTTCGTTTTGTTGCCATTATAAAGAAATGAAGATCGCTCATTCCCCAAAGTGAGATTGAACCCACAACTATCGCATCACTGCGCTACGACGGTCTCTTTTGTTATGTATACTTAAGATAATATTGTTTATTTCTATTAAAATAACTGTCGTCTAGAGAAATTTGATATAATTAACTTAAAAGCTAATGCATACGCAATACGTTATATTAAATTATTAAACAAGTAATTTATTCATATCGTTGGCCATTTGCCTTGTTCTAAGTAACTCCACTTGTAAATGCACATTGAATTTAACGTATCTTGGCTACGCTTCGCCTTAGCCGCGTCAACTTTCTTTCTTAATCAAGTTTTCAAGGACAAACCTGTTAGAAGTTTACTTCTAAACTGTACCAACCTCTCACAATGTCACTATGAGACATGTTAAAATTTGCTTCGTATAAAAATCGTAATTTAATAGAATAATTATCATTAAATACATGATTTTTATTTCCATTCTCCGTATAATATATATATATATATATATATATATATATATATATATATATATATATATATATATATATATATATATATATATATATATATATATATATATATATATATATATATATATATATATATATATATATATATATATATATATATATATATATATATATATATATATATATATATATATATATCTCAGATATAAATAATTTCTTTATTAACGTCCCTTTCATCTTAAATGATGAAATCTCTATTAATTACGCAATTAGTATATGTCATATACAAGTAACTCTTAACAGCGGCTACGTTTGCGTTCAATTGATTAAGTACAAAATATTTAATGTATATTTATATATATATATATATATATATATATATATATATATATATATATATATATATATATATATATATATATATATATATATATATATATATATATATATATATATATATATATATATATATATATATATATATATATATATATATATATATATATATATATATATATATATATATATATATATATATATATATATATATATATATATATATATATATATATATATATATATATATATATATATAATATATATATATATATATATAGATATATATATATATATATATATATATATATATATATATATATATAGATATTTGTCAAAAACAATTCAACAGTAATTGTAGAGATTACAGAGTGCGATTAAAAAACAAACTCGTCAATTTAATAGCACTGGTGTAAATATGCATAATATAATATTTAATATATAAAAGTGGATTCATAAGCACACAGATAAATCAGTTTTACAAGTCAAAATAAACCATTAACATATCAATGTGTTAAATTTTCACTTCAAACATTACAGGTATGCGTAAAATAGTAAGAAGACAAAACTATTAACTGTCTTAGACTATGATGCTTTTGGTTTCAAATGCCACTGTAATTGTCTGTACTAATTTACATTGTTGTTTTTTCATTTTCCTTTGGCTTCACGCTTTATCACGCTCACAGCAGGTTAAACGGAAGAAATCGCAGGAAATGTGGGAACCTTGTGTTAAGACACTCCGTCCTCCGCTCTGTCTTTCGAGGCATTACGTGTTAAGTGCCATAAATCAACGCCGTGATTGTCTACATTTTGAAATTAAAGTTATTCTATAATAATAAACTTATTCTATAGAATAATAATTATAAGAGCGCGTTTAAGTCTTTTGCATGTAGATATTGTGTGAGAAATTTCAAATTTTTCACTTCATTATAATTGGATGACATCTGTATATGTTATTTTCGTATATTATATTTTAAATTATTCATATTACTATGGAGTAGTGAAAAAAATGTAGAGTTCCTTTCCATATTTGAAAGATTTTCCTTTTTTTAACTATTTATTTTAAAATGTGAATAGTGTTCGAAATAAAAAAGTATAAGTCCATCGTGGTGTAGAGGTTCAGAAAAAGAGAGAAAAAAGAGAATTTTTAAGCGGAATAATTATTTCTGTCAACTAAAACTCTCTTTTTTGCTCTCTCTTCCTGAATCTTCACGCCACGATTGACTTATATTTTTTTTATTTCCAACACTATTATTAGGAATGCATACTTTTGCGTTCCTATGAAAAACTGAAGCGCATCATTGAGTTATAACTACTAAAGTTGGAAATATGCAGTTCAAATGAGAAACACATTGTTCACGTCATCCGTTCTACAAAGGAGAGTACGAGCGATGACCAAAGATAACAATATCAATCGATATGCTTACCCCTCAAAATAAACTTAAAATAATCCATTTATATTTACTAATATTACTGTGAATTATATTTATAGTTAATATGAGTGCACAGACGGTGAACGCGATTTCAGTTTTCTCCTTCGTTCAATGGTATTCTGTCAATTGTTTTGTTCTACAATGGAATTTCTTGTGATTATTTGTTTTTTTATACTTCATCAATGTCAGTAACCCAATATGCTATTAAAATGTCTTGTTCGCAATGTCAACTATTGTTATTACAACATTATATAGAGAATATATGCTATATGCCTAACAAATGCATATATACGAGTATATATATATATATATATATATATATATATATATATATATATATATATATATATATATATATATATATATATATATATATATATATATATATATACAAGTCACTATGTTTTCCACTTTAAAGTTGTTTACAACTGTTCAAAATCACACTCTATTTGTTCTAAAATTCTATTTGTTAAAACTCTATTTGTTCTAAAATCACACTCTCTTAATGTAAATACAGCTTTGGGACGAATCAGGGCCGTTTAGCACAAGTGAGTGATAAATTATAAATTAAAATTACTTTAGTTTTTATTTTCTCTATTCTCTGCTTTTTAATATTTAATATAAAAAACATATATTATTTTTACTAATACTAACAAGTTATTACACGTCGATGTATATTGGAAATATATATACTCTAATCTACACGGTTGTTACAGAATGACTGAGTACGAACGCATCAAAGCGGGCTGTCTACAAAGGCACGAACTTTGGGAAGACCCGGATTTTCCTGCAGTGCAACCCTCTGTGTTCTACCACCAGGTGCCACCGTTCACTTTTGAATGGAAAAGAGCCAAAGTAAGTGATTAACATACAAATTTATATTTTGCCTTTTCATCTCTTAAAAGTAAGCTGATATATATATATATATATATATATATATATATATATATATATATATATATATATATATATATGTATATATATATATATATATATATATATATATATATATATATATATATATATATATATATATATATATATATATATATATATATATATATATATATATGTTTAGATTGTATATTCCTAGATTGTCAAACACATAAACCGTCGTGTTTAAAGGCAGACGCTACGCCTCTGCGCCACGACGGTCCTCTTATCATAGTTAAATCTTTATAGTATTTATAAATTCCACACATATTCTTGATAACCTATAACCTATATGACTAAGTAATAAGACATTAAACACTACAAAATACACGAAAAAAAACTTTCCTACCTTTCAATAGTTCAAAATTTTAGGCAAATTAACAGCGTGAGATGACTTTGCACGATGCGATTTGAAATGTTGTCAAACAAAAAGTATTAATAATCAATACAGATGAATATGTACGTAAAATGAATGTACCATACAACATTGATTTATTGAACTAAATACCTGTATGATGACGTCATCATGGCGCAGGTGGAAAGTGCTCGTTTGTGCGTACTCGTTGTGGGTGTGACTTCAAAGCCAATTTTTAAATGTGTCTATATAAATAATATTTACATTAAATTTTGGTTTTATAAACGAAGTTGAAGCATTTATTTCCTTATATATATTCTCAATCAAATCTATTAACAAGCCATGATGTATTAAGATTTTGTCTAAGTAATAACGAACGCGTGTAATCTACAAGACGATTGAGGTAAGTACCAAAATTGTATGTAAATGAGTATCAACGTCGTATGTAGGTCAGTGGCCACTAGATTACTTTCACCTTTCTTTTCATCTAAATAATCGTAAATATAGATGTTTGTAATAAAATATTTTATTAACATATATATATATATATATATATATATATATATATATATATATATATATATATATATATATATATATATATATATATATATATATATATATATATATATATATATATATATATATATATATATATATATATATGTATTTAAAATTGACAATAGATTATCACTCTAGTTATTGATAGAGTTTCGCAATCATTTATTATTTATTTATATTGAGGATAGAGGACAGAGTGTCTTAGCACTAGGTTCCCTCACTCAACTCTGCAGTATGTGGGATTGTATGAAGCTATTTACTTATTAGTTATTATGTTCAACTTTAAAAAAGCTATTAAAAGACTTATGAATCCGATTTATAAGCATTAAAATAAAGTAAATTCCAGACACGTTTTAGAAAAGGAAACAGCACGTTAAGACCGCCTTACCGTTATAATAGCGCAGCGCTGCCAAGCGCTTCTTTAAAATTCTGCCCCACTACTTGTTGTAAATACAACAATATAACAAAAAAGAACACCTATTTATAATGTGTTTATATAGGAGTTTGATCATATTTTCATATTTATATTATATTTTATCGCCAAAATACACGTAAAATATGTTTGAAAATTTTAATATTTTCTTCATAAATCTAGTAATCTAGTCTAATCACATATGTGAAACTTCACGCTTTATCCCGCACATGGCAGGGTAGGCAGAGGGAACTGCAGGAACCGTGGGAACCTAGTGTTAAGACACTCCGTAGCTTAGTTCCTACTTTCTCCGTCCCCGCTTTCCGCCTTTTTCCAGGCATTGCGTGTTGAGTGGCGGAACTCAACGGCGCGCTTTGCCTAGTTAGTAGCGACGGAAACGGAAAATAGAAAAATCCATTTTCCCCGACTGGGGATCGAACCCAGAAACCGTCGCGTTACAGGCACACGTTGCGTTTCTGCACCACGACGTACGTATATCAGGTCATACCTTATTATAAGCATCGATCATAAATGAATGGAATATGAGGGAAATATATTAGGTAATTATTAGGTCAAAACAGGAATACGTAGTACTGAAAAATATTATTTTTTTAAAATTAAAAATATTTCAACAATTATTTGAGTAGCCATGCATTGCCGATATTGCCTAATTTTAATTTACGTGATTGAATGTGTTCAAGGCCTCTCTTAGCTTTTGTGATACGACAACCGATCGCGTTGTCATAACCGTGAAGTATTTAATAACAGTTTTTTGTAAATATCGTGCCAAAAAATATATTAATCAATTATATTTAAAAAATCTGTATAAAAATTGTACTGATATAAATTTATTACAAAAATGCAAATTCATATAGTTCTTAGAACTATTTCTTGGTAAATATTTTAGATTATTACAAAAATATATTACTTTTACATATTAAATAGAAAAATTCGGGGACGGAGAAAGCAGGGACTAAACAACGGAGTGTCTTAACACTAGGTTCCACGGTTCCTGCAGTTCCCTCGGCCTACCCTGCCATATACGGGATAAAAGCGTGAAGCTAAAAAAAACATAATAAATCATTAATATTCATGTATATTTTTTGTTTGACATTAACATATGACTTGAAATCAAGTTTTAACATCAAAGCTAAGGTGGTAATAGCATAACAGTGTTACCTGGTCCGCAAGGTCATCTGCTGCCTACATATATACATCTAAATGCAAGCTTTTTATATGATATATATATATATATATATATATATATATATATATATATATATATATATATATATATATATATATATATATATATATATATATATATATATATATATATATATATATATATATATATATATATATATATATATATATATATATATATATATATATATATATATATGTTGAATGAGTGGTATGAAATGGAAGGGGAAACCTTCAAGAACAAAGTCGATGATACTGGAAGAAGGCTCGAACGTCACGTAAATGAAATGAGACGACTATAAAGTATACGAAGAGTTTGGTGACAGTGGACCAGGCTAAACACATAGATATCGTAGCTTTTTACATTGAAAAGATAAAGCTTAAAGCCAAAATAAATAAGTCTAGGGGAGTGTCTTCACACTAGGATTCCTTCGGTTCCCACTGCCTACCCTTCTACGAGCGGGATATTGCATGAAGCGAAAGAAGATTATCACTCATATTTGTGGAGCAAGTTCTATACTTGAGCATTGTAATTCTAACAGAACGCTCGGTGCGCGAATATTTTCTAATATGAATGAGAAAAAAAAAGAAAACATCTTTTTTCATATTAACAACTGAGAATCGAACTCACATCAATCAGGAGGACATATAACACCACTACACAATTTTTCATTACATAATTCAGTCAATATTTCTAAAATGTGGCACTATAAAGTTATTAAAAAATGTTTGGTTTCCACAACACCACGCCCACGCCCATATTCCCTATATAGCGTATAACGTATCTTGAAATACTTCATTTCTTCATCTTGCAACATATTATATGAGCTAGTATAGGTAATAGCTATAAGTTAAATAACTTACATAACTTAATATTATAAAGTTATGAATTAATACGATGCGCTTATGTTAGAAAGTTATATATATATATATATATATATATATATATATATATATATATATATATATATATATATATATATATATATATATATATATATATATATATATATATATATATATATATATATATATATATATATATATATATATATATATATATGACCAAGTAACAATCTAATAATATGACTTTTTTAATATTTTTGAAAGCAAAAGTAACTTAAAATGTAATTTTCAAGCGTTACCAAGGCTAGTAACCAGATATCGACGGATATTTCAAAATAATTTACTTTAATAGATTACAATGAATATCTAAAATATGCTTTCAAATTTCAAAATATGTATGGCAGGCTGGTCTAACAAGTTTCACAATTGTTTACAGGAATTGTACGCCAACCCGAAGTTCATACTTGACAACAACGACAGCTTCGACGTGGTAACCGGCAGACTGGGTAAGTTTGCGACATCGAACTATAAGCTTGTCATAATTTATTTTTATGATTTTAAAAGTAAATCCACACCGAGGATAGGTAAATTATTTAAAGAAAACAAAAAAAATTGAATGAAGCTGGATGAAGGATGTGTGGCTCAGGGGCGCAGAGTGCAGTCAAATACATTCATTTGAAATTATTATTATATATGTTTTCTTTATTTTTTTTTATAAGAGACGGTTGAGGTTGTTATATTATAGCGACTATTGATAAATGGCTTTATATGTTTAAAAAATATATTAATTGATGAGGACCATGGCGCAGAGGCGCAACGTCTGCCTGTAACGCGACGGTTTCTGGGTTCGATCCCCAGTCGGGGAAGATGGATTTTTTTATTTTCATTTTCTTCGCTCTGGCAAACTAGGCAAAGCGCGGCGTTGAGTTCCGAAAGCGGGGACGGAGAAAGCAGTGACTAAGTAACGGAGTGTCTTAACACTAGGCTCCCACGGTCCCTGCAGTTCCCTCTGCCTACCCTGCCATGTGCGGGACAAAGCATGAAGCTAAAAAAAGCAAAAATATATTTTAATTGATTTATTATTTGTTATTTAAAAATTAAGGACTTTTTATACTCTTTTATTCTTCCCAATATGATGACCGTTGTGGAGCAGATGCACTGTTATGATTAATGTTGTAAGTGAAATTTTTGCAAGCGAATTTATTTAATTTTATATGATTCACATAAAAATAATAAAGGCAAAGCACGGCGTTGAGTTCCGCCACTCAACACGCAATGCCTCGAAAAAGGCGGAAAGGGGGACGGAGAAAGCAGGGACTAAGCAACAGAGTGTCTTAACACTAGGTTTCCACGGTCCCTGCATTCCCTCTGCCTACCCTGCCATGTGCGGGATAAAGCGTGAAGCTAAAAAAAAATAAAAAAAGTAAAAATAAGTAACTTTACTTTTACATTACTAATTTCGAATTCTGTTAAAATCTACTTTTTCAATATTTTGGAATATTTTTTTATGGAATGTAATTATTCTTAGTCGAATATACGAAGCTTTGTCATAAATTATTATGAGAAAGCCTCATCCAGATATGTTCTGTTTAACTTGTCATTTCATACGCATTGTGAATGTATCAGTCATTTATAAGAGTTAAGCGTGCGAATAATTGATTTTGTTGTTTCTGCAGTCATCAGAAAGCTATTCTAGGAAAGTTAGGGCCATCTATCAGATAAAGGTTGCCTTTATTTTTTCTGTTCTTCTTCTTCTGGTTGGTTATATCGAAAGTTAACTATATGCTTAACGACGAAAAAGTGCAATTTTTTGTGTTTTATTAATGCAATTAGCAGTTAATTTACTGCTAGATATTTGACTGTATCAGTAATTGGTAATACCAGCCCTTAGCATAGATTGTTGTACATTAATTATTTGTAAATTTAACAATAACAGGAATTCGTAACAAGATCATACAACAATTTCGACGCCAAGAAACGTGGGTTCGAATTTTTAAAAGTAAAACTACTTGTTAAAATTTTACAATTAACAAATTTTAAATTGAACCCAAAAGTAAACGTGTACAACTTTAAATATTTAAGTTGATGTAAAAAAATTTCTTTTAGATTGTTCTTATATCAAATGAAAATAGAACTTGCATTAATTAATAAGGCCAATTGCATTCTCGGAACACCATCAATCATAATTATTGAAGTAAGGCGTGTGAAGGGAGACGTTACGGTACATACACGATTGTATAACAACATTGGATATGTTTTATATATGTACATACGTTCACCGGAAAGATCATATATATATATATATATATATATATATATATATATATATATATATATATATATATATATATATATATATATATATATATATATATATATATATATATATATATATATATATATATATATATATATATATATATATATATATATATAAGCGAAAAATATAATGTTTCTATATATTGAGATAGTGTAAGTTCGATTCCCACTACGTTCAATAAGTCTAATCTATAATAGTCCAGACAGGCTATAATAGTCGGGTCTAATCCAGGCTATAATACTACACATGTTATATATTATGTCTATTAGTTAAGTCGACTTTGAAATAAGTCACCTTCAAAGTCAAAGTCAACCTTCAACTAATATGGTGTTTGTACGTTATTTTAAAGGGCAAACTATTGCTTCCACATTCCGCTTCGTAATTTCTGCTCCAATGTCTTTAATATATATTGCAAAAAATGCATGTTTTACCATTTCTGATTATTCAGAGACATGGGCAATGGATATATAGGAAATTGTAATTTTCAACAAAGTAAAACCTATAAATCTAAAGTCAAGAAGGTGGAGAATATAATGCTTTCTCCGCCTTCCTCGTAACTTGCGCGCCTTGTATCCTGTCCGAACACATAGCCACTCCTTATCCTGTCAGTAATTGTGAATAATAATGAAATATTTCATTAACGGTGACTACAACGGATCATCCAAAATTTATATAAAGAAACAATATGACCAAACATATATATTATTTAAATTAACTAATATATAGATAATAAATATTTTATAGCATGCCCAAAAACTTTATAATCTTTATAGTTCCACGAAGTATTTCCATTTCCATTGTTTTAGGGGACAAATGGCTACTGTCGTGCGTTGGAGTTTTATATCTTTGCAAAGGACTTTTCTACAGAGTGGTTCCCGCTGATCAACGCATAGATACTAATTATGCAGGCATATTCAGGTGGGCACAACACTATTGATTCTCAAGTACTTTAATAGCATGCGGTAACACAAAAGTTTGGCCTTGGTAACAGATGACTAGTGTGAACCTGTCCTAATTTACCTAAATCCTGAAAAAGACTGAAAAATGAACCATCTGGTATAGCAGCTAAATTAAAAATTAAATTTACTTGTGCTTATTCTTACTAACCACAGTCTATTTTAACTAAAGCTTCGTTTCATAACACTTTCCATGTTAAAGTTTGTAAAAGTAAAATCAACTCTAGGATAATATTTTTTAATTTATGAATCGATATCTAAAAAGGTCTTACAAATGTTTTCCGTATTTCAGATTTCGTCTTTGGTGGTGCGGACAGTGGGTAGAGGTATTAGTGGATGACCGGTTGCCAACCGTTCACGGAAAGCTAGCTTTTATGCACTGTAGTAATTCTGAGCAGCTTTGGCCGGCTCTTTTGGAAAAAGCTTACGCAAAGTAAGTTTGGTAAAGCTTTCTCTATTATAAGAGTATGTATAGCTTATATTTGGCGCAGAGGCGAAGCAAACCTGTTTAGGTGACGGTTTGTGGGTTCGATTCCCATGAGAGGAAGATAGATTTTTTCATTTTCTTTGCTTTAGCAACAAGGCAAAGCGAGGCGTAGAGTTCAGCCACTAAATTTGGAAACGGAGATAGGAGTGTTTTGACTCTTGTCTGTGTCTAGAGCACGGTTCCTGCGGTTCCCTCTGCCTACCCGGCCATGTGCTGGATAAATCGTGTAGACATATAACTTATAAAAAATTTTATAAAAAAAGCTTATTTTACCTAACATAACATATACTTTTTACTTAAATTAAATGGCATTTGCGATTTGTTTATATAAGTGTATTGGAATGACAAAGTTAGAAGTCTTTTTCTGATACAAGATTGAATTTTTAAGACTGACAAAAAAATGTTGCAAATGTTCAAATTCGAATCTGCTATGTTTTTTAACAACCTTTATAAAAATCAAAACAGTACCAAAAGTAAAATTCTAGTTCGGAAATTCGCCTCTCTAAGAGTGCGCAATTAAAAAGCATCCATAAATAATATATATAAGATTATACACACTGTATTTACAAAATCGGTAGTAATATTATTCATTGTTTACAGAATGCACGGTTCATACGAAGCCCTCAAATATGGTAATTTACTCGATGGTCTCGCAGATCTAACTGGAGGCATAACGGAGTCACTAAACATCACTGACTTTAGTGACGCGGCGGCTTTGCACAGTATTATGAAAACTACAAGTGTAGTGACTGCTTATAGGCTACCAAATGTTGGTATATTTTTTTTTATTATTTTGTTTTTTTTTTTCCCCCAATTTTTTTATATTTGTTTTTATTTTTAGTATAACATACGTCAATAGGAAAAACGGTTTGCATATAGTCACTTTGTTGTCCGTCTGTCAAGATCGTTTTTCTATATCAAATTTCTATATATGTGGTCTCTTATAGCTTGTAATAGTTATATATTTTCATAATCGCAATCAAAATATATAATATTGATTTAACATACCATATATATGTATGTACTATACACTGCCTGGTAATGTGCTAGACTTGTCTTATAAGAAATTTCTGAACTTTATTAGATATAAATTGCAAATAATAAAGCAAACTATAGTATTAAAGTGTTACTGACATTAAATAATATGAATTGTTCAAGAAGGTGAACTCAGTTTTATTAGACATGTAAGTTATATTTAAAAAATACGTCCTCTGTAAACACTGTACACGTACAGACTGTTTTGAAATAAGTTATTAGACGTTTTGAAACAAACGATCATGTTTTCACTGAATATAAAATATTTCGGTAATGATTTCACAAAATGACTGCATTCGATGTTTTTTCAATGTTCATAACTTGTAGTTTCCGTTGACGTATATCTAATTAAAAGCTAAAGCTAGCTAAAGCTCTCGGTATACAAGTAATACGCGCACTTAGCCATTATTTTTAATGCTAATTTAGTTCATAAAATATTTAGAGTAATTAAATTCAACGCCCACAGCCTACTGCGTAAATACCTATTTAATGTCTTGTATTGTATCAGTCTTAAACTCTTAAAAATTACATGCTATATAAAAAATAAATTTAATTAAAAAAATATACTCCTATGAAAGAATACTTTATGTATCATAATATATACATTATACTACATATAGTAATTTGACATAAATATAGCTTATTCTTCATAATTATTCTTCATTCTCAGGCAGCTACGCATTCGGTGAAAAGCATAGAGTCCGGTATGAATTATAGACTTTACAATGTAGAGAAAGTAAGTATATTTATAAAATATTCTATTTTAGCATATCTTTTATCATTTTGAACGTCCGTCCGTATGTAAATACGATGGTTGCAGGTTCTATCCCTGCTAGGCATGATTATTATTTTATATAATTATATTATATTTTATAATAAATAAAAATGGCGGAAATCAAAGCACTTTATTTCCACCACTCTATATAAAAAAGAAAGTGGGGAACGGAATGACTTGACACGTTATTTCCTGTGCCTACTAATATGTATATTTTATAATACAGATATAATTAGGGTGTTTTTAATTAAAATGATTATTTAAAAAACATTACTACCAAACGAGCAATCTATGTAATCTCTATATAAATATAATAGATATATAATGTCGTAATTTCTATTTTTTTCGCTTTGGCAAATGGGCAAAGCGCGGCGTTGATTTCCACCACTCAACACGCAATGCCTGGAAAAGGCGGAAAGCGGTCTTAACACTAGGTTCTCACGGCTCCTGTGGTTCTATCTGCCTACCCTGCTAAGTGCGGGATAAGGTGCGAATTTGTTATTAAATTACATAAAAATAAACACAAAATAATAAGCATTTCCTACTTCTTTTTCAGATAGATACTATAGAAGGGCCCGTCTACATTGTGCGACTGGCGCGGCCGTTGGCGCCCGGAGACACCCACATCACACATTTTGTTCTAGACCATACTAGGTACATAAATATCTTTTATGCTTTATTTCTAAATACCTTTCTACCAAAGTTACAAATTACTAATGTTATAAATATATATTAGTAAGTAATAAATACAGATATTTTATAAAATTGTGTAAAGTAATCTCTCTGAGAGCTACAAAAGATTGTTACGTAGGAAAATAGAAAAAAATCTATTATAATTTTTTTTTAGCTTCACGCTTTATCCCGCACATAGCAAGGTAGGCAGAGGGAACTACAGGGACCATATGAACCTAGCGTTCAGACACTCCGTTGCTTAGTCCTTTCTTTCTCTGTCCCCGCTTTCCGCCATTTTCGAGGCAGTGTGTGTTGAGTGGCGGAACTCAACTCCGCGCTTTGCCTAGTTTCCAGAGTGAACAAAATGGAAATAGAAAAATCCATCTTCCCCGAGCGGGAATCGAACCCACAAACCGTCAATTTTACAGGCAGACGCTTACGCCTCTGCGCCACAACGGTTATAATTTAATTTATTTTTATTTATTTAGACTTTAAAACATATATTCATTATTTATTTCAGCTGGAGTTCCATCTCGATGTCGGAACGGGAAAGACTTACGTCGACCACAAAAGGGTTTTGGATGCTCTACAATGACTTCATATCAATGTTCTCTAGAGTGGAGATGGTGCATTTAGATGTAGAGACCAGTAAGGCTGAGACGTCGCTCAGTGACAAGCAGAAATGGCAGGTGAAGAGTCATCAAGGACGGTGGAAGAAAGGTGTGACCGCGGGCGGTTGTAGAAATCACGTTAGTAAGTGATGACAGTATATGTTTGTTTTAGATTAGAACATTGTATGTATATATATATGACGCAAAGGCTTAACGCCTACCTGTAAATGTGACGATTAATGGGTTCGAATATCAATCGGAGAAGATGGATTTTTGTATTTCCGTTTTTTTCGCTCTTGAAACTAGGGAAAGCGCTGCATTAAATTGCTAATGCGCAATGCTTCGAAAAAGGCGGAAAGCAGGTACGGAGAACGCAGGGGCTAAGCAACGGAGTACCAACCTATTGTTCCTGCAGTTCCCTCCGCCTATCCTGCTTATCTATATATACTTAAGACAAGCATCTTAAATATAATATTTGCTATTATAAAAATAAAAGTAAAATTTTCTTTACAGATCTATTTCACATGAATCCTCAAATACAAATAGTGCTCAATGAATCAGACACTGTCATCATATCACTAAACCAACACAGTATTATGGAGCCGAAAGTCATCGGTTTTAGTATTTACAAAATACCAAAACCTCTCACAGAGACGGCATCCGCGCTTTTCTTCAAGAAGACAAAAAGTTCTATTAATTCCCAATACACGAACAGTAGGCAAGTTAGTGAGAGGTGAGAGCGAAACTTTATTACTTACTCATATAATATATATGTTTTTATAATATATATGTATATGTTTCACCAGCTAAGCGATATATGTTGACTAAATAGAAAATCTTACAATTTCTTGAAAATATTACAAATTCATATTTGCGAATTTATCACTTTCACGCATTGCGATATTAATCTTAATAAAAACAATTTCTCTACTAATTAATAATAATTCCAGTAATTAATCAATTACAGGTGTCACCTAGAATCTGGTGCGTATTTAGTTATACCGACAACGTTTGAGCCTAGGCAGGAAGCCAACTTCTCCCTAAGAGTATTTTCAATGAAGCAGCTTAAAATGAAAGTTTTGGACTGCACTCCTCAAATGCTCAAAGCTGCTATATTAAAAGCTCCACCTGGCGTTGAATCGAGTAGCTTTGCCCAATACGAATCCCAATTCGTACAACTAGCTGATGAGCACAAAACTATAAATGCGTTTGAATTACAAGAACTCCTCGAAAGGTGTTTGCCGAATGATTATATCAAAAGTTGTGCTACGATTGAAACGTGCAAGCAGATCGTCCTCTCGATGGAAGTATCCTTTTGTCAAATTGTAGATAATTTATTTTTTTATTTTAGTTCATTTTCAGAAGCATCGACACTAACTATCGCAATAAAAAAGCAATGTCCAAAGGGTGATTTATGTAGCCATCTCTTCCAGACAACCTTTAAGGCGATAAGAGACAATTAATATTATAAAGAGTCTACCTCTTCCTCTAGAGAAAGAGATATTATGACGTATTATAAGTAAAAGCAAACAAATATATAATTACTTATGATACAATAAATTAATATATAATAATTTCTTTAATTATTAATAATAAATTAATATATTTATATATACATATATTTTTTATATATATTTACATATTTTTGTTATTTTCCTAACTAAAAGTAAACCAAAAGCTGTAAACAAAAAGGTTTTCCTTAATCCATTTATCCAGAAAGACGGTTCAGGTCGCATAACACTGAGCGATTTCAAAGACCTCATATGCAGTTTAAAGCATTGGCAGGTAGTGTTCAGAAATTACGCGCCGGACAAAATGAGCGTACTGAAAATAGAGAAGTTTCGAGATGCATTGCGAGATGTCGGCTTTGTAATACCTGAGAGAGCCTTATCACTACTCGTGTTGAAATACATGAGGAAAGATGGGATGCTGCGTTTTGGTGACTTCGTATCAGCTGTTGTTTTACTTCATAGAGCATTTCGTGAGTTGCTATAAAATATTATATATATATATATATATATATATATATATATATATATATATATATATATATATATATAACCCGTTATATCAGTATCCACTGGGACTTCGCGGTAAAAGGTGAATATTTTAAACTATATAACATTTCAGATATGTTCTTCAGTACCTTCTCCACGAGTACATTGAAAGTTAATTTAACATTTTCAGAGGTAGGTTAAATATAGTATTATAAATATATTATATTATATAAAGCTATGTTATCCGAGCTACATTCTCTATAGAAAAATCTCTTTAGTATTTAATAAGAGACAAAAACTATATAGATAAATGTACATTTACAATAGAAAGTTCAAACAGACTGTTCAAAATTAGAGCCATTGTGGCGCAGTGGTACAGCCTATATTCATAAGCATGACGGTAGCGAGTTTGATCATTTCTTCTCTATACTAACAAGATAAAACTTGGCGTTGAGTTCTGTCACTTAACACGCAATGTTTCGAAAATTATGTGGAGAGTGGAGAGAAGAAAAATTCCTTCCTGACTAGAAAACAGTACGTAAGCTATGAAGATATTTTATTTAAATAAATAATTCTTGTTTATTTTTCTTTTCAGTGGCTGAAGTCGGCTTTCACATGCTAATGCTGAGATAGACTGTACAGAAATTTGATAGTATAACACATTTTGTATATAAATAAAAAAAATTATATTCATTATAAAACACAGTGAATATATTTCTTGAGGTTGTCATAACTTTAATATTACACTGTGTAGTAGAGTTAGTTTAAATGACTTGGAACGGTGAATATGTCAGTTTTTATGATTTTTAAAGTGTTAATTCACACTAAGAATAGAAAATATACTTAAACAAAACATATTGAAACGCGTGGCTTAGTGGTCAGAGCGATTAACCGACTCGATTGATTCGATCGACTCGGTTATAAAGATTATCGATTATCCGAACTACAGGTCAATTGAATTAAAGGTATCTTCATATCATGCTCAAAATCTGATTACCTGACTTTATTCATATGTATTTCAATTATCCGAATGCCTTACAATTCCTCCGGTTTCTACTGCTTCTATCTTCTTTCTCTACTAATTCCAGTGGGAGTTAAGCTATATATGGTCAATATGTATAATTATTTCAGGTCTAACACAAAATTATAAGAATATTTAAAGTTACGAATAATTACTTGTTCAGTAGAATTATTTTTTTTTTAAGTTACTGTTTTTATTAATTTTGATTAAATTTTCTTTTCTCGTCCTTAATTTTTAACGATCAATTAAAAAAATGCATCTTATTTAACAAATTGACTAAAATTAGATTAAATTTCTTTGTGATATTTATAGGGAAATTTACTAATAAGTACTTTTAGTAAATATTAAAATATTACGATCTCTATATTATATAAAAATTATATTGTGTACAATATATTGTGAGTTATAATTCAATAAAAAAATATGATGACCAGAAGAATATTAAATAGGCAAACCATCTTTATTACAAATTGTTTATATATTGTAAGATTGTGAAGAGCAAGCTGTTTAAAGCTACCATAATAAAATCTGAGGTTTGACCATTTTATTTTTCCAGACCATTCTCATTGTAGGCTGTATATAATTTAGTCTTTGACAGATGTCAAAATTAAAATGATTTTTTTTATTTCTATCAAATTAAACTAAATTATGTTACAGTTAACAGGATATGAATGAATAAATTGAATATATTATTATATTTATCTTTACTCAAGGCAATTTATTTAAAAATATTTAAATTTCTTTTAATTATTTATAAATCTGACTCTCCAATTCATTTCTATATTTTTCAATTTAGTTACAAATAATTATGTTAATGAAATAATATATCCAAAAACAAATTGTACATAAAAATGTGTTCCAATGACACTCACTATGGAACTTTTTTAATAAGTAATCAAAATTGTACATATGCAAATTTTTTTATTTTTGTAATGATATTTGCATAATTTTGTGCAGAAAAGCATTTATTGTTAAGATATTACTTAGAAATTATTAATGGTACTGTTAAATAAAATAAAAAAAATGACTGCATTGACTTTTACTTATTACTATTATAACTAACATATTACATTATAATAAAGTTTCTATATTAATAAATATTTGAATAATTTTAAAACAGCCTAGAAGATAGAACTGTCAACAACAATTTACAGATATTTTAAAGTTGTACTCCACACTAAGTATAGAAAAATACTAAAAGAAAACAAAAAAATTGAACACAGTGGGATTTAAGTCCGCTCTTCTTAGAAACTGTCCAAGAGCTCTAATCAATTCTTCTTTGTAATAATCTTTGTTGATAACAATGCAGAGATAGATTGTATAAAATATAAGAATTTTGACATTGTGTCACAAAGACCTCATGGTTTAGTAGTCAGATTGTTTGGCTTCTTACATTTCAAGAGCATATTTTGAAACTTTTATTTATTTAACATTGATCAATACAAATATTCTGCAATAACAATATTAGCTTCATATATATAATTTACAGTTCAATATTTAATTTTCTTAAAAATATTTTATTTAAGTTATATATAATTTACTCTAAAATAATTGGTGTAAAACGAAGTCTTATAAGAGCACCTACATATTTCTCTATATATATGTAAGGAAAAATTGAATTTGTATATTTATATACAAATCCAACTGTTTTAACAATATCTGCTAAATTGGTGCTGTAAAGTATCAAATAAATAAACAATTATTTAAATTTAACCTAACTGCTATTGCCATCTTTATTGTTTTTTTCTTTCAGTTCATTTGAAATTTCTTCTTCCGATTCAGAAGATGCAGCTTTGTGTAACTCATATAATTGCACTAACTGTTCATCACGCATATAATCTAACATTTTAGGGTCAAGATATTGCCCTACTGTCTTCTTTTTTGCTTGATATAGAGGTTTTGTTTGTTTAGCTAAATTAATTGCATAGTCCTAAAAAATATCATAATATTATTATATATCATGATATATATTATAGAAGTTTTATAAATCAGTACACATTTTTAAAACAAAAATGGTTATTTAACTCACAGTCCATTCTGTAAGAAAAATCTTTGCTTCTACAGGGTTGCAGTTTTTATGACGTTTAAATTCTTCTCTAGCGTAATTATCTCCAAGTATGCGCAGTTCATCTGGTAAAGCTCGGTGGACACGAAAAATAAGCTTATACAGCATTCGGACTCGTGAAACGTGATTTGGAGAGAACATTTTTTTCACGCCAATTGCTCATTCAATAAAACCTATCAATATAACAAAATATTAAATTTAATAGAATAATAAGAATATATTAAAATAAAAATATTATCTGATGATGTTACATAAATTATTTACATGAAACAGACGATTCTACTTAAGCATTGTCTTCAATAAAAACTCAGTAATATTTAAGATCTATGAAATGTAAAAACTCTTTATAACTGAAAGAAAGCACTTATCAATATTTAAAATAAAATTGTAGACATTTTTTATTTATTTTATAAATAGTAGTATAATTTTGAAAATCCTGCCTGAATCTTAAATGTCATTTGTAAACGTCAAATGAGCACTGATAGGTCACAGAGTTAACATATTCATTTATTCATCCATAGACTACAAAATAAATTTTAAAAAATAAAAACCGGACAGCATATTTCAAAAGAAAAGCACTTAGTCAAACTAAAAGGAGCTAACAATTTTGTTCAAATTAATATTGCTATTGCTTGTCAAGTTTTTATGCAGTTGGATTTAAAATAAAAAGCTTTGGTTTTGGAATTACTATTACGATAATAAGATTATGTAACTTACTGCAAGTTGCATAATCTTATTATTCGTGTTTTATCAGGTCCTATTATCTTATACTATAAAGATAATATCACTTAGGAATTCTTGATTGTACTTTTCTTGGTATACTTATTGGAGTTTACTGAAATTTCACAAGAGAACATTTTATTTATCCTTTCATCGATATTTCAAAGCGGCTTTGGTTTTATAATTCAAAATTACTAAATGTATTAATTTAGTAATTTTGAATTATAAAACCAAAATTAATAAATCGTAGTTTGTTGGTAGTTTCAAGATCCAACACTCGCTTTGTGACCCTGACGATTGTTGTACTTCCCAATCCCGACCTCTAGTTTTAAATTAATTTGTTTATTAAAGTTTGTGTTAAATCTCTGAATCACGAATTATTATGTAACTTAGTAAAACATGCAGTACGACAACAAAGTAAAATTAAGATATTAACATTTTTTATATATGTATTAATACTATTTGTTCATATAACTTATACAAAGCGATTGTACTAAAATTGTATTTATTTAGTATATTATCTTGTAATATATCTATATTTATTTTTGTGTATATGGTTTTTATATGGATGGCGAATAAGATTTTATGAAGGATTTAAGAATAAAGCAAGTTGTTGGTTTTTATGATATATTTCTCATAATTTAAGCGTAGTAGTAGTAGCAGTTGTAGAAGTATCACAGCCTGCAAGCAAGAAGGTACTTTTTGTTTAATGACCAGAAACAGTTAGCCTAAATTGCTTCTGTTTTTAAAACATAGAAATAAGTAATTGGAAGTCACAACTTAAAATATTTTTTTTCGTGAGAGAATATGTTGCCAAGTCAGCAAATAAAAACAAAAAAATAGTGTACAATTTTGGTTACAGGCACATGGGATGTGTTAAATATATATTATATGATATAACGTAGTCACTACTTCCTTGAAAATACGATGACATAATAGTCGATGATCTCTACTACTCTCTACTATTTTAACAATATATATGTATAATGTACATATAGTAACTTCTGGTTAGTAATAGGTAACATAAGACATTGCTATTATCACAATTTATGTAAATTATTGTCTCTATGTATATACAAGTATTTCTACCTACCAGTACGACATGTTAATCACAATTTCATTTCAATTAACACATTAGAGAAGAACAAGCTTAAAATTATTTATTAGTCTTAAAACTACTTAGATTTTAATAATAATCGTATACCCCTAAATCTCAGGAAGGAAAGGTTTAAAAATATTTATTATATTTATTTGAATCAATCAATAATCTATACTTCATATAAAAAATAATAACATCTTCATGTAATATCTTCATGTAATAATGCTCGAAAATATATAGGTATTTTAAGATTCTATACATTAACAAATTATTAGTTATGTAACATAGAACTCTTTATTATACAGTGTCAGTTTAGCAAGGTATATATATTTTTATTGTTTAATGACATATTGCCAGTTTCGTAGTAGATTTTCTACTTATATCGCTTAATAAATAAATTAATATAAAATTTAGTAGAAATTAAATTTGAAAATACATATTCATAGATAGAATAAAGACCCTGTAACCGTAAAACACGAATAATTTATATTAAAAATAAATTTCCTTTTAAAGAAATTCATGTATTTTTTTACATAAATATACAATATAATTGTGTGTGCAAAGTTTATTTCTCTGTACTCAAGTTCACAGATAATGTTAAACCTTGTAAATGACTTTGGCCATTTTCCCTCCAAAACTTCAAAAGTATCCAAAAAATAATAGTTATCTTTATAATTGCTACAAAAATAGTTTAAAATATTACAGTTGGCAATAAACTTTGTTTAATATAATGTAGAATATTTTAAAATAATATAGTTACAGAGATAACAGCTATTTAGGTACTAAATATTATATATCACTCATTCACTACTTCATTGTGTTACACAATTTACTTATAATACAATAAGAATAATTATTTATACATCGAACAAAATAACTTAAGTGAAAATTAAATTAAATTCTTGTAAGTATTACAAAAGCAGCAATTCCTTTCACAGAATCTTAATCTGAAATATTATAATCTTATTGTCAGTTTATAGAAATCATTTAGGCATATAAATAATTGTTTTGTATTTACTCTAATCTTCTATGTTAGATACCTTTAGGTAACTTAAAATCACATAATATAGTCTTATTATTATTAAAAAAGATTTTAAGGAATGGAAAAAACAAATGTTAAATTTTGTTTATTTTTTGCTAATTTAACCCAATTAGAACGCTTGTACAATAGCTGCCAAGCTTTGATACGTGCCCGTAATAAAAATGAAAAGACCTAAAATAATTATAATCGTATTTTTAACAATCATAAAGATGGGTAAACGATTTGTGTTTTGATATGTAGCGACTAGTTGAATAATCGGTGGGAACATGAGAGCGAGTGCTGTACTGCTGATGGCGCCTACGAGCGATATGAAGAGCCCAAGCTGTGGAATTGATTCGGCCAGGACAACTGTAAAAAAATGTTAAAATGAGGTTAGTACATTTAATAATCTATAATATACATCGCTTTTTTTCCTATGTGTTTTTTTTCTATCAATAGTGTAAATTAATAAAGCTTTAACAATAAGATAAAACATCGTTTGTCAATAAACGTGAAAATATATTGAATAGGTATGATCCTTTAATTGATTAAATCATACATTAATTTTTATTGGCTCAATGAATAAAAAATGTCACTATTGCAATGATATTAAATGAAAAGATGAAACTGCTGGAATGTGCTGTTCCTTCTTCTTTAAATGGAAATTACAGTAAAAACTCGATTATCTGGACCTCTGTTAAGCGGATCGCGATTATTCGGACTACAGGGCAGTTAAAATTAAATGTAAAACCCGAGTGCTTTCAATTATCCGAGTTTTCGATTACCCGAATGCTTTACGACAACAATTAGTCCGGTTAATCGAGTTTCTACTGTATTTGACTTTGCCTGGTCGATTTGATTATAATAACAAAACACGTGTTTCTTTACACTCTTTGTAATATACATTTAGTTGTCAATACTGATTTATTATTCCATTATTTACTTTCTTTTCAATTAACACTTGGTGATGCAATTACGTAAAAGATATATAGTAAGAATATTTATATTCGTGCGACTTCTTTTGTATATATATATTTTATGTAATTTACATATATTTTTGTTTGTATGTTAGGCATACTTCTATATCTATTTCCCACGTGATAGATTGGCTGGTAGCCATTTGTACATATATATGTTTATTGTAATATATGTAATAAAGTATAAATACATAAATAGCCAAAAATAGAGAAAAAAAAACAAAAAATATAAATAAATAAGTACTTACAAGTAATCAAAACTAATACAGCACGATACCCCAGCTCCTTAGCTATAGGGGATGTTTTCCCATACTTCTTATGTAACGCCGGCCAAGATATTGCCACGGGCACGTAGAACTGTAGAGGATAGGTCAGGAGCATTGCGATCGTTATTAACACTTGGACTGTTGTGCTGAGGCTGGGAACAAAGTGTGACTATATACATATATATACTTATAGAGCTAGATATATTTTGTCCAGCTCGCTCGTTCACTCACTTAATCACTACACTTACACTTAATCACAGGGACTAAGCAACGGAGTGTCATAACACTAGGTTCCTATGGTTCCTTCTGCCTATCCCGCCATGTGAGCGGCGTAGCATGAAGACATAAAAATATATATACTAAACTTAGATTACTAAAAGCTTAAATGGTTTGAAAGTTACTTACGGTTGTCCAGGCTTCAAATTCAAAGTAAGGCTTCCTGCCACGTCTTCACCCCACTTAAGGTATCCAAGAAAACCGACCGTCACGAATATACTCGCTACAATTACCATCCCAATATTTAACACGCCTAGTGGTTTTTGAAATAACTCCGGCTTTTTCATTTCGTTCTTTAACGGTAGTACCTGTGAAGTAACTTTGAATGACTGGCAAGATTTTTATAAATGTATTTAAAATTAAATAAAAAGGACAGATTCATGCTATATGATGTAAATAGCAGGTTAGCCAGAAAGACATAGTGTCAAGATATTTTAGGTGTCGAGTGGCGGATCTTAACGCCGCAGAGCGAAAAAATTAAACTAATTCTTTCCACAAATGGGAATCGAACACACAACTGCCGCACTTACGCTCGTACATTAATATTCATATGTATTATTAATAGTACTTACGACATACCTACATATATTATATATAAAAGTTCACTTGAACATTTTATATTGTCATATTGTCGTTATTAACCATTACTCTACTATTATTTTACAATTTAAGAGCATCACTTATGTTATTTAAGGTTCTCACATATATCTATATTTAGATATTTTGTAAAAAGCATTTAGTTTTTACATGTTTCATATATACAAACAATGAAAGGTAGATTTCTTGTGTTATAAGTAGTTGAAGGAAAATGTTTACACATATCTCTATATATAGCGCAAGAGGGCGCGGGTTCAACTTCCGTCTGGTTCCATCTGTGTTCAAATTTGTATATATAGAAAATTTATTAAATATTTCATAAATATTGTTCCTGATTGAATTATTTAATTAAATGAGATTTACATAATACTCTATAATGGTGTCAAATATTATTAATTCATACATGTCTGGTGGTAATAGTGTCAAATATTAATAAAAAAAAAAAAATTCAGTTTGAAAATATCTGTCAGTAAACGCTATAATTTAATTTACCCAGGAAGTATTTATAAACTATAAAATATTTTATTTTTATTTTCCCCCCAAAATGGGGACATTTGGTTTAGACAAAAGTCAGTGTTGGGTTCCGCCACTTAACAAACTCGCTCTATATATAAAACGTGGAAAACGGAAAGTATTTATGTTAGAACTCTAACTTCTCCTTTTAATTTATACGATTAATCTATACGACAAAACAAATCTCAAATAAAGTAATATAGAAAACTCACCAAGCCAATACCCTCGAAAGCGTATACAGCTGTGCCAAAATACAAGGGAAGTTGATGCCAAGATGCCAGATATTCCCTTGAATTAACTGATGGTAAATCATGAGAGGCTTCATAAAGCACAGCACCAACTCCCACAGCCATTAAAACGTTGGCAAGTGTTGAGAAAGGAGTTAGATATTTTAGATTCCGGACCATGCAAAGTAGTAATACTGGGACTATAACGAATATCATGTGTATGGAAAGGTCTATGTGGACCCCGTATTGGTCACAGATCTGAAAAAGTAACATAATGTATACCTGAGGATTTCTAATTAAACGAAGAACAGTTAAAAGATTTTTTTGAAGTTCACTTTTAAAACTTTCAATATAACTTAATTTCATACATTATAACTACTATAATATATTAAAAATGCTTATAAAAATCTTCACACTTATCCTCGTAGCAGGGTAGGCAAGGGGAACCGCAGGAAGTTAGTGTTAAGACACTCTGTTCCCCACTTTTCACCGTTTGGACGCATTGCGTATTAAGTGGCGGAACTCAACGCCGCACTTTGTCCAGTTGCCAGAGCGAAGAAAATGAAAATAGACAAATCCATCTTACCTGAGTAGGAATCGAACCCACAAACGATCGCGTTTACAGGCAGGTAGACGCAACGTCTCTGCGCCTGTATTTTTTATAGTTAACATGTTGAAAGGCATTACAAAAAGTTATAAAGAATCGTGTACGCATTACAAAATCCAGGCCAATATATCAACAATTCTAGAGTTTTATTTTAATTAATATATATAAATTTCATAATACTTGACAATAAAAACGTCTAACGTCTAAAACCGTATTTCATAAAGATTACCATTTTTATATTGTTGGCAATAAAAACAATGTATACGCAGCAAAATCCCAGCTGCGTGATACATAGAAACGTGTTGACCAACACCTTCATAGTGGGCGCCATGGGACGCAACTTTGGGGGTCCGTACTCGAACACCAAAGACACGGTGTCAGCGAAACCCGGTGGTCTCGCTCGTTTCGTTTTTCTATGTATTTCTTCTGAACAGTTGAGCTGAAACGATTTAAAATTACTCCTTTTGTATAAATTATTTTATTTTATTAATTAATTAATATTGAATTTATAAGCGTGTTGTAAAAAAAATATTTGTACGATGTAAATTATAACAATACATCGTCTAAGTGAAAGTTTTAGTTTATCGTAATATAATAATATTATAAATTATATAAATGGTTTATATAAATTAAAAATAAAGGTAGTTGAAGCATTCTAAATGCACGTGCTTTTAATATTTTCATGACCATATGAAGCCATTGTTGAGCGCACGAGAAATAAAAAAAATAGTTAGTCTAATAAAAAAATAAAAAAAACTTTTAAGGGCATACACAGATTAAACATCTTTTTTTCTAAAGCTTCACACTTTATCCCATTCATAGCAGAGTAAGCAGAAACCTAGTGTTAAGACACTCCGTTCCCCGCTTTCAGCCTTTACCAGGCATTGCGTGTTGAGTGGCGGAACTCAACGCCGCGCTTTGCTTCTTATTATAATCAAAGAGGATTACTCATATTGTTTAAATACTTTTTTTCTTTTTTTTTTGTTTAAGCATACCAGCATGTGTTGCGCATGCACACATATAACCCCTAGTACGGCTGTCATGACGGGTGCAAATATGATGCCACCATTTTTGAAAGCATCACCCATAGCCAAGAGGCCGGAGCCGATGTTACCGCGAAATAAATGAAGGAGCGTGTCTGCGTATCTGTGAAAAATATATAAAAATAAAATATATTTTCAGTCACTTTTATTAATATATCTTTATATTTATATATATTTAACTAATATGCATTTTGGCTAATCGAATGTAATGTTTGTATTATTATTGACACTCAGGACAAACACATATTATTATTTTAATTTATTACGTGTATGATATTAACTTTTTACGTGTTTAAAGGAAAATGTTTTAAAATAAGAAATGTGTACATATTCATTAATTTACATAATGTTCTACACATTTAACTAATATATGTTTCGCCTTATCGAGTATAGGATACGAATTGATTTTAAATTATCATTACTTCAAGGCAATATGAAATGATTGTTAATAATCTCGTGTGCAGACGTTAGCACTGTCCAAAGCAAACAAAATTGCTATAAAGTTTGTAATTTAATATACATCATATCTTTCGTCTTAACACTTGGTTTTCCTTGTTAATCCCGGATACGAATAGAAGTTGCAATATATATATATATATATATATATATATATATATATATATATATATATATATATATATATATATATATATATATATATATATATATGTGTGTGTGTGTGTATGTGTGTGTGTGTGTGTTACTCACGAGGTAGGATGCGTAACGTGGTGGTGTCCATGATCGCCATTGTCGATGTCTAGCTGACTCTTATCCAAGCTTATAATTTGTTCTCTTGATTGGTACTCACTGTATATTTCCGGTGGACTACCGCTGCTGTAACAATACATTCTTGTTAAACATTTTTAGATAAAATTTACAATTTATGCATATTCATTTTATTGATACAATTTATCTCGATAAAATTATTATTGACGTAAATTTGTATTGTTCGTATTTTATTAGTCTAGGAAGGCCATTTGATAAAATTGGTAAAACTTGATAAAATAAGACAAAATACTCTCAGGTTGTAGTTTTTATGTATTTAATATACTTGCCTTCATTTTTTAATATTTTATTACACTATTTTTCTGTTTGACAAAGTATTGAGGCAGATTTCAATTTTAAAATTGTACGGATCGATAAAAGGTGCATTAGTAGATTAGTACCGAGTGATCTTTATCTATGTCATCATTATATATTATTTGTGGAAGCGTTTTAATTGCGTACACTTAGAGAATCGAATTTTTTACCTACAATTTTACTTTTGGTACCGTTTTAAAGATCTCGAAAAGGCGGATAGGTAAAATAGAGATAGGTATAGAAGATTTTCGAACTTGAACAGTTCAATTGCTAATTGATTAAACAAATTCTACACGTCAGCTTGGATTTATTTGAAAAACAATTGACACGTTTTTTTACTGCCTTAAAAAATCTGTCTTTTTATAATATAAAAAAAATTCTAATTTTACCATTCCTTAAAAGTGTTAAGTTAATAAAACGAAGCGTTTAAACGAAGTTAATAAAACGAAGGGTTACCTGTTAATTATAATATTTTTTTAAATATAAACCCATACAAATCGACGACCAGTAAAAAATCCGAAAACAAGGTTTTCTGGAGGCATAAGAGGAGAGGTAAATAAATGATCAATATGTGTAATTAATATATTATTTTTTTTATTTTTATTCTCTAAATAATATAATGAAAGTAATCATTAATTAAAAGAAACAAATATAATATTTAAACATACCCTTATTCTACAATATTCACTAATCTAAACCTATAAACCATTGCATTGGAGAATGGATTTCCATTTGTCGGTTCAAAGGACTAGCATTCTCTGTATATTAATGGGTCTAAATGGACTACACATCTACGAAATATGCTCGCTTGAATTGTTTTAATGGGAAAATCAATAAGTACAGACTGAAATATAATTTATGTATGATGTTACGTGAAAGGGTAGGTCAGGAAAGTACTGACCTAAGAGAGGAAATCAATCGTCTTGCCCTAACAGGTTATGCTGAAGACGAAACGAAAATGAAAAGTATTTTAATATTTTTTTATAACTATTTAAACATTTACTTACTGCTGTATAAAATATTTATTGATGGACTCACAATAATAATGGTAATTGGTAAAAATATATCGATAATAAAAAAAGTCATATAATTAAAGAATAGACACAAATGATGATTTTTTACTTTATTACATGTTTGTTCTTACAATAAAAATTGTACAAAATTTTAGTGAGTCAGTTTCAGTATTCAATTGTTAATATAGATTTTTGTACCCTAAATGTTACTCAAGTATTTATGTTGAATCTAATTACAAACAGTTCAATCTCCGCCCTATATCGAGATTATCCATGTGAAATAGTCATCCCTTGTTTGCCTAAGGCGATGCTATTAAAGTAAATTCTCAGTAAATGGAGGGCCTAAAGATACACTAGATAAATAATAAAATTAAAACTAAATTACAATATCAAATACTTTTATTCGCTAAAAGCCATTTAAAAAATATAACAAATTTAGTTCGCATAGCTTATATATAAATTGGGCAATCACATAAAAATATTTGGCTTTATCTGTGGCTTCCCGTTATGGTAAAAAAAAGAAAATCCGATAAACGTCATATTAGGTAGACCATAAAACAAAAACTTTTTTTTTTAATTTATTAGTTAAACACAAACTATTCAGTTTATATAGAACTATATATATTATAGATATAGAAATCAAGAGTACACCAACTAAACTAAGAAACTACACGTATCACTTTATCGTGTCGCAACCCCGGTATTTACCAATACCGTCCGCATCGCCCACGTTAATAAGCCACTTATACAATTTACGAAAAAATACAGTCGTACTCGTATATAATCAACCTACATACAATGTGTTAGTATGTTAAAAATTATAATCTGTGAGATACTTAGGGCCGCTCACACCACTTGCTGATGAAGTTCTAGATAGGATATATATTTCTTGTCTGAAATAAAAACAAAAAAAATTTGGTTGCACATGTCTATCTAATAGATAAGAACCTGTTTAAACTGTCAGCCTTTATATACGGATATAGTTATCCGTAACCGGTGAAATGGGCCCTATTTTTTAATTATTTTAATTAATATTAATTACTTAATATCAGGTTTATAGTATATTTTGAATGAAATTAAGTCTCAAATAAATAAAGTCAAAATCACAAAAATAAGGACATCGATAATTACACAATACGAACTGTTGTCACAGGTGTACAATTGGTTAAGCAACGCTAGCTCTGGCCAAAAAAATGATGGATGAGCAGATGACCTTCATCTCGCTTTATAGGGCTTAATTAGATATCTACCATAGCTATATACGTTACTATGGTGTAATCGAAGCCTTTTATAGTTTAGTAGCCGTAATATGTCACTTGCTTTCTGTGTCCGATAAGCAAGGTAGTGTGACAAAAAATTTTACATAAATGGGTAGATATGCCAGTTGAACATAGTTTAGGAGCTATAGCATTTTTCATAATGATAAAAAAAAAACATAAAATTGAATCTAGGGTCTAATACTAATTTCTAAATTATAATTAATTGAAACATCCTTGCAAAATGAAGCGAAGTTGTTAAGAATTATTTTACATTTACGAATAAAACGAACTGTTTGAGAGCATTCAAAATTTTTAAGTATGGTTTTAAACCCGCGTTTTGTATAGCCCGTCCTAACGCTTTGACCACTGAACTATATATACTTACAAGCTACGTAATTCTTATATCCTTGTCACAAATCACAACACATTTTAAAGTAATAAAACAATAATAAACCATTCGTCTAATACTTGCTAATAAATTCATATAATTTCATACATACGAAAATTATATACATATTAAAAAAAGCATAATCAATAGTCTTAGATTTATTTGTTTACACCAGTTTAAAGGTATGGAAGTATAAATTATTTTACAATATGCCGTTTGACGAGATTGAGTATCATTTAGAAACTCACATTCAAGCAACAATATATATATATATATATATATATATATATATATATATATATATATATATATATATATATATATATATATATATATATATATATATATATATATATATATATATATATATATATATATATATATATATATATATATATATATATATATATATATATATATATATATATATATATATATAAATATATATATATATAAATAAATATATATATATATATATATATATATATATATATATATATATATATATATATATATATATATATATATATATATATATATATATATATATATATATATATATATATATATATATATATATATATATATATATATATATATATATATATATATATATATGTGTGTATATATTCGAATTAGCATCTTCAGGCAACATCCGCAGCATTCACAGCCTACATGTGACATACAAAAACATACCGAGACCTATTACACAATTTCTATTACATTAGCCCTACAAAAGTTATGTGTATACTATTCTAATTAATTGCTTTACAATAAGGTAGATCTATCCATCTATATTAACTTACTCCAGTATCAATAAACAAGATGTAAAACAAAAGACACTGTTCCGACACCACCGCAACACTTTAAAACAGTTTATATAACGGTCTTAAAAACTGATTTATTTGTTTATTCACTTTTCTCGGTCTATTGAAGTAGCCGGCGATGGCATTGCCAAATCCTGACGCTGCTGCTGACGCTACATTTTGGAATGGCTTGTTGTTTTGGTATGAAGGGAACTGTTGAAACCCTGGATTGTAACCATAATTGGCTGATCCTTGGAAACCAGGGAAGCCTTGGTAGCCTCCTTGACCATAGCCACCGTGACTACCAAGGCCAAGACCTCCGTGTCCTCCGTGACCTCCGTGTCCTCCATGACCTCCATGACCTCCATGACCCCCATGACCTCCATGTCCCCCATGTCCTCCTCCAAACTGGGCAGGATATTGAATTGGAGCTACAGGAGCTCCCCCACCACATCCTAAGAAGTAATTCGTGACTGGAGCATTGATATACGTATAATCGTGTGGCCCAAACTTTTCTCCGAACGTCTTTCCGTATCCACCAAAGCAAGGGTTGTTCTGGTGCTTCTTTTTCTTCTTGTGTTTTCTTCCCAAGTCATCGTAGTCTTCAGTGTCAATGTCTCTAGTTTGCGGCAACTCATCAGTTGCCACAAAATAAATTAAACAATGTAGAAACACAATTACAAGCGTTGTTTTCTGAAAGAAATAAAAACATACTAAAAAACTTTATTTATCAATAGTTCCAGCGTAATACCTGTATAAATTAAAAATTGCATATGTAAACCATGAACTCAATAAAGTTGCAATACACGTATGTATATAAACTAATTCTTGTCAAAGTATTCACGCTTTGAGCTGAATAGTTCAAATTTATTTCGTTATAGACTACACCTGTTGTAGTTCAAAACTATTCCTTATATATTGGGTTGGATTTGTTGACCTTGGAAAGGCATTTTTATCGTATGTTGTATTCATGTAACGTAGAGTAAAAGCGTATTTTAAAAGTGAATTTATTAAATATACACAGTAATTAATTTATACATATATAAATATACGTATATATATACACATATATATATATATATATATATATATATATATATATATATATATATATATATATATATATATATATATATAAATATATAAATAGGACTAATATTAACTTACCATTTTGATCCTAGCACTGAGCTCGCCGGTTCAAAATAAACTGACACTGATACAAAATGGGAGATACAGATGTTAAAAGTGAAAGGTCTGTCGTTACAATACGAATATCGCAACTATTTACGAAAACCCCAACCATATCTACGTATAGAGCTTATGGTGCAATGGTGTAGCTTACGAGTACAATTACACATCAAAGGCTTATAGTGGGTTTTTTGTATTTTCTTGTTGATGCGTGGAAAATAATTGCTAGTCTATATATATATATATATATATATATATATATATATATATATATATATATATATATATATATATATATATATATATATATATATATATATATATATATATATATATATATATATATATATATATATATATATATATATATATATATATATATATATATATATATATATATATATATATATATATATATATATATTAAAAATAAAGTATGTATAAAAATATTTTGCTTATTTAAACTAGCAATAAAACAACATTTTTATTACTATTATTTTAATCGATATGTTATATTTACTTTATATGTTAAACAAAAGATAACATAATAATATTTTTCCATTTCTTAAACAGACTGAATCAATATAAAATTTTTATTAAAAATCCCCCGAATATGACTTTGAATCCTGACCCCTCGTCATTAGAGCGTCACTTACGTTCAATCTGCACTAAGATAACAAATATAAAAACTAAATTACACAACTCTAGTTTCGAGATTGTAAAGAGAACGTAATTATCTCACAGCGAAGTTGTTCAAAAGGGAAACCCAAGATTTCCTAATAATTTTAAGATTATTGATACGCTTGTATGTTTATATCTACCCTTTCGTAACACGGCAACTGCGCCGGCGCTACATCGTCAGTCAACCTCGAATCATTTGCTCATATTACGTTCTTAATGTATAAGAGATTAAAATTAGATCATTTTTATATGATATATTATTTTTTTTTGTTTGTTGTTGCAGTATAATAAATTATAAGAAAAAAAAACATTATTACAGTAGAGCATTAACGTTTAATCTCCACGTGTTTGCAGGTTCGATTCTCGTTTGTGTTCAGATACTCTATAATTGCCTATAATTTTCTTTTTTACAGTGGAATAGGGTATAGTAGGACAGTACTAAGAAGGGGGGGGGGGGACACCAGTTTTCTATTTGCTGTCTAATTTTCGAGAAATTTCATTTTAAGTACAGGAGCTTAACGCCGCACTTATTTTGTTACGGTACAGAAGAAAGAGCCCCCGAGCAGGGTTTGAACCTACATCAACATTATTTTTTTCCGTGTCTGGAAAAACAAAGTACGTTACTAGGCGGATGTATCACAATAAATAAAATTACTGCTTGTTTAAACTTAGCTAGCTATACATGGATGAACTTGGCTTAAAAAACCACTGTTGTTACAACGACCGTGATAAGGCGATTGTTGTAATATAATAAGTTAAATTGCTGTTCATTGGTCATATTGTATTATATAACAAATAAATGTAATTTATTGATAGAAAATAAAAACATAGTATATTATTAATATTAATTTTAAAAATAATAATTTTTATATTTGGCAATATACTATATTGTATTGTATAATTAATATAATTCTTGTCAATATATATATATATATATATATATATATATATATATATATATATATATATATATATATATATATATATATATATATATATATATATATATATATATATATATATATATATATATATATATATATATATATATATATATATATATATATATATATATATATATATATATATATATATATATATATATATATATATATATATATATATTGGCTGGTCAGTTTCCTCAAAATTGTAGTATCCTGTTTCCAAACATACACGTGTCACAAACACCGAAACAACACATTATCAAACCCACACTTATAAAAATCACATATCGAGTGCGCTATACTATGTTTGTTTATATATGTTATATGTCTAATAAATGAATGAATACTTATATGAGTTACATGAGGAAATCTAAACAATAGAGCAGGATAAATTATGTCATGCCAACCTCCCATTATTTAGATACAAATGTAAGAAAAAATAAACAAATACTCCCGAGTATGAGAACACAAAACATTGTAAATTTCAATCGTTAACTATCATTTGCGTTGAGTACAATATAATAACAGCTGAATTGTAATTTAAACGCCATTGTGGCGTAATTGGCATTTCTGACTCAACATGTGATATTCATTCCGTGATAAACCAAAAGTTTTCAGCGAATCGTAGAAAATCTCAACAGTATACAAAACATATAACTATTTAAATTAATAGAATTTTACATATATAAATATATATTTTAAACATATAGCTTTCTGCTTCTGATACTCAACACACGTTGACTCGAAAATTTAGAACAGTGTCTTAATACTGAGATTCTCGTTATGAGGGATGTTGTATGAATATTTTTTTATTATTTTAATTATTCATCATGACATAATTTTTGTTTATAATTAAAGCAAAAAAAGATGGCGAAACGGTTCCTTTAAATTTTACATGAACATCAAAATAATTTATAATAAGGAAAATGCTTCCATTTTCTTAACTGGCTGTTTTTATTTTATATTTGGAAATAAAACTGTAGTAATATAAACAACAGTTGGTAAAACCACGTTTAATTCACGATATTTGTCGCCAAATACATTATTAACTTAGCCTTTTGTCATCTATATTGCATGAATGTTTTTTATCGAATCACATGTGATATTGAGCGTTATTTTATTTAAGTCATAAAACATTTAGTATATGTATAGTATAATTGTACGAAAGTTTAATATTACGGTGCTTACGAGAAAGAATGGGTGGAATGGAAGACAAAGCGCGAAGACAAAGCACGGCGTTGAGTTCCGCGACTCACCAAACAGATCGTCTTGATTCTCAATACTTCTCTAATAAAGTAACGTAATTATAAATATATAGAAATCTATATTTAATTTTATTAATATGTACGAGTGCATAGTATTGTTTCACTATTAGAGTGTTTTCCCGATAACCTCTTGATACGTGGCAAGTAAATATCCATCTATAGATATGAATGGAATGATGTGAAGCGTTATGTTGATTAGCGGAAATATTTATCTTGATGATATTTTACTAGTTACATTGTTGACAATTTAATTGTTCATAATATCTTCCTTTTAGGTATTGCGTGTAGAGTGGCGGAACTCAACGCCGCGTTAGCCTAGGTACTAGATCGTAGAACTGCAGGAAAAGAAGTGTCTTAACGTTAGATTCCCGCGGTTCTTGCGATTCCCTCTGCGAAACCTGCCCCGAGCGGGATAAAGCGTGAGGCAATTTCTTTTTATATTCTGAAAGTACATGCATACCTATAGCAATAGAAGCTCCTATAAAATATTTTTCCACGTGCTCTTGTATTGCTTTACAAATAAAATTACATTGAATAATATTATTTAATAGATAATAATTAAGTATAAAATAAATAAAAGAAAAAACAACCACTTTTTTTTTATAAATACATATTTTAGTAAAAAGAATTCAAATAAGTCTTGTTAAATATTTAAAATATAACAAAAATTGTAAGCCCATGATTGTTTTCAAGAAACGAAACGCTTTTCAAAATCGGATGATAAAATTCCAAAAAATCTGTATATATTTGTTGACCTGATTATTTTGATCAATATCATCCAACAACCGATCGAAATATACGTTTATATTATTGTTTCTTTTCTCCGAACTCAGGTCGTAGTGTCATTTACTTAATGTGTAAAATTTATCAAACTATTGTGTAAGAGTAAAATTGGTAATAATAAAACCTTTTCTAAACTCTTTAATCCACGTAGGAAAGGTGCACTAAATTTTGTTCTGATTTATAAGATTTATTCTGTTGGCATAGTTGTAAAAAAGATTCTTCGAGCACCTGCCTATGTTGTAAGTCGTGACGTATTTTCTAATACCAAGATATGATTGTATTTGTATTTTAGATAAGTGTTTTTGTGTTTTTCCATAACCGTATATATAAAGTTTCAGAGATGGTCTCAATTAAACTAAGAGTAAGGAAAGGGTTCACTTATTTTTAAGTTTTGTTTACTTCTTTAAATAAATACGGAATAGGTGCATATACCTATGTAAAAAGCTACCGCTACCGTCAATCCCTATCGGGGTAATCCGGGAAAACTGTATGCCTACATACCTTTTATGCCTCGTACACTGTCATTAACTTCTCCATGAATGTCCTCCAGGGACATCCTCATACTGTTTCTCAAGTGTGCTTGACACTGTGGCTTCGACCTTTTGAAGGTCAATCGATGTCCCTACTTCTCTTACTAATTAACACTGCAGTTAGATAACGTTAATTAAGTAATTATTACATAAAATTAACTTACTTGTCATTTATTGCTATATTATTTCCACTTATATGGCTGATGTTCACTTTTTCTTTAGTTTTCATGTTGTACCTGTAAAAATAATTTAGGTATTATATATAGCTAACTTTCAAAATAATCTTTTAATATGTACAAATATATTTCATTTATTTTAATATAATAATCAAAGTTTTCTTAGTATTTTTTTACTCAAAAATTAAATACGGAATATAAATATTAGTATAAACGATTAGCAGTAAAATAAGCTACCTAAAGAGTATCATTTTTAATTATTAAATATATTATTGATTGGCTTCAAATTGTCTACCTGACAAAAGATTTATACACAATCTCTCTTTCTCTGAATATGTGATATATATATATATATATATATATATATATATATATATATATATATATATATATATATATATATATATATATATATATATATATATATATATATATATATATATATATATATATATATATATATATATATATATAATATATATATATATATATATATATATATCTTTGTAACTTTGTAAACAAGTGCATGCTCAAGTCATTTATAGTCTAGGTGATAATACGTGGTAGCCACGATGTTAAACATAGATAAGGAAACTTAATATTATGTAATAAGAATGAATGGCAAATTGATTTTTCTGGTATTAACAACGATAATATTAATATTTTACTAAAAATATATTTTTTATTTAATATACTATATTTATATATATATATATATATATATATATATATATATATATATATATATATATATATATATATATATATATCTTTATATATTTGTAAACAAGTGCATGCTCAAGTCATTTATAGTCTAGGTGATAATACGTGGTAGCCACGATGTTAAACATAGATAAGGAAACTTAATATTATGTAATAAGAATGAATGGCAAATTGATTTTTCTGGTATTAACAACGATAATATTAATATTTTACTAAAAATATATTTTTTATTTAATATACTATATTTATCGATATTACGTTTTAAGTGGCGTCAGCTAAGCGCCACACATTAACCTTACTAGAGAATTATTACAGTTTACATTAAATTTAAATGAAAATATTATTTTGAATTATGCTTTTTTTGGAGAAAAGAATTAATACGGCAAAAAATAGTAGAGACGGTTTTGAGTACTATATGTTAAAATGGTTTCGTTTAGGAGAGAAATATGTATATTAAATGATTTTTATATAACTTATGAAATAATAATTTACTGACATTTTTCGTCTCGTAATTTCTTAATTGAGCGTGAATATCTTTTCATGCTGATAACATTTGCCATTCAATGTCCTGCTTTCCATACGTCTATGTCATATATAATAATAATAATATCATAATTTTGCGTGTTTGTTAATATAGTTAATTTACTCTAATAGTAAAGTACCTCTGTAATACACAGTTACACCGTTTTCCTCATTATATAGATACATAAATCTGATAGTCTTTTCATAGCAATCGAAGGTTAATTCAGATCCAGACAGTGGATAATTTGCCAATGGTCATATAATGGTAAATGTCGTCGGACATTAGCTCATTACAACACGCTGTTGGGCGTAGTAAGTGGATGTTTCCTTTAGTTAACTCTGTTCTCATGTAAATTAAACGTTTTCGTACAGTTTTTTTTAAATCTTTGAGTTACATTTGCACATATATATCTTATTTGTGTTGTTTATCCCTTCAAATACAGCAGTTTGCGATATGCTTAGTGTTGCCGGAATGAGTGGTAGGCAATTTAAATACCATCGAGTGTAGTTATAATAGTAAATGGTTTTTTTTTCAAGTCATTTTCTTATTGAAATAAAACAAAATATTCTACTAAGACACTATATATATAACTATAGTATATGATAACAAAAAATATGTAAAAATATCCTAATTTACGAAGTAATAGAAATAATTAAAAAAAGGAAATAATCAAGCTTACTCGAAATAATAGAATTTTTTTTTCGATCTTCTTCCAGTAAGTCACGCTCACGACTAAATTACGATTGCAACATTCCAATAACACCAAGAATGTTAAATTATAATATCGCAGCCATTAAATTTCTCAGCCATGGCATTGTGCACATAACTAAGTCCATATAATCGTAATAAGCAATTTTAGTAGAACAAAAATATAGACTCTTTTTTAAAGGCCTAGTAGAGAGATTTCAATGTTTGAGACAATGTTTTCTTATAATATTTTCATTTAAAACATTTTATTTAAAGTATGACCCCCGTAAACGCAACAGTTTCTGGGTTCGATTCCCACTTGGGGATGGATTAATTCATCTCCTTGCACTTCCAGAATGAACTATTTCCGCTACTCAAGACGTCATGCCTCGAAAAGCGATGCGCGGTAAACGGAGTGTCTTAACACTACGATTCCACGGTTCCTATAGGTGCCTCTTCCAACACTCCTACGAATGGGATAAAACGTAAAGCTAATTTGGTTTCTACATTTTTACTCGGAACTTGAGACATTGCGTGTTGAAGTTTAATGCCAACAACTGTCAGATGTCAAATGTAAATACATTATCCGAAACAGATACGAATTAGGATCCTAACATAGAGGATAGGATTCTAATGTAGCTCTTGACCTTATTGATATATCACCTAAGACATAGGCGATACGGGTTTCAATACTTATAAATCTTAATATGTAGGTTGTTTATAGAAAATAAAACGGATCTAGCTTAAAACGAATTTTTTGTATTATTTTTTTTGTTTCTTTCAAGTATATGTCGTTATTTTTTCCTTCATCAAGTATTAATTTTTTTTTTATTCATCTAAAATTATTAGATAATACCTATAACGTATAGTATCAACACAAAGTAAAATACAACTATTGGCTTACAAATTACAAGGACATATATAAAATAACTTTAGAAACGTAACCTTATCTGTTTCATTAATAAACAAGTTTAAGACGATAGCGACCAAGAGGAAAATATGGTTATTTTCCTAAAAATATTCCACGTGTAAGTATGTATATATATATATATATATATATATATATATATATATATATATATATATATATATATATATATATATATATATATATATATATATATATATATATATATATATCTATCTATATATATAAAAATGAATTGCTGTTCGTTAGTCTCGCTAAAACTCGAGAACGGCTGAACGGATTTATCTTATCTTGGTCTTGAATTATTCGTGGAGGTCTAGGGAAGGTTTAAAAGGTGAGAAAAATTCGAATAATTGCCGGGAAAATCCTCAAAACAGCATTTTTCTATTTCCCATACAAACGTTTTCTAAATAAAATAGAGAGTCAATTTGTACCTTATTACCGCTGCATAAAGTTCAAATTCGCGTGCGCGTTGAAGGATCAAATATCGCGTTCTGGAACTCAACAGAAGAAAATTGCATAGTGTCAAAATACATTTGAAAATAGATTTGACAACCAACTAATATGTCAATTCATCCTGTCGCATTTCAGAGCATGGAAAAAAGTATTACGATATTATATCTATCTTTGTGGATACGTGCGCGAGAACTTTCTTTACTTTGGTGATCCTTTGTGATAGTGACATTCCAAGTAATGTGCTTTTTTTGTGGTAGTGACACTTTATTGCTAAATAAGCGGTAAATTTTTTCACTTTGATTAATTACAATTTACGATGCCGAGGAGAAGACGACCTGACTTAGGTCGTCGTAGTCAATCAAATGTGCGAAGAGCTATCTCACGTGCTAACCGCACTGATGACCAGAGACAGACAGATCAAGAAAATAGTCGTATTGCTATGTCAGAATTGCGTTCTTTAGTGAGTGACAATGTAGGAGATAGGCTTAGAATGCAACGAGTTCGTGCACATCAAACACATCAACAGCAAGCTAGACAGAATGAAATTGAGCGAATCCGCAGACGCAGAGCTCCTGTGATTCTTGAACGAGCTGCATTCCACTATGATCCGGCAATTGATTATTGTGCCGACAAATCGGTAACAATTGGGGAAATGAAAACAATTTGTAAATATTGTAAGGCGTTAAAATACACTGGTGAATCTACTGGATTATGTTGTGCTGAAGGCAAAGTAAAATTGCCACAACTGGTCCCACCACCAGATCCTTTACGCTCTTTAGTTTCTGGGATTGGAAATGATTCTAAACACTTCTTGACCAACATTCAGAAATATAACAACTGTTTCCAGATGACATCATTTGGTGCTACACATATTATACAAGACAATTTTATGCCCACTTTCAAGGTATTATATAAGAATATTTTTTTATATTATTCAAGTTTGTACTAAAATATATATATCGAAAATAATTAATGGACACATTTTTAAAAATTACAGATACAAGGACAAATTTATCATTTACTGGGAACTCTGTTACCACTACCTGATGCAGATCATCAATTTTTACAAGTTTATTTTATGGGCAATTCAGATGCGGAAATTAATAATCGTTGTGCTCACAATCCCACAGTGAAGAGAACCATTGTCCAACAATTACAAATGTTTCTTCATCAGAATAACAATTTAGTAAACATGTTCAAAATAGCATTGGATCGGATGCCATCTGATAGCCATAATATTATTATTCGAGCTGACAAAACACCTGCCGGTGAACACACAAGGAGGTTCAATTCACCTACCATTGATGAAGTGGCTGTTGTCATTGTGGGAGAAAATTTACAATCTAGAGATATTGTGCTTCATCGTCGGAATAGTGATTTAAAACGTGTATCTGAAACACACAGGAGTTATGATGCACTACAATATCCTTTGATCTTCTGGCAGGGGGAAGATGGATACCATTTTAATATCAAAATGGTAAATCAAGTAACAGGTAAATGAATTGAACAAGATTAAATAACATTTTTAAATTCAATTCATCTAAGTAACAATGTAAACATTTATAATTTTTGATTGCAGGTGCTGAAACCAACAAAAAAGTTAGTTCTATGAATTTCTATTCATACAGACTCATGATCCGTCAAGGTGAAGTAAATCATATTTTGATGTGTCAACGACTTTTTCATCAGTTTGCAGTTGACATGTATGTCAAAATTGAGACTGAACGATTGACATACATCCGTTTGAACCAACGACGGCTACGGTCAGAGGAATACATCCATCTCCGCGATGCTATAAATGCTGATGGCAATGTGAATAATGTAGGAAGAATGACAATTTTGCCAGCTACTTATATAGGAAGCCCACGCCACATGCATGAATATGCTCAGGATGCTATGTCATATGTTAGGCATTATGGCCGCCCAGACTTATTTGTTACATTCACATGTAACCCAAAATGGTCCGAAATCGAGAAGGAATTACTACATAGCCAAACATCAGTTGATAGACATGACATAACTGCCAGAGTTTTTAAACAAAAATTAAAATCTCTCATGAATTTCTATTAAAATCATATTTTGATGTGTCAACGCCTTTTTCATCAGTTTGCAGTTGCCATGTATGTCAAAATTGAGACTGAACGATTGACATACATCCGTTTGAACCAACGACGGCTACGGTCAGAGGAATACATCCATCTCCGCGATGCTATAAATGCTGATGGCAATGTGAATAATGTAGGAAGAATGATAATTTTGCCTGCTACTTATATCGACACCGTAATGAACCAGGATGACGTAATCAAATATCCCACTGAGTTTTTAAATTCACTGGAATTGCCTGGATTACCACCTCACAATTTGCACTTAAAAGTAGGATCAGTTGTTATCATGCTGCGTAACATTAATCAACCTCGACTATGCAATGGAACAAGACTGGCTGTGAAAAGACTAATGAATAACGTCATTGAGGCGACAATCATAAAGGAAAATACAAAGGAGAGGATGTCTTGATCCCGCGGATACCGATGATACCAACGGACATACCATTCGATTTTAAACGCTTACAATTTCCAGTACGTCTGGCCTTTGCGATGACCATAAATAAATCGCAAGGACAGTCGTTAGAAGTTTGTGGAATCAACTTGGAGTTTCCCTGTTTCGCGCATGGACAATTATACGTCGCGTGTTCGCGCGTCGGAAAACCGTCTTCTTTGTTTATATATTCACCACAAAGCAAAACAAAAAATATAGTTAATGAGAAAGCTTTAAATTAATTAACAGACTGTATTTTAATAGTGTGTGTCTGTGAATATCAAATTTAAACTCTTTTTTCTAAGTAAGCAACATGATGTATCGAAAACTTCCTGCTTGATTTGATTTGTTTGTTTTAAAATCATTTTATACAAAAGATTTAGTTTTTATTTATCGATGAGGCAGTACGAAGTCTGCCGGGTCAGCTAGTATATATATATATATATATATATATATATATATATATATATATATATATATATATATATATATATATATATATATATATATATATATATATATATATATATATATATATATATATATATATATATATATATATATATATATATATATATATATATAATATATATATATATATATATATATATATATATATATATATATATATATATATATATATATATATATATATATATATATATATATCCTTACAGTATTGTAAATAAACACGTTTACTTATTATATAATGCACCATTGGTGAAAAGGCGATATTGACAAGGTCCGTCGTGACGTAGGCGCAGCGTCTGCCGAAACGCGACATTTATAGGTTCGATTCCCACTCGAGAAGAATGTATTTTTACAGGTATATAATTCTTCGGTCACTTGTCAAGCGCGCCGTTAAGCTCCGCCACTTAACACGCAATGTCTCGCAAAGCCAAAAAACAGTGAACGATATGTTCCCACGATTCCTACAGTTCCTCCTACTTACTCTGCTACGAGATGTATAATGTGTAAAGCTAAAATAATTTAAAAAATAATAAATTAGATTTATACTTGAAATATAACTTCGATTGTTATATATCATCATAGAAAAAGAACCACCTCAAGGATTTTTTATATTAATAAATATCAACATAGTATATTTAACAATAGACTATAGACTTTTGCTTATTTTTTTTTTAATTTTTTATAGCGCAAGGTCAGTCAGTGTCAAGGTCCACTTAACAGTGTCAACAAATCAATCACAACCTTTGCAAATTGCAATTGTATCCTGCTTATAAATGCACTAAGAATAGAACACTTGCTTTATTTTTTTTGCCACAGATAATAAAAAAAAGTACTTTTAAGAGATATTTTGCATCAACGCTTTATTTATTACTAGCATAGAGTATCAATTATGAAAATATTTTACCCTCCAACGGTAATCGAAGTCGCAACCACCTATGAGAGAGAAACCTGCGCCGTATTATTGTTATACATTTATCGTTTAATTCAATTGGGTTAAGGTTAGTTATAAACACTCATGTGCTAGTCTCTTTTTGTTATCAATCTATTAAGACTATGTTTATACATAAGTAGCAAGTGTTATTTTAAATATGGATTTATTTTTTAAGATAATGGGGAAATGTTAGAAAAATATTGATTAGTCTCTTACATTAATAGAATTAAACATATAAATAATTTAAATCCTTGTCGCTCTCTATTCACTCTCTATATATAAATTTAATAAATTAAATAAAAAATGGATATTTTTTAACCGACACAGAAACCCAAAATTACTGTTTACTAATTTATATTTGCATATAAAAAGACACAGATAATAAATAATTATAAAATTATTAATATAATTTATTAATTACTAATAGATGTTAAATACTTATATTACAGTAATTTGATATTAAATTACATATTGCTTACATAAATAAGTGTGATCAAACCTACATATATTTAGTATATATGTAGGTCACTAGTAATTTTATAATTTTTTTACCTATGTCATTGAAAGTGTTCCTTATAGACCTATTATAGTTATAGAAGCACTTTAAATTGAGATCAACGGCACTCAGAGATGTAAATTATTATAAATAAAACAATTGAACCGAATTTATCGCGTATATTGACAGTTTTTGTGAAACCCGACGTTTCGGACACCTTTCAGTAGTGGTGGCTACCCGTGGTAACGGGTAGCATATACGCGATAAATTCGGAAATGGATGTAAATAAAAGATCTAATAGAAATATATATTTATAATATTATTATTTATGTTATAATGTTTTAAGTATAACTTATTATATGCAACAAACGTTGCTAATACAAAATTAATGTTCTAACAAACTAGTGTGGGCAGTGAAAGGAAATAAAGCATACTCAGTTTCTTAGAATGTTTAACTGTTAAAGGGCTTCTGTACCACCTGCGTCGAATATCCAGAAATCTAACCATACCTATACAGAAAATCTAGCTTCTACTAATTGGATATACAATCCAAAGCTAAACGTACAATATATATATATATATATATATATATATATATATATATATATATATATATATATATATATATATATATATATATATATATATATATATATATATATATATATATATATACATACCTTTTACATACTAAATATGAGTATACTTTATGGCACTTACGTTTTACACTAGAGTTGTCTCCAATGTCAAAATGTCAGCTCCAAATTCTAAGGTCCAATACACCTCGGCTATCCAGGACCTAGGTATGAAAATAAAATTCTTTTAATATTATTATAGAAATACATTCAATGCATCATCTTATTAGAATGACATCAATAAGTAAACAATTTCTTTGTTTGTTCAACCAATTTGCTGTTGTTGTCAGCTATTTTATATACAAACATGAGGACATCGTTATTTGTTGTTTACTATAACTATTTTAATTCTAAATTTTACTTGTTACGATCATGGAAATTTCTGAATTTTTCTGACTAAAAATATGATAAAAACACATTATGTTTATTGACGTCCTATGACGGCCGTTATCAAAACTACTTATAGGGGAAAATATTTCACGGCTATATACAAAAAACTAATACAGAACTATCAATAGTGTAGGCACAGGATAATTTTTCTTATTTCACGTTGTGTACCGCGTGAGGTAGTCAAAATTAAATACGAATGACAAATAGACTTCGTACTACAAAAATACTATCAAACGTTGTCAATCTGTCACTTCATTCAAAAAAATAACCTAATGAGAAAGGGATATATCTCTTTCCCGCTCTCACAAGATAGTGTACGCTTGCGTTTATTTTGGAATAGTAATTTAATAATTTATTTTGTTTATATTTATATTTATATATATATATATATATATATATATATATATATATATATATATATATATATATATATATATATATATATATATATATATATATATATATATATATATATATATATATATATATATATATATATATATATATATATATATATATATATATATATATATATATATATATATATATATATATATATATATATATATATTCTTATCAATTTATCCAGATATTACCGACGTCTTTATTGGCACTTTCGTAGCACTACTTCCTTCCTATTTATTTCAAACACTGATCAACTTTATACTACTAATGACTCAGATTCCATTTCCGCATCTGTATATTATTTTGTCATATTTTTCAATATAAAAGTCGGGGTATGGAAAATCTGAATCCCCTCCTTTAAAATAATAATAATAAATAAGTAGAAAATATTAAAAAAATAATTAACAATACACAAAAGCTATTTATTAATTTTAAATTTAACGATGTTTACTTAACGTAACAGTTTTACAGTTCTGTAAACTATTTCTTATTACTTCAGATACATATATATATATATATATATATATATATATATATATATATATATATATATATATATATATATATATATATATATATATATATATATATATATATATATATATATATATATATATATATATATATATATAATCTAATCTATTGATATAAATATATGTTTAAAAAACATAACCTAGATACTTGTAGCGTAACGGTAATAACATACAGTAGTGCAGCGCCTATGACTACACGGCATATCTACTTAGGTTCACATATTCAGTATAGTAATTCTAGAAAGTACACTTTTTAATGAGTTCACGAAATTATAGAATTAATAATAGGTTCCCGCTTATTTCAATATATATCAGGGAACCAAGGGAACCTAGAGTTACACAGTGTGACACTCTGTCCTTTCACTTTCATTCTTCGCCCCATTTTAAGACATTTCGTGTTAAGTAGCGGATCTAAACGCCGTGCTTTGACATATTACCAGAGATATATACATATACGTTTACCTAACTATATAGTTTTAGACGAAATAAACTAATAATTAGTGTAGTATAAGGTCTAGGTCGCCTACACCTAAGTCCTGGTGAAAGTGGACAGGCGTATATGTGAAATAGTGTATAAAGTTAAAAGTTATGATATACTTATTAAGATTCATAAAAGGTTACCCGATTAACGTTTAAATCGAGTTACGATGAGAATCATGTTATATGGAGATTTACATGGTCAGATGTTATTAAAATTTTAAATAATAACTGAGTATGTATGATTTCTTTACAGTTAATCATTTGAAGAAATAAAAGTCTTCATACTAGATTCAATCTGACTACCTCGCTATGTAGGGAGTTAGCACATACACACTACTCTACACTTTAATTTAACTAAAGAAATGTATCAGTTAGCCATTATCGTTATTTAACAGTTAAAAATTTATGATGTCATAGTTTGTCAGCTGTCCGTCGGTAGCACGTAGTACGTGACTTTTTTAATAATAACTTGCATTTGCGAAAACTCAACGCCACGCTTTGTCGCATTGCCAGGGCGAAGTAAATGGAAGTTAAACATCCCATCTTCCCCTAGTGGGAATCGAACCTACAAACCGTTACGATAAGGCAGACGCAATATATATATTAATTGTGTCATATAAAAGTCATGTAATTTATTTTAACTAGAATTATATATCATCAAACATTCACCTACATTTATATTTGATATGAAAAAGATAGAAGATTTCTTTATATATAATATCTTATCACAAAATCTTTTATCAATCTTGCTATTTGACAAGAACATTTAATGTGTACGCACTTCCACGTGTATATATATATATATATATATATATATATATATATATATATATATATCTATATATATATATATATATATATATATATATATATATATATATATATATATATATATATATATATATATATGTCCCTATGTTACATTCTAACATTTTATGTAATTATCACCTTCCAGTTGAAACTAGTTTTCTTTATTTTTTTTTTTTTTCTTTTTTTTTTTTTTTTTTTTTTTTTTTTTTTTTTAGCTTCACGCTTTATCCCGCACATGGCAGGGTAGGCAGAGGGAACTGCAGGGACCGTGGGAACCTAGTGTTAAGACACTCCGTTACTTAGTCCCTGCTTACTCCGTCCCCACTTTCCGCCGTTTTCGAGGCATTGCGTGTTGAGTGGCGGAACTCAACGCTGCGCTTTGCCTTAGTTGCCAGAGCGAAGAAAATGGAAATAGAAAAATCCATCTTCCTCGACTGGGGATCGAACCCAGAAACCGTCGCGTTAGCCGCGTTACAGGCGGACGTTGCGCCTCTGCGCCACTTTATTATACTTGTATATTACTAAAAACTGGTAAATATATAGATATTTACTTCTAACTAGATTCAATGGAATTTGTATAGTCGAAATAAATGTTTACTACAGTTATTTTCTTATTTGTTTCAAACCTAAATTGTGTTTCACTGTATTTGTTTATGGATTTAAATATGAATAAATAAGTAATACTTAATATAATGTACATAGATTTTAGTAGTATCTTTTTTACTATATATGTACATAATATCCTATTATCGATGTGCTATTTTAGCACACTTAATAGTTAATTTGCCTTTTATCTCTTTTATAATGATACACACATACATACATATCTTCACGCTCTTTTTTTTTTTTTTATAGTTATAATGGAACGTTTGTTTCCCAGCTCACCCGATGGAAAGTGTAGATGAAGACGAAGGTGGTACACGCCCGTCCAAAAGAAACCTGTTCACTCTATTCTTAAAGGCTCCAGGGTTAAGCTTATCATGAAAAATAGACGCAGGCAGGTCATTCCAAATCTTGGCGACTCTCACCTAAAACGAGCTGCTAAAACGTTTAGTTCGACATTTGGGTATGTCAACCATGTAAGGATGAAACTTTTGCCTGCGCCTAGTAATCCCATAAAGTAATGAATTAAGCCTTTAATTGTACGAAGAGAGCCTTCGAGCACTCTCCAAAGTGCATCCTAGAAAAAACCGATAAGCTGACAACTCGACGACGATGCTCAAGAAGCTGTTCAGAGCTGAAGTACTGCCGAATTTTTGAGAGAATTGATATTTTCTTGGACGCAGATTGTGCCGTAGTCTCAATTTGTTGGCCGAAGTTCAGGTTACAGCAGATGATAATACCTAGAAGCCCTAGATGGTTAGCAATCGGTAAGGATACGCCTGTGTTTTGGAGAGATTGAATATCGGACACCCCCACCCCATGGTGGGATTGCCATTATATATATATATATATATATATATATATATATATATATATATATATATATATATATATATATATATATATATATATATATATATATATATATATATGCAATATAAATTTTATGTCCGAGGAGGTGACAAATATGCATACTTTACCGGTTCACCTCCAACGACACGACGCAGGCAGCGTACAAATGTATGTGACCTTACTGTATTATATCCGACTGAATATAACAGTTCTTTAATCTATTCATTTCTTATACTAAAAGGGAGAGCTACCTCCAAAATCTCTCTGCCTAGTAGGCAAGGGGTAGGCATTGCCTAATCTAGTATTTTTTTTTATAATTTTATGGTTAAGTTATTATCAAGTTATTTAACCATAAACGTTAAAACTGAGTTATATTATTTCAAGCAATTGTAAGAATTTATTTATTTACACGCTTTTGTCGTGTTAGTTGAGGATAGTTAAGACCGGTGTCACCACTTGCAGAAAAAATTCCAGATAGGAATTATGTTCTTTATCTGGCAGATAAACAACGAATCTTAGTTCCAAAGGTCTTCGATAGAAATATCTAACAGTTATAGACCTTTTTGAACTATCTGTCGATTCAAGTAACTATCAGTGATATTAGCTGACAGAAAAATGTTATAAATCATAGTAACGAACACGTTTAGTTTTAATTTTAGTTCAAACATTACTTCATTTTTTGAGTGGCTTTTTGACTCTCAGTCTCCTGTAGAGAGAAAGTAATAATTCGTTCTTTTTTTTGCATTTTTCTCTCCTTTAAAATAAAAAAAATCAAAACGAAAAAAGAACTAAAGATAGCTTAAAAACGATATTTAACAGCATAATGGCGGTCTAATATATATGATCAACAACTTTTAGTAAAATTTTAGTAAAAACAAGTGACACTTTTATTTTTTTATTTATATTTGACATTTATAAAAGAAATAGTACAAATATTGCTATTTTCGTTCTTCAATTATAAAATTAGACTTGAAAATATTAAGAAATCGTTAACGTTCATAGTTTTCAATAAAAAGTAATGTATAAGTTAAAAAGTTATTTTCAAAATTTATAATTATAATTTAAAATATATAGCATCGTTTATCTGGTAGATAGCACAAATTACCAGCTAACTATCAAAAACTTTATCATTAATCGGTGACACTGGCCCTTGTACTATCGATATATATATATATATATATATATATATATATATATATATATATATATATATATATATATATATATATATATATATATATATATATATATATATATATATATATATATATATATATATATATATATATATATATATATATATATATATATATATATATATATATATATATATATATATATATATATATATATATATATATATATATATATATATATATTCTGCCTGTTCGAGGGATTTCGTACAAAATAATTTGTAGAAGAGTAGTAAACGAGATTTTTCTACCGCGAAGGCTATATAAAAGCCGATACCCGAAAGATGATTAGAAAGCATGTTTATAATTATGGAAATTTCTCATTTTTTTCAATATTTTATGTTAATTTAAATTTAATCTCCTGTCGATTCTTTTGGACCGCTTTCAAAAAATACGTCTATTTTGATTTCATTAAAGAGATTTGATACGATTAGTTTGAATTGGAAAAAAAATAAAGAATAAACTTTGTAATCACCACTGGCTTCTCCATACATCTCCTTACATTGGTAAAAAACATAAGCTGTAGTCCCATAATAATATATTACAATACATATAAATCTCAGAAAACAAAACATAGGTCTTAATCACATTTACCATTTTACTAAGTGACCTAACCTAAATATATTTATATATATATATATACACTTACATATATATATATGTATACATATTTAAGAAAAGCTTCTGATATTTTTTAAAGTAAGTGCTCCTTATTTCCTTATAAAATATGAATTATTAAGAAACGTTCTTAACTGGCATCTCTGCGTGGGTGAATTGATATTTTCTAATTTCACTCTGTAGAAGTCAATAATGCTTTGGCTGCTTTCAGTTGCCTGGCAAAGTTGTTTTACAAAACTAATATATATATATATATATATATATATATATATATATATATATATATATATATATATATATATATATATATATATATATATATATATATATATATATATATATATATATATATATATATATATAATTTGGTCCTTAGAAAATTAGTAGTCATATTTAAACTAATTTCTAGTCCCCGTTGGCGTTGATTTCCGCCACTCAACATGCGATGTATGGAAAATGAAGTGGCTGTATATTAGGTTGCCTTTGCCTACGCTGCTATTCAGGAAAAAATGCAGAACTATTTCATAAACTGTTAAGTACTTGAGAAGTCGTCGTCGTGATCGTATTTTTTTATTAAATTCACGATTTATCCCGCACATGGCAGGGTAGGCAAAGGGAACCGCAGGAACCGTGGGAACCTAGTGTTAAGACACTCCGTTGCTTAGTCCCTGTTTTCCGCATTTTCGAGGCACTGCGTGGTGAGTGGCGAACTCAGCGCGTTATCTTAGTTGCCAGAGCGAAGAAAATGAAAATATAAATATCCATCTTTTCCGAAATCCTCACTTTTTATGATTACACGTACACAATGTAAATGAGAAAAACTTTATGAAAATATTGTTAAATTGGAATTAAAATCAATGCATATTTAACGCAGTATCTTTCAAATTATCAATGCTAAAAAGGTCGTAGAATAATTAAAAAGGCTATATTAACCCAGTTAAAGCCGGGTACCGTCCAGTCTTTAACGCAATTATAACCTAACGCAATAGACGATCAGGATTTCACGCTACTGCACACCGAATATATATATATATATATATATATATATATATATATATATATATATATATATATATATATATATATATATATATATATATATATATATATATATATATATATATATATATATATATATATATATATATATATACATATATATATATATATATATATATATATATATATATATATATATATATATATATATATATATATATATATATATATTAAATGATTAAAAATTAATTAAATACGTTTGTAATTTCTTTACCTCAAACTTAACATGAGTACAGCTATTGTGAGTACTGGTGTCTTTACTGGGTAAAAACCTGTCTTACAGATCACTCACACTCACATGCATTACGGTAATAGTGGTTTATTTCAAATAGGAAACTTAAGTAGTACAGTCTTTATACCATATAACTTGTTTCCAAATACTAGATATATTTAGGTGTAAGATATAATATTATGTTAATGAGTGTATTTATGTGTGAGTATGTGTTTGTGTGTGGGTGTGTATAAATTGACTTTGAAAAGTGTTTGCTTTAAGGAAGACTTAGCTTCTTGTACTATTTGTAATTCTAGGAGCCGGTTTCTCCACCTGCTGATCAAGTTCTACATGGGGAATATGTTTCTTTACAAAATTTGTTTTACAGGATAAAATATGTAGTACACAGTATTAACTTTTAGCTTGCTATCTAAAACATTATCCGTAACAGATGAAATTGGCCCTTAAAGTGGAATCTTAGATATATATATATATATATATATATATATATATATATATATATATATATATATATATATATATATATATATATATATATATATATATATATATATATATATATATATATATATATATATATATATATATATATATATATATATATATATATATATATATATATATATATATATATATATATATATATATATATTAGTGATGTAACGAATGTCATTTTTTTAACATTCGCGAATACGAATGCGAATATTCAGTAATTCTTGTAAATTTGACGCCAGTTGTTTACGGTAAGCAAGATAACAGGTTGGATTATAACAATAAAAACATAAGCATTAGATTATGAAAGACTTTTTAGAAAGGAGAGAGAATTGATTTCTGGTTGTTTAGATTGCATTAAAAAAAATTTATGAGATATGATGAAGACTAATAGTAATGTGTTTACGACTTAACCTCGTAACTGTTTTTTGAACTAAATAACAAAAAGTAAACTGATTTAAATTTTTATAACGTATTATCGTCGTCAAATTTTCTTTTCTGACATTCGCAAAACATTCGCAGAATTTTTGCGAATGCGAATACGAATGCGAATGTTTAAAAACGTGCGAATATTCGCGAATGCGAATGCGAATGCGAATATTCGTTACATCAGTAACGTATATATATACATACATATATACATATATATATATATATATATATATATATATATATATATATATATATATATATATATATATATATATATATATATATATATATATATATATATATATATATATATATATATGTATATGTATATATATATATATATATATATATATATATATATATATATATATATATGTATATATATATATATATATATATATATATATATATATATATATATATATATATATGTATATATATATATATATATATATATATATATATATATATATATATATATATATATATATATATATATATATATATATATATATATATATATATATATATATATATATATGTATATTACGTACGTCGTTAAAGCTAAAATTCTATTTGTGTTTGTATATTTGTTCAGAAATTCTGAGTAATTAAAAGTAATATAGAAATCCCTTCTACCTAAAATTATGTTTACTTCAAATTGGGTAATCACCTTTTATGATTACACATCTAATCGAGAAAATGTATAAATTAGAGAATCGATTATATTCACTTTATTTATTCGAATAAATTCAGTAAAAACGTCTAAAAGTCAGTAAATGTTGTAATTAATATTTGTTTTTCACAAATGCTTTTTGTATAAACAGGACATGCTATGGGTTAAAGCATTCTGCGTCCGGTTATTCGAGTTTATTATCATATTTTTTTTATTATTGTAACAAATTATATTGCGTTAAGATTTTTAAATAACCGGTTTATTTAAAAATATTTATTTTTATGTGCTCAAATTATCCGAATTTGTTTTAGTGACAGTTCATGGAGATTTTTAAACAATCAGATGTATGTATATATATATAGGTGAAGGTTGCGATCATTGGACCGGCTCTTTGATTGGACCACTCAATTTTTTCAAAAACTATACATTTCACAGCAAGTTTAATACCTTGCTAGGCAAGGGTACCGAACCCCTTGTCTACCCACCAAACCTCTGTACGCTCGCGAAGCGTGGTAAGTAGTGAGGTGTGTACTTATGTTAATAGTGACCGTGATCTAATAACCGAGCCATAAACAAACTCATGTAAGTCACATTGTTTTAATTAATGTTTAATGATTGTTTTAGATCTGAATAGCAAATTTATCTGCGCTTACACACACTATTAAGCTTTTTACTTAATTTTGCACGTTTTTTAATAATTGTTTTCGTTCTGTTTATATGTCTAGTTGCCATCAATGGACCTGAATGGAGGCGCTATCATTGGAGCGGTCCAATCAAAGAAACTAATATCAACGTTCATAAATAATGAGTTTTATATTGTAAATTGAATATTTTGGTAATGCATATAAATAGATATCGACCTTTTAGTTATAATTGGATTATATTTATATATTCCTAAATGTCGGCAGAGAGAAAGAATAGGAATTATTATTGTTAAATGAGGAAATAGTATTGGTTACTAGTATGAGACTTACTATAGAATCCTTAAAAAAACTATTGGATTAAATTAAGTAATTCGAATGTATAGCGTTCTAAAAGCTATATTCAAAAGACAATTAGATGGGAAAATCAAAAACTGTCGAAGAAATTCAAATAGTAGAATCGACAGTAGATCTTCCGGAGGCTTTAGAAACTGAATTTTACAATTCCGTTGTTGAAATGGACAATTTTTTTTTATTTTACTCCCAAAAACGTCAGAGAGCTTGCTTTAAATTAGCTGAGAAAAATAAAATTAAACATCGTTTTAATAAAATCAAAGAAGTTCCTGGAAAAATAGTAGTATGCATACATGAAGCGCCATCTAGATATGTTTTCGTCAAGTAAGAGCCACATACATATATAAGCAGTATAACTTGATTTAATAAGAAAAATTTGAATAAAAAGTAATTCTCATTTTGTGCTTCATTTCAGTCACCTTCATTGGACCATTAATACATATGTTTCAAAGTCCAATGATAGCAACTTAGTGGTCCATTCAAGGCGACGGTGGTCCAAAGAAAGCAACTCGTCATTGAAAATTTATATTAGAATAGCTCTAAAGTCTCTCAACTTTCATTGCCAATAATTTATATATCAATAATTTACATAAAAAAGCATTGGATTCCATGAATTGTCTTAATTTGTAGGTGATATTTCATGAGATATGATGTCACAAAGTTAAGTGGTCCAATGATAGCAACCTTCCCCTATATGTATGTATGTATATATGTGTATATGTATATATGTATGTGTGTATATATGTATGTATGTATATATGTATGTATGTATGTCAATATATATATATATAAATATAAATAAAAACACAGAACATTATACAAATATGCTACGATGACGTCAGTTATATCGTAGAATTACTATATTATAATAGTATTGAATGGGATTATTACTAAATTACACCAATTAATTTATTAATAATGAATTATTGCTAAACTAAACTAATCTATATATTCTACGACTTTATAACTAGGTACATATTAGAGAGATTAACGCACAGCCCTTATTTAGCCTTATTTCGACTCTTGATAATTTGCTAATAGGTCCTTATTAACGTATGTGACCATTAGAAATATACGTCGCTAGAAGAAAAAGGGGTTAACTTGAAGAAGATTAATATAAGACGAATTGTGCTACTTACATTGAATTTTAACTATTTTTAGTAAAAAACAATATTTTTTTATTAATTTTTAATTATATTAAATAAATAAGACGTAAGAAAGTATGCGTTCAAATCCGTGGCAGAAATTCTGTAATTTTATAATATAATCATTGTTTGAATATTCGTCTTTACTCTTAAGCGGAATGAAAAACTGTAATTCGAGACATACAAAGTCGCCGGTAAACGATCTTATGTTAAATACTTTTCGCTTTTCGCAAATTTCGCATTTTTCAGCTCAAATTCGCATCTTTTCGCTTATGTCTTACTGTTTAAAGTCAATAATTTATAAATACATAATGTTTATGAACCACTTCAAGATAAGTAAATATGTATGTAGAAGAAAAAGGCGGGAAATTAAACTTTCAATTAGTATAAGACATAAATGATGTAGATTAAAAATTATAAAATATTAAATATTTTTTTTATTTTTATTTAACTCAATAAATAATGGTTTAATGAGTAAAGCACTTAATTTATAATTAGAGTTGATGAAATTAGGACTGTCATTACATTTAATTAGCATTTAATTAACAATTTCTATCTCTTTTTTTGTAACTTGTACAACAATACTAATACTTATAACTAATTTATTATATTTATTACCTCAAAATCAACTTAAACAATCTATCGAAATATATAAATAATTTTTAAATTTAAATGTCACTTTCAAAAAAAAAACATTTCAAAAATAGAAAAAAGCGGGAAAATAAACTTTTAAGTTGAGTGAGCACACAAAGAATGTAAATTGAAAAACATAAAAGATTAAAAATTGCAAATATATTCGCGTTAGTATACAAAAAAATAGCTTTTACTATTTATTTACCTCGATACAGTAAATGGCTGATCACAATGTATATCACAAGCGCTTTACAAGCGCGCTGCGAGCAGACTGCAATAGTGTTCAGATTTCCACTTGCCCGTGCCATACTTTAAATCGCACTTTAAAATTCAATATAAATTATACTAATTTTGATACTCGTTAACATATACATAAACATACAATTATACGTAAATTTTTTCACAGCTTGAATCCTATATGTAAAGAGTATCTATATATATTTTTAAACTTGAATATAAGTACAAAATCATTCCACTAAATTCATTCTTAGGCAAAGCGCGGCGTTGAATTCCACCACTTAACACGCACGATCTCGAAAAAGGGCAGAAAGCAGGGACGTAAAAAGCAGGGAGACTAAGCAACGGAGTGTCTTAACACTAGGTTCCTATGGTTCCTGCAGTTTTTCAATTTTTTTTTTAATTTTACACGTGCTCTGTGTTTACCACTCACTATCTAATTGAATGGATTTTACGATTGATGAGAAAATTTCATTTTATAAATATTGATTCATATTTTTTATTATGGCTTGATTTTGCGGCGACAGACGCAAAGTAATCTCCGAATTGATTCATATTAATACGTTTTAATTATTATTAGTATGTAATGCTATTTACAACACTATATAATCAAGAATTACAATAAATGCATTTGCGATGCAAACAAGAAAACACTGATCACACAGAACAACTGTATTCGTTGGCGGATAATTTCTAAAAAATCGGTCTTCTTAAACTGTATGTATAATATTATATGTATTGTAGGACAAAGAACTCAACAGGCCAATCAAAGTAAATTTCAATCATACACGTCTTTTATATTATTGCGAAGCTCGAAGCGACGAGTTCCTCGAGTACTTTTTTTAGAAAAATAAAAATATAAAAATTTTGAAAATTTATTCCGTAACTGCAAATTAGTGCAAATTATATTAACGTAAAACATTTAATTGGCCCAAGGTATTTTATACATGCATTTTAAATTAAAGTTTTAAGTTAAAATCAACGCCTCAGCTTCATTATTGGTTTTAAAAAAGGCTTTGTACCAACTTGCTGGGTTAATCAACACTGTCCCACTACCACAACCCTCTACAAAATTGATGGGTGTGCATTTTTACCAGTTGCTAAGTTACAACATTATTTCATATAAAAAATACAAAGTAACAAAATTTAACAACGTTTAACAACTTACGTAAATTACGTAAATTAAACGCGCTCATTTTGGAAATTTAAACTTAATTACAGATAATTTGCAATAGCTTTCTGTTGTAGATTTATAGATGACCAATTTGCAATTTTTTTGCTTTATTTTTACTATACTTTGCTTTAATAATATGAATATATGCCCTATTGATATCTAAATTAAATATACTAAGTGTTATCAATATTGTTTTAAATATTTTATGATTTTTAACCACGATGGTATGAAGTATACAAAAAAGTAAGAAAGCGTTTAAATATAACGTTTTTCATGAAGCACGCATACGAATCTAAGGGCGCATTTTCATTGGTCGATAGGGCCCGCATTCGGGATGCGGTAGATTTCTGTAACGCATGCCATAGGGCCCGCAAAATGTTTATCGTTTTCACTGGTCGTCAGGGCCCGCATACGGGGTGCGGGTGATTCCAATAATGCATGCGATAAGGTCGTTATTCCGAATGTGGATATCACCCGCACACGTTTAATCGACCGAGTTATCGACCAGTGGATTTCATTGGTTGTTAGCTCGCATGCGGGTACTCCGCGCATTCGGGCTAACTACCGACTTATCGACCAATGAAAATGCGCCCTAAGGCTAGACATAGTATGAATTAATACTTTAAAAGTCATAGAAATATAAATTATACCTTTGTACTATTATGGCAAAGAATAAAATAAAACAATTTAATTTTTCCGCCCCTCGTTATAATACTCTGTTGGCACCCTGCTTAAAGTCAGTGGAAAATATGTACATTAAATTACATGATATAAAGTTAGAAAAATCAGAGACGAAAGAACGTATCTCCGTAAATACCTCCTTGAAAAACCTACAAAAAAAGCAAATTCATTTACTCGAGTGGAAATGAACTCACGATCGTCTTGTTTACGGTCAAATTCCGCCTTGACAGCCTTTTACAATCGCCCCTCGCTGCCTGTTCCTATGTTTGCTTAGATGTTTAAAACTGAGGACATAGGTTCGATGCTGACTTTTTGAATGCATAGAATGATTTTAGGGAAAGGTCTGTACGTGTCATATATGCGTAACATAATAGAGAAACTCTGCTTATTTGTTGCACCAGTGGTTAGCTGGAATTGATTGTATAGAACAAATTATATAGTAACATTTTCCTCTACGTATTTTTTTTTTGTTTTTCTCCAAATGCATATGAAATAGCGATTGAAGAGTCCTGCATTGAAGTTTCTGCGCCATTTTGATTGATCGGCTGAAATAATAGTTTATAAAGAAATCATATATTAAACTTGTAGTTTTAATGAGAACATTGTCTATAAAGGAACTACATACACGAGTTACACGCCAGGTTTATATATGGAATAAACTTACAAGTTACAAATTTTCAACTTTTTTATTTATATTCGCCAATTTTAAAACAGATTTAATTAAACTCGTCTTAACAAATGGTCTTAACAAGTTCCATTTTTTCTTTTGACATACGGAACCTTAAAAAAGTATTAATTTAATGTTTCGAAAATATTAAGATAGTATGGCAGAAGAGTGCTTCTAAAACATCTATGTAATTCTAATCTCTCAAGTGTTTCAACTATATGGAATGTGTAACATCTTGGCCTAGAAACGCGGCGATAAATACCTAATGTTTATTTATTTTTTTATTATCATTAGAGGACCGTCGTGGCGTACCGTCTACCTGTAAACGTCATGGTTAGTGGTTCGATTCCACTTGGGGAAGAAGGATTTTTCCATTTCCATTTTCTTCGCTCTGGCAACTAGGCAAAACGCAGCGTCGAGTTCCACCACTCAAAACGCAATGCCTTGAAAGGCAGAAAGGGAATGGAGTGTCTTAATACTAGGTTCCTATGGTTCCTGTGGTTCCCTCTGCCTACCTTGCCATATGCGGGATAATGAGTGAAGCTATTATAACAAAAAAAATATTATGATCCAAGTGATGATAACATTAACCAAATACATAAGTACCAGAGAAAAAGTACAACAATATAAATATAATAATATATACAAAATATTTTCAAGTGGATACAGCATGCACAATAAAAACTACAAAGAGTTAGGAATCTCTTTCTAATAGAGGGTAGTCTTGATGTTAAAGACTATAGAAGTGAAGAAATAGTGTCAATCGGCGCGTCAAGTGCCCTACCCAATAGGGAAAATCCTCCACTATAAACTGTGTACGCAAGTATGGTCCGAGTCTCACAGGAGACGCCCTTGCGACACTGTGCTCTTATTTGTTGGTGCCACTCCGTATTAGCGAAGCCAAGGTCGGAGCTCTTTTAGCTCGGCCTCCTCACGCCAAGGTGACGCTGTAGAGGCCGCAGGGCCAACAGCATGCTATCCATCATAACGAAGAAGTCAATCGGCGCTGTTGCATGATGGCAACGGTCCATATTGGACGTGTTCTAAAGTGACTTACGTCATTTAATGTAATTGCGCACGGACTATGTGTTTCGATATTTTTTTCTTCAAAGAAAACTTTAGCTAGTTCTGTTTTCTAAATCAATAGGTATATACAATTTCAATTCACCAACCGTTTTTGTTAACATTCTAAGCTGAAAAACTTATAATGCGGTACGATTTTTTTAACTAAATAATCATATTTTATTTATTTATTTATTTTTTAGCTTCACGCTTTATCTCGCACATGGCAGAGTAGGCAGAGGGAACTGCAGGAACCATACGAACCTAGTGTTAAGACACTCCGTTGCTTAGTCCCTACTTTCTCCGTACCCCGCTTTTCGCCTTTTTCGAGACATTGCGTGTTGAGTGGCGGAACTCAACGCCTCGCTTTGCCTAGTTTCCAAAGCGAAGAAATTGGAAATAGAAAAATCCATCTTCCCCGACTGGGGATCGAACCCAGAAACCGTCGCGGTTACAGGCAGACGCTTACGCCTCTGCGCCACGACGGTAAAATAATCATATTTTAGATGACTATTCATATAAAGTATTATCAAGCTTACCTAACATCTGTTTTCTTGGCACAGATCGATTTGTTTTTTGCATTATTTTGAGTTATTCGTTCAAATTCCCATACTAAATAATAAAAATTATATATTTTATAGATAAGTCTTAAAATAGTAATTTATTTACATGTTGAATAGATCTGCACACAAGTACCCAACGTCATGAGATATATTTCTAAAAAATTATGTAAGATACCTATATTATTAGTACAAAACTTGTTTTGGCATTTATCTTTGGCTAATATATAGTACCAATTAAGAATTTTTATATTTTACTATTTTTTTAAGTGTTAATTCAAACTGAGTATAGAAAAATTTCATAAGACAAACATATAAAAATTTGAACGCAGCGGTATTTGGTCATTACCGTGCCCTAGAGACGGTTCAAGTTCAATTTATAGTATACTTTAAAATTTATAAATATTACGACTCTATCTACATAGTATATAACTCCCTGGTTTATTGATTGTAGGAATGATTTAAGGGAATAATCAAAGTTGCATTTAAAACATAATCTAATTTTTATTCATAAATTGAGTTTACGTACAACAAGTAATTGTTTTGATTATTTTATACACAAAGGAGGACCGGACAAAACGGTCCTTGATACCAATACCAACATATTATGGCTCTTGTACACACTCGGCCACACAAGGTCACACTAGCGTCCACATATTGGGTCCCTACCTTGGGTACGATTTACCTGATTTTTGTGATATGTTACATGATTTCACAAGTGGTTTCTTCACAGACATTTGTGACATGTTGCTAAGAGCTGTTGATAATAGTAAGCTTCGAAGTAGCGGGTTCTATAAGCGATGAAACAATGCATATTTGGATCGGTCGTACTAACGTACAATTTGATTTCATACCCCAAGAAACACCTAGTTTAAATAATACATGTATTTGAAAAAAATCAATTTTTAGTACAACGTCATAGATTTATTGTTTAATGCGAAAAAATGATTTGTGTTTGTATTTTATTGCTTAGAATCGTATATGAAAACAAGTTTTCTTATATCACCATAACTTTCACACGGTAATTTGAAATGTGCTCCCGTAGTAACGATAGTAGCATATTGAAATACCTTTTTAATGATATATGATCACGTCGTTACTGTTTCTTGGACCAGCTATATTTTTGCCGGTCCTCCTTTGTTTTTATTGTTATTATTCATTCAAAATAGATCTATATAGATCAAAATCTACATACTATTTATCCGCCATTATATTTAAATGTAAATATTGTAATTTTTTTATTAATATTAAAATTTGATATTATAAGTCATTAATATTCTAATGCATAAAGTAATAAAACACGAAATGGTGTTATCGGTTTAAGTATAATGAAAACACGGTCAAGCGCGTGTCCCAACTCGTGAGTCCAGGGTTCCGTATAATTTCATGTTGGTTTAACGAAAACTGTCTATACAAAATTAATGGTGCTTTTTAATACGCTTTTATTAATACTTTTTGTATATCAAGCAAGTGAAACCATAATGTGCATATTTATAGAGATTCGAGTATGAAGGGAAAGGGAAAAAGGAATGACCAACTCAATAGGAAAATATGGCACAAAGCGCCCCACGCTTTTTCACAATAATATTAGTATTTTTCTATCATTACTGTTTGAAGAATTATTGTTTACTTCTTACTTTGATATACTTAAAAAGCGTATTTTTCTAAGTGACCGGGAAGTACCTACTTTACGAATGTTGATTACACGACGAATAGTTTGATATTTACAAATTGCGGCAAAAAGAAAAACAAACGCTTGCATCTTTTGTTTTTTAAGGATATTAGCATAAGGGATATTATTATCTAGACAATTTTTAGATTATCAACTTATATTATACGTAATCGATACAGGTGGTTACAATTTTGTAAATGTAAAATTTTAAATGGTTTATTCCTAGAACTTAGTAGTAAGTTCAAATTCGTCGCAAGTCCCAGTCACATCTAGGAGTCTTGTAGTGTGGATCTGGCGCCTGAACGGAATTTGTTTTATCCCGCTCATAGCATTGTATGCAAAGGGTTAAAACACTCCGTTCTAAAACACTCCGTTCTCCGCTTTCCGACGCATTGCTCGCTGAGTGGCGGAACGCTAATTGCTTGCCGATTTACTTCGTGGCAGAGCAAAAAGAAAATGTAATTGAAGTAATCTATCCTAATCAAATAGTAATTGAACCCACAAACCGTCACGTTTAAGGCAGTTGCTGCTCCTCTGCACCTCTATGGTCCTACTCCATATATGTAGATTTATTGAAATAATATTCATAATTCACTATGCAATAATAAATCGTCACTGTAACTCTTACAATATATCAGTCTAAGATATATTTAAATAAAGAAACAACGACGAGGTATCCAGAAAAACTAGCATTAATTTTTAATCTGTTTATTATTTAATTATAATATTTCATGTCCATTATACTTATTTAAGTTATATATAACTTACTAACATATTCGCAATAGACTTAATATTACCATTAATAAAGGTCACGAGTTCAATTCCCAAGTGTGTTCCAAGATTTTCTTAAAACACCGTTAGAATATTCGCAAGTTGGAAATATTCTTTAAATGGTTTTTAATTGTTTTTTTTTTGATGATTTCAAAAGTGAAATGTCAAGATGCATGTATATTATCTATACTCAGAGATATGACTTAATGATTAACTGACATTAAAAGGCGTCTAATTAGTTTTATATATATATATATATATATATATATATATATATATATATATATATATATATATATATATATATATATATATATATATATATATATATATATATATATATATATATATATAATATATATATATATATATATATATATATATATATATATATATATATATATATATATATATATATATATATATATATATATATATATATATATATATATATATATATATATATATATATATATATATATATATATATATATATATATATATATATATATATATATATATATATATATATATATATATATATATATATATATATATATATATATATATCACCACATGCAGACGAATTGTTTTATGTGCAATAAATATACACGTAAATAACGTTTAACCATATGCACATTTGTATGTACACGCCTAGTTATTCTAAATAATTAAAAGGTTTTCATATACGACCTATAGATATAATTAAAGATATTAATGTTAAAGTTATAAATATTAATATTCACTTAATAAACAATGAACATTCCTGGCTTTTTGTACTAAAACTTTATAATTGATGTATCTTTTTGGCAATCGCAAGGTATATGTTTATATCGATAATTAAAGCGCCGCTACACTAACAGTTGCACTCAGAGACATTAACATTTAATTGATATTAAAGATTTTATGTATTTGTAATTAACGAATTCACTATTGCTTAACATGAAAAAATATATGATACTATATAAAATATGTATGCATGTGTGATATATATATATATATATATATATATATATATATATATATATATATATATATATATATATATATATATATATATATATTACAGGTTTTATTAATCATGACAACATATAATATAAAAAACCCTGCAAAAACATATATATACGTTTACATATGTTTTCAAGCAATCAGTGAAAAATAGACCTACCCAAGTGAAAATACTTGAAGATTTTACGCGAGAATATTGTATAAAATCTATGGCTGGCCCTTAATATAGGCAGTTTCATGCATCTAATAAATATACGAAACATATTTATTATATACAGTCATTCTCTCCATATATCATTATTTAGTATATTTTTAAGGAAAGGCCTTGCAAGTTCTCTTTCACAATGAATGTTTAATACAATTTAATACACAACTAAGCCTAACTGGCAATTACGATGACACGAATACTTGTGCTGCACTCGAACTAAGCACAATGAAAAACTAATTAATTATCAACAATATCCTATCCATTACGGCTCAGAGGTGTACAATCTGCCTGAAAAGGCGACAGTTTGTGGGTTCAATTCCCATGAGGGGAAGGTGAATTTTTCTATTTTGATTTTTTCCTAATTCCAAATAGGTCCTAAGCTCCACTTTTTCCTAATAATAACTTAAATAACTTTACTAGAACTTATTAATAAATGTTTGAAACTAATAATATGTCATAATTAAAGTACATGTAGGCTATTTTTTTTAATATTTTTTATTATTATTTATTACTATAAAGAGGATTCGGGTTGATTTTAATATTTTTTTTTAGCTTCACGCTTTATCCCGCACATGGCAGAGGGAACTGCAGGGACCGTGGGAACCTAGTGTTAAGACACTCCGTTGCTTAGTCCCTGCTTTCGTCCTCTATTAATAATCCAATTAATAATTATTGAGGCTTTTATCAACCATACATTTAAAAAAAGATTTCATCTGACAGATTATATATTTATATTAGTTTTATTTTGTTGTACAGATTATCAATTTAGAATAACATGAAAAAACTTAAAATATATTTTAAAGACATTTGCTGTTTTATTAAAACAGTTAAAAATGTTTTATTATACCATTATAATTTCATGAAGGAAATTTTATTCTTGATTGATTTTTTGAACATATAGGCAAAAAAAAAACAAAATATTTATAACTTCAACATCACTTACAACATGAGGCAGGCAAAGAGAACCAAGTGTCATGACACTCTGCTTTCTATATATATTTATATATCATATAACATAATGTATTTAGAATAAAAAAAAACAATTGCTATCTTATTATTGGTCACTTGTATTTTAGTTAATGGCAAATTCTTGAAAACATACTATTGTATAATGTTGTGATATTATACACATTATTTATATATGTATATATTTTAATATTATTTTAAATTATAATAATAAATATTACTAAGGCAATTATGAATCAATAAGGCAAAAATAATTGCAAAAAACCATTTTGGGCCAACATTACTTCAAATATCAGACATTAACCATAAATAATGAATATCTAAAAATTAATAGTTTTTTATTAAAAATCATTTTTGTGATACTTTTATGTAATTTCATTTAAGATATACATAATACAAATTCAACTAAAACACATCCATCTACATCCACAAGTTTTATTATATATGAATATTTCATAATATATATATATATATATATATATATATATATATATATATATATATATATATATATATATATATATATGTATGTATGTATATATATATATATATATATATATATATATATATATATATATATATATATATATATATATATATATATGTATATATATATATATATATATATATATATATATATATATATATATATATATATATATATATATATATATACAAAATATATCTAATATATTATGTGTAAGTAATTATAAAGAAAAACAAAATGGCTGCACGTGTGTCATGTAAAATGAACAGTTAGGTCGAGAATAGAATAGAGAATTAAAGAATTAAATAAAAGGTGAATTTCCAAATAATATGTATAATACTATACTATAACTTAAACATATAAGCACTTTAGGAAATACACACAGTATAATCATAATAATATTATAAAATAAAAAAAATATCTAAATTACACTTAAGACACTAAATATTAGTCGATAAGATCTGCATCATCTGACAAATCCTGGAAGTAAAAAAAAAAAACAATTGTTTATCGCCATTTGTTTAGAAAAAAAGAGGATAGTACAAAATATATACAACTTTAAAATAAATAAAATCTTCACCTATATTTAAAATCATGGGCCAATTTACAATAATTATTATAATTTAATTAAAAAAAAATTATAAAATTAAAAAAAAAATTAACACTGAACTCTTTAAAACGTCAAAACCTTTGCATTTATTGGTATTAAAAAAAAGAATATATTTCCTTGTCCATAATAAAATAAACAAATATTACTATTAATAATAACAGTAATTATTGGCTTATGTGGAGATTTTTACTGCATGAATAATTTGTTAAAAAAATTTTTTATTTCTTTTAATTAAAAATTTTAAATAATCAAAAATTAAACTCCCTAATAACCTTTTGCTTTTTGGTTTTAAGACTAAAATGAAGGTGTTACATAAAGTTAAAACTATATATATAAAAATACAAATTAATCTGCCATTATGATTATAATTTTATTTAAAATATAACTAAATTGGCCATTTTTATCAAAACTAGCCACATATAGTAAAACTTACCAAGTCATTTGCGCTATCCTCCAGTACCATGTCGTCTATCTCGCGCTCTATCTCCTCCATGATGTCTAGGGAGTCTTTACGCTTCCCCTCCGGTGCTGGTGTGACTTCTGGTATTCTGGTTGATGTACTGTAATTAAATGTTTCAATTATAGGTTTGTCTTTCAAGGAAAATATTATTAGCAAGTTCTCTTTACAAATATGTTAATACACACAAGCTTGTACTTTATTCAAATGGATGTATATATTGATATATTATCAAGTATTTTATAAATGAAATATTTATTTATTTATTTTAAATATTAATAACCATTAATCACTATCTTAGAGATTCTTATAGTATATAATTATTTTTTAATAAAAAAATAATACGTTTCAAAACGATGACGGCACTCGCCACATCCAACCATGAACATTTTTAACTAAATTTATTTTTTTATTTTTCTTCTTCTCATTATATTCCACAAAATGGCCTATAGTAGTTTTTGAGTTGACTGACATATGTCATAATGTGACGGATTTGTACAATGTTGTATGTTGTATGTTGTTGTATGTACACCTTTTTCTCCGTTTGCATATAAGCCTGTTTAAGAGCATGGCCTCGTGTATCACGTGCTTAATGTGAGGTCGAAAGGAGAGACGCGAATCTAGAGTGACGCCTAGATATTTGACCTGGTTTTCCCAGATCTGCTTGTTTTGCAGGTAGGCATTAAGTTTAGCGAACCGGTGATAATGTTTTTGACGTTCAAAAAATGAATCATGTATTTTTCTTAGCTTCACGCTTTATCCCGCACATGGCAGGGTAGGCAGAGGGAACTGCTGGGACCGTGGGACCTAGTGTTAAGACACTCTGTTACTTAGACCCTGCTTTCTTCGTCCCCGCTTTCCGCCTTTTTCGAGGGCATTGCGAGTTGAGTGGCGGAACTCAACGCCGCGCTTTGCCTAGTTTGCCAGAGCGAAGAAAATTTAAATAGAAAAATTCATCTTCCCTAACTGGGGATCGAACCCAGAAACCATCGAGTTACAGGCAGGCGTTGCACCTCTGCGCCACGACGGTCCTCCCATTGTATTTTTATTTTAAATAAAATTATTTAAATTTGAATTTATGATTAATAGAGACGGTCTCGTAACATTTACACGGAAAGATTACCGCTACACTTTTTTTAGAGTTAACCTCAAAGCGCCGCGACTTGCAGTCTAATCTAGTCTAGGCTAGAATCCAAACAAGCTCTACTTTCGGAATACGCGGAATATCGCTGGTGTATAGATCGTATAAAAGGGGAGAAAGACTGGACCCTTGTGGGACTCCAGCACGGATAGTTTGACGGAACGAGAGAATTACTTCTATAAGGTAGTGGAAATTGCGATTTGATAGGTACTCTCGAATTATGTACACGAAAGAGACTAGGAATGCCATACGGCGGAGCGTGAAGAGCAGGCCAATGTGCCAGACCTTGTCGAAAGCTTTAGCGATATCTAACAAAATAAATAATCTATGTAGTTGCTAATCAATCGGTTAGTTGCTTTATGTGGAATGCTATTTCCTCTTACTGGAAGTAACGAATGAAAACAAAGGAAATGGCTTTGTTTTGTGTTATTTCGTCGTAAGCGCAAAGCCGATAACTATATAGTTCTACGGTAATATAAAAAAAAATCCAATACCTAGCATTGTCCGCCTGCCACAGACCTCTGCTTTCCACATCTGTTTTCTCCTGCGCCAGATCTCTATCAACATTACACTTCTTGCTATCTTCTGGAAGGTTCTCTAGTTGGGAGTTGTGGGTGTAGGCAAAGTCGCGTTGAAACTTCTCTAGTTCTAGTGATTCCTGTATAATAGTGTATTTTTAATAAATTATTTATATGTCATGATTTTTTTGTTCGGAAATTAATTTTATTACAAGTTACAAAGAGACTGTACAATCTCCTTTGTTTATTCTCTATACAATATGTCATTAGCAAAATGATTTGAGCTCGGTAGGCAATAGATAGATAGACAGTTAGAACTTGATTACAATAAATTGTATGCAAAGAACCTTATTACTAAAAGTGATCTCTTACAAGTAACCTCAAATACAAACTCAAAAGCATAAATATTTTTGTCTCATAAAAGGAAGAGAAATTATAATAACATAAAAAAAAACAATAATTAAAGAACTTAAATGGGCAAGCTTACTAAAGAGAGAACTTTTTGTTCCACAAACAAATATATGTTTCTGTTTAAAGCCCCCTTAAATATAATAAAATATGTTTTCATCCATCAGTAAATGTGTAAAAAATGCATTTTTTAATAGTAACTATAATTTAACTCACATTAAACTCGGGGAACAAATTCTCGTACTGCGTTGGATCGGCAAGAGACTGTCCAGACTTTTTGTTGGTGACGACGACAGATTCCCGCCATAATTTGACAACTTCACTCATTTTAGATGGAATGTATGATCTGTGGAAGGAATAATTGTGTAGGATTTGTTTTATGTACATTTAGAAGTTTTATAATAACAATACATACATATATATGATTTAATATATAACTAAGTATATGTGACATTCTATTAGTAAATGATTGATGAAACATTTAAAATAAATGTTATGAGTGAAATATCACGGGGGCCTAGTGTTACCATACTTTGTTCCCCGCTTTCAGAGTGGCGGAACTCAACGCTTTGTCCAATTGCCAGAACGAAGAAAATGGCAAAGAGAAATCCATCTACCTCAAGTGGGAATCAAACCCACAAACCGTCAGGCTTACAGACAGACTTTGCGCCTCCGCACCACCACGACCCTCCACGATGGTTATTGTTAGTTCCAATAAATATATTTGTATTTTTTTTCTTTAGTATCCATTAAACAGTAGCATCAAGAACAGAATTGAACTATAACAGAGGCCTAAAAAATCTTGTATATTTTATTATTTCACTGGTCAATTATGCCTAGTTCCGAAAGCTATTATTTTATTCCCAACTAACATCAAATTCCGTGCATATAGATTTAAACCACATTTGTAAACTTAATTAATATATTATTAACACAAAGCAGGGACTGAACAACGGAGTGTCTTAACACTAGGCTCCTATAGTTCCTGCAGTTCCCTCTGCCTACCCTACCCTACAGTAATTTAATAATTATTAATAAAAACCTCGCAAAGAACGCAGCCTCAGGTAGTTTATTGCGCTTAATAAGTAAATCCAAGCAGCCGTCCAAGTCGTTCAATGTGAAGTAAGCGGCAAACGCAATGTTGTCTTCCTCTTCCTCAGCTGACATTCGCGCTACCTCCTGCAAGAGCTCCTTGTCACCTGAAAGTGTTTAATTTAGATATAAATATATATTAAAATTATAAACAATTATTTTGAAAATGAAAAAAAAAATGTTCATAGTTGAACTCAGACCACTCTTTTTCTAATAATCTTGTTTATATATAAGCCATATATTTATATGCAGCTACTTCAAAACTATAAATTTCCATATTTATATAGACTAATTGCTACAATTTAAATATGTTTTTATTACGAATATAGAAAAAAATTAAAAACATTAAAAAAAAAAGTAATAAAAAATTCAAATAATTGTAACAACAGTACCTGTACTGACAGCAAAAAGCAACAAAGCACTAAAGTCCCTCGCATTATAATAGCATATTTTGGTTAAATCCGTGTCGGCTGCTGTCGCGGCTGCAGCCCCAAGTCTTGACCACCTCGCTGACGAGGACCTGGAGACACCCTCGGCGATGGCAGCTTCCTCTGCCAGTTGTTTGGCTCTGGAAAGTTCCCCCAGGGAGAGTGCCAACTCGAATTGGTGCTCCGGTTCCGTTGACACGGCGAGAGCTTGTTGCTTGAAGCCCTGTTGACGAATATTATGGATGTTATTGTTGATTTCACATAATTTAGATTTTATATTAAAAGATGATCAATTTTTGGTATTAATTTTAACAAATGTAAAGTTTATTCAATTTAAATATATTTTATGAATCTCAATTCAAGTATTTCTTTTTTGCTTTATACATATTCTTTAAATTGCACTGCAATTTACACTTCCAGTGGTAGTCTGAAAAAAACTTGTTTTAGAAATAAGTCAGCTTTATAAGAAAAAATAAGGAATATATATAATCTCTTTCCATATTACATTACCGTAACGACCGTTTGGTAGGACTCACCAGCTTCTGCAACTAAGCCTTTAGTTAGGATAGTGTAGTTTAAGAAAACTTCTAGTGTAAAAATTATATAGACCGTTTAACAAATTTATAAGAGATGCGTCAAACAACAAATGTAAAAATAAAAAAGTAAGTAACTACTACTGTACGAGGACCGTCGTGAGGCAGAGGTGTAGCATCTGCCTGAACGTGACGTTTGTGGATTCGATTTCCACTCAGGGAAATGAATATTTTCATTTTCTACCGATCTGGCAACTAGACAAAGCGCGGCGTTGAGTTCCTCCACTCAACACGAAATAACTCGAAAAAGGCAGAAAATGGAGTGTCATAACATTAGGTTCTCACGGCTCCTACCACGTATATATACGTCTGTATACTGTAATCTATAACCTAATCAAAGCCTGATCAATTTTATTAAAAAAATAATAATAATAATAAACACCTGTTTCTCCAAGAAATGGGCGACTCTAGTCCTGTGATCGTGTGGCACAGTGGGTAGCACCCGGTCTGCCGTCTCGAAGTCGCCTCGCATCACGGCGGTCTGGTATTCCAATACCGGCAGCAGTAGGGAGTACGACACTATGTTCAACTCTTTGTCGTTTAGATATAATCTGTTAACAAATGTATGAGAGGTTTGATTTTTAATGTTTTTTGTATTCATTTTGTGTTGTAAATGAAGAAATAATCAAAATTATTTTTGAGAAATCAACAATTATATAGTTTTATTTTTCCTCTTAAATTAAAAGTGTTTTAAAAACCAAGCAATAATAATTGTAACACTAGAATGTATTACCATATATATTAAAACAATTTTTAAATATATAGCATATTTTATACGTAAATTTGTTTCACATAACATTATTTTTTTTAAATATTTAAAATAACACTTAAATTTAAAAATACACAAGAAGTTTAACATACACACATAATTAAAAATACCCAAAAAAAAAACGAGTGACTCAACTCTCACCTGTTCTCCTTGGCAACATATCCCAAAATATACATAGTGTGATCCAGATGAGATATAGTGACAATCTCTCCGCCAACGTAATAATTTATTCTATTTACAGAATTTGTGTATATGAAGCAGTCGCCTATCCATAGACCTGTTTTCACGGTTTCATTCACTTCTCCTACAACCTGGAAGTTTAAAAAAAAATGTTACGAGAGTACAACACTAGCTAAAAATTAACAAAAAAATGTAACGAGAGTACAACACTAGCTAAAAATTAAAAAAAATGCATAGTATTAGATAACATTAACAGTTAACAAGTCTAGAGAAGAATTCATCATGGCGCAGCACGACAGCATCTGACTATGACGGGACGGTAGTGGGTTCAAACCCTATTCGAGGGTCGTGAAGCGTTGAGTTCCAAGAACCAAGTCTCAACACTTTCTTTCTGCCTACCCTGCTATATAGGATAAAATTTTAACTTAAAGTTATATTTTTTTGTCCATTTGCAACATATTTATAATATACATCACTACAGCTACTAGTGATGTGCCTTCAACAGTCAACCAGACGGCTACAAACAAAATAATTGAATTGCATGCAATGTAATTACATTTTCATCGCTTGTGAATGTGTTGAAATGCTTTTCATAACACAGTCATACATATACAATATTATGTGATCAATTTTTTAAAACTATACAAAATGTAATTTAATAAGAATGTACAATGATTATAATCACTATAATATGTTATCATTGTTATCAGTACCGCTTTTAAGTTTCCATTTAAATTTACTTAAGGCGACGTTAGATTATGTTTGATTTTTATCTCTAACATAATCCACTAGTAAAAGAAATAATGCAAAATGTTGTAATATTTAGATTAAACCCTTCTTTTTTAACAATACTTTCAAATATTATAGAAATGACGATTAATTCACAATTTTGTATTGATATAATATCTTAATTTGATATAATATATAATATATAAAAGCTATTTTTTTATATAAATAATAAATCATCACAAAATAAGGAAAGCAGAAATGAAATACAAAGTGTTTTGGCACTGGCCCATCTCCGGCTACTCTATTTATAAGATATATAAAGCTATATAAGCTGCATATTGATAATATGTATAATTATCAGAAAACAAATACAATTGAAATTTTAGATTATTAGTAAATTTTATAACTATAATATGGTATATTAAAAAGATTTTTATTAACATAAATTATAATTCAATCAAGAAACTCTATTCTTCATCACATTAAACCTAATGATACCCAAAATTTAAAAATATTAATACAAAATCTATTATTAGAAACATCTTCAACAGTCTAACGAATCATTTAAAACAGCAACAGGTTCAAATCCGTCATGGACATATAAAAATTAATTAAAAAAAAAAATTCCAAAACTTACTTCAAAAGCGTCTTCTATACCATCTTCTGTAATGTTGGAATTAGTTTCTCGCGCTCTGGTTACTACAGCCGGGTTGTATTTTAGTACAAAATACGCTTCGTCCGTCGCAAGGCACACGAGATTGCCGCTCTCCGACCAGAAAACGTGACGTGGCTGTATTTCAATCCTGCAATGAAATCGTTCATTAATTCATTTACTTTTATATTTAAAATGAAAAAATAATAGTAATTTCTAAAAAAATTATAAATTCGAGATATAAGAAACAAATAAATTTATAAAAAGTAGTTCTAACAAATAGCATTTAATTCGCAATCATGTTGTCAATGGCTAGAATACATTCATTTATTCACTAAAAATAATTTGTCATTATATTTAAAAAAAATTACAAAAAATAGGTTCTAACAAATTGCATTTACTTTGCCATCATTCTTTCAAAGGCTGGTGTTTTTTTAACATTGTTAGGTTCATTCCCATAATTAATTATCTGTTAAGATGTTATAAAATATATATATTATGTACATAAATAAAGATTATATATAGAAAATAAACTTTTTTTTTAGCTTCACGCTTTATCCCGCATATAGCAGGGTATTCAAAGGGAACTGCAGGAACCATATGAACCTAAGACACTCCGTTGCTTAGTCCCTGCTTTCTCCGTCCCCGCTTTCCGCCTTTTTCGAGGCATTGCGTGTTGAGTGGCGGAACTCAACGCCGCGCTTTGCCTAGTTTCCAGAGCGAATAAAATGGAAATAGAAAAATAAATCTTCCCCGAGAGGGAATCGAACCCTCAAACCGTCGCGTTTACAGGCAGACGCTTACGCCTCTGCGCCACGACGGCCCTCAAATAAATACACATTTCTTTTCTATATATATTAATCGCACTTGCTGAAATATTGATAGTAAATTCGCTTTGCTCTGTTTAAAGTTTCTAATAAAGCACACATTTGCGGTGTTACAATGAAATTTGCTTTTGTCATTAATTAATTAATATTTTTATACTTTCGTACTAATTAAATTAGTATAGTATAGTAATTATCAAATTTTACGAGTTCGCTTCTACCGTACTTGGCGTCTAGCAATACAAGTGAGATAAAAAACAATAACATATAAAAATATTACAATAAATCGCAAAACATTAAAAAATATTTTAAAAAATGTCTCATATGAAGATATTAAGAAAAGTTATTTGAAAATTCTTTAATATTAATGGCGAGAGTTAAACGTCGAAGATATCTTACCGAAACAACACCTGTGAGAGGGAATCGAACCCAAGACTACTGAGTCAGTGTCAACGTGTTTTTTACATGATATAGATTTCGCTTTTTTTTTTGATGCAATAAAATTGATGCCCTTTTACAATTAGTTGCAATTACGACTTCAATTATATCATTATTAAATAAAAACCAAAATGAAATGTAGTACCGTGTCAATAATAACTATAAAAATTATAAATCAATAAAAGAAAAGATCATTCTTATTATGTTAATCAATTTGATAAATTACAAAATATCTTATAGTTCTTCTTTCATTATTATTATAATATACAGTTATTTATAATATATAATATAACAGTAAAATGTATGTCAGTTTGTATACGCACATATACAGAACTGGTCGGAATTTTTTCTTTTATATCTAAAAACTATGAAGTCTTAGAAAAAACATAGAATAAAACAGATACATAAAGTCCAAATAAAAAAATGGCTGCTTCACAAAAATTATTAAACATTATGAGCTAAGGCCGGTGACATAACACAGACAACGCTCATTATGTATATATAATAAAATCTGCGAACAAAATTGCTGGCACCAATCACTATTAAAAAAAAAATTAAATAAAATAATTGAATTGAAATTGAATCGCAACGCAAACATAATATTTCAATACACAATCATTAAAAAAAAACTTAATAAAATATGTTATTATATAGTTAAAAAAAAAGTTGTATATTCACCTTCTAATAAGTTCAAGTTGCTCCCAATCGTAGAAAGAGAAGGCGAGTCCGCTAATAGACTTCACACCAAGCATGAAACCGCCGAAAATGCCTGAAAATAATTACATTAATACAGTGCGCTTTAATATTACTATAGCTTCACGCTTACTATGTCTTCACGCTTTATCCCGCACATGGCAGGGTAGGCAGGGGCAGGCAACTTTGTGTTAAGACACTAAGATTCCATGCTTGTCGCCTTTTCGAGCATTGCGTGTTGAGTGGCAGAACTCAACGCCGCGTTTTTTCTACTTGCCGCGTTCACAGACACATGATACGACACGACGGCCCTTTTTTAATATTTTAATTCTAATAAAATTTTTTTTATAACAAAAAGTAATTAGTGCATTATTACCTTCTACACAATTAAATGACATATATGAAAAATTGCTTTGACGCCAGAAGATAAATGTAATATAAAAACACAATAACCAACCTTCTGCTCCATACTCAGGTTTAAAACTCTTCCTTTCTTTAAAATTCTTGAAAACTTTCACTGTACTAGAGTTCTCCAACGTAGCATACTCTGTACTATCCAGTGCCCACACAAACTCTTGTGCTGTACCAAAAGCTTTATTCCTCAAAGCCATAGCGGTGTAAATTATGTACTCCCCATCACCACAAACAACAACGAAACGTCCATTGGGATTATGTGCAATAGTCTGTGGGTATATTTCACAGGAACCCATGTCCTTTGCAACTACTGGGACGCGTTCGCCATCTTTGATTTGAGTGCCTGCAAAACAATATAAACTAACTATATTAGAAGAAAATTAAGATAACTGTATGAGAACGATTTATCTATTATCAATATAGATATAAAATTTAAAAAATATTCATTTAATTACATTTTAAGTAAAATTTAATAGTAAACTATGGAATCTAAATAAAACATTACATAAGCAAAGTGTTAAAGACTATTATTTAAATTCCCTAAATACATAAAATAATTAAATTATTATATAATAAAAACATAACCACTCACCTTCTGGCAAGGCCTTCAGGTTAACCTGTTGCATTTCAGAATGCTTAGCCCATATGATCTTGCCACCATTCACATCCATTGATATTGCTGGTTCCTCTCTGCCAACTTTTATCATTATTGTTCCTTCGTCATAACTGGTTATAGAAAAATCATTATTAAATAACAAATATAAAACAATAGCTTATTTATTTATATATGACTGTTTGTTAGTCAATTTTAAGACTGTATATTTAAATGACATTGCTTTAACTATTTTTTGGTTTTAAAATCTTAAATTAGTGATATAATGGTAAAAAGCACCAAGCTTCTTGTAACATCATATTAAAACAATGTAATGTAATGTAATGTAAAATATCTTCTAAAAACACAGAATGTTTACTAAATAATAAGACACTACACTACACACTAGTTAAAAATAATAAATAACTCAAAAAAATAACTTACCCAATAGCAACATTGTTAGATCCATGCATAGAAGAAATAGTCCAGACTCTTTCAAAGCCATAATTAAGTGATGACTCTAATCTATAAGTTCCTGCATGCCATATCCTGACTGTGCCATCCTCCGAACCTGTCAGTAGGATAGGCAGTTCTGGATGGAAGGATACTGCTGATACATTTTGGACATGGCCTGGAATAACATTTATTAGTTTAGTACATATATAAGACTCATTTAGTTAAAATAATTTTTGTTAAATTAGAAATCATAGTATTAATGTTATATACAAATGGATTAAACAAGAAAAACTCACTTTCCAGTGTCTGTACACAGGTCTTGTTCTGGTAGTCCCATATTTTAACGAGACGGTCATCTGCCCCACTGATGAGGTACGGTTTATCACCTCCATGGTAGTAGTCTACACAGTTAACTCCCTTCTCGTGACCTTCTAAGGTGAAATTTGACATTGAAGAACCTAGTTGCCATACCTGGATAATAAAATGATAATTATAATTTCAATATTAGTCAAATTAACTAATTTACATATTGATATATATGATAAAATATATGTACAACCAATGCATGAAATATTTTAAGCATTTTTTTAATAATCTACTATTACCATAGTTGTACACAAAAACAATAAGCCTACACTTTTTCCTATAAGAATGTAAAATGTCCTAATTTAGTTAACTAAAACTTACTTTCACAGTAGTATCAAGACTGGCACTAGCAAAAGTATTATTGTCTTTAGGGTTTATAACAATCTGCATCACATAGTGTGTGTGACCTTCAAAGACTTGTTGGCATGCCCAATTACGATCCCAATTCCACAGTTTGATTAGCAGATCATCTAAAATTATTTAAAATAAAATTAAACCAAATATATTGATAAATAAGTTTTAATAAATACTTTTTTTATTGTTTAAGTAAAAATATTTTATGCTTATATGAATATAATAAAAAATTTAGTTAGTATAGTTAAAAAATCTTACCACTACTAGTCAATATGTAAGGCTGTGTTGGATGAATTACAATACATCTAACATAATCTGAATGAGCCTCAAAATTATGAATCCTTTCTAATGTATTATAATTAAATATTCTTATTTGATAGTCATCTGAACCAGTTACAACCCAGTTCTTTCTAGGTACAAACTTTGCAGCTCTCACAGGCAAATCACACACCTGTACCAAACAATAAGTAAACAATAAATTTAAATAAGTTTAAGTCATGTGATAATTTAAAAGATGAAATATAAGATAATTAAAAATATAAAATAATTAAGAATAAAATAAATTTTGGATATAATCTTAAGTATAAATATTAATACAATAATAGTAATTATAACAATAAGACCACTTATATTTGTATAAATTGCAAGATAAAGTGACATCACAACATAAAAATTAAGTGGGTAAAAGTATGCATAAAAACAAGCAAACATGCAATTTACCTCAAATCTCTTTATTTGTGTATGAGTCTCAAAATTCCATATATTCACATCGCCGTTGTAGAGTGCACATAACAGCCAGGGTTCTGAAGGATGCTGGTCTACACACTTGACGCGGTCCGACCGGGCCGTCAGTTTTCTATTGATGTCCAGTCTCAATGGCTTCGGAAACATAGTTATACAGCATTAAACGCGGTAAAATATACGAAACATCAATTTACACAATAATACAATAATGTTAAGCCGACATACGAATGATGACATACTCTCCACATATCATTTACTACGTGGCTAAAACTTTGTTTATTTTAAAAAAATGCGTTTAAAGGTTGCTAATACTGTTTTGTATAAATAATCGAATTGTTCTTACCATTTTTAATACTTAAAACATGAAATATTGTCATGCAGAATTCGTGAAACCGTGGAAGTTTGACAGGGTGGGTGGACGTGTCACTTTATTTTTTTCTGATGCTAAACTATTCGGATACGCGACTGAACAGATGACGAACATATGACTACGTCATTCGCTTTAGTTTATATGGTTTTTTTTTTAATAAAGAATAAAAAATGCATACGTAATACGTTAATTCTCAAAATAATCGTAGTATAATATTCTTAAAAATGTATGACTGTTATATTATCTCTTTAAATTAATTTTAAATCTTAATATTGATAAATTAAATATAACTATAAAAGTAAATGTTTTATGTTCGTGATACTTTTTATGACAATACATATTTAATGTTTGATACAAAACATATGTTTTTTTACGTTTTACACTTTTTTTGCATTTTAAATAAGTCAAACAAAATTGTTGATCTAGGGATATTGACATATATTTTAATGAATACTATAAAACTTAATTGCATTAAAATTTGTTTTACAAAATATTTCATTCAAACTGAAAGCAGTATGAAATTTAATTATTATTGTATGTGTTATTTGAAATACTTATTTATTGTACTGACATTGTGATTTGTTACTCGTTACACCGGAAATTCAAACTTAATAAATATCTAGAAGGTGAAGTAACTATACTAAGGTATAAACCATTTCTCTCATAATAAACTCAGCGAGTACAAACGCCTAAAATATCAAGTAAAAAAATAAAAATTAATAGAATAATTTGGGAACCAAGCTACTCTCAAATCACTGTCTATGGTATAAACATTGAAATCGTGTATCTTTCCAGCGGAAATACATCCAACATAAGAGAAAAAATATATTATAAGTAATATATTATACTACTTCCTGTATCTACAATTATTATGAAATCACATACAGCCTCTTCAAATTTACATATAAGTAAAAGACTTTAAGGGATATTATCAAGTGAAACCATATTAATGTTACTTAAAAAAAATAAATCAAGCAGGGACTAAGCAACGGAGTGTTTTAACACTAGGTTCCCACGGTTCCTGCAGTTCCCTCTGCCTACCCTGCAATGTGCAGGATAAAGCATGAAGCTATCAAAAAAAACATAAAAAAATAAAACACATTATCAATTTTCAAATTGTTTATTTAAAATATTACAATAATATTATACATATTTAAATTTAAAGTATTCTAAATTTTCATTAACTATTATATACATTTACTACCAGTTATGTAAGGAGCCAAAACAATTTGTTCATTTTTTTCATTGCAATATAAGTACAAGTAGAAAATTTGCTCATTTAGTTTATACAATACAAAAGTGTTATATTAAAATATCGTTTAAAACGATAATTACAAAAATAAGATAGCTACAACAATATGCGGCTAAATGTCAGTCAGTCAAACATTGGTTCAAAGTAAGTCTTACAATAGTTATTACAACCCTTACTATACAATACTTATTACACGCCATTTGTGTACAACAAACATAATGTACGCTTACTAAATTATTTTATATATACATTTATATATGATGTTTATTTTCATTATATTTTGATTATGATGGGATTTATTTTACTATTTATTATACTTTTTGTTTAATATTTGAATATTTCGATATACATGAATCATTGTGGTATACATTAGTGTAGCTAGGTTTCATTATTCATGAGAAATAACTATACTATTAAATAATAATATTGAAACTAGACTCTCAACAACTTTTTCAAAGAAGACAATGAAGAATCGTTGATATTTATTTTTATATAATTATTATTTGACAATGTTTAAGGCCACTTTATAATTTTAAAACCTCCTACCGCAGAAAAAAAAATAATAAAAATAACATTTATTTGCTTTTTAAAATAATCAAACATGAAATAAATAAACAAACAAAATTTAATATAGTCTGTGTACCTTCAAGTGTATTTTTTTATAGCCTCACGCTTTATCCGGAACATGGCAGGGTAGGCAGAGTTGAGACACTCCACTTGGTCCCTGCTTTCTCCTACCCCGCGTGTATTTTATATTTATATTATTAATAATGGATAATTATTAATAATCAATTATTATCCTATTAATAATTTATAATACACCCCAAGGCTATGTATACCACAAATCAAAACAACTGGAATGTAATGTTTATAAAAGCTTTGGTTGTTAGCAATTATAGTATATACATTCTCCGAGAATATATTGATAAATTATATAAATAAAAAGCATCATTGTCTTACCTAATATTTACATGTCTTACAATTGATTATGAAACTTGCTCTAGTAAACTAACGTAATATATATAATCTATCTACAAGTTACATATTTTGAAACTTAAATCTGAATGTTTCTTACATTAAACATTTCAGTTCACATCTTCAATGTGTGTGTACAACTTAGTTATTATTTTTGTAAATTAAGGATTACTGAAATGACGTCATTTGTATAACATTATATCGTCGTCATCATAGCTTTATTTTCTATATAGTATAAAAATTTGAATGATTGTACCAGGTTTACCGGGTCACAAGTGAGAAATGGGAATACCTCATGTCTGTGTTCTGCGAGTGTTTTTTGGTTAAATCTAGTCATGTCCAAGGTCAACTTAGCTTCGTCCATAGAGGCAATTTTAAGTTTGTTTAAATATTTTTAATTTCACTATATTGTGTCAGCATGAAAATTATAAAGAACTTTCTTTTTGTGATCAGGTGGCTTCTAATAGCTGTAGAAGATTTTCAATAATTCATTTCATGGAGAAAACTTACTTGAACTTAGTCACATCAAATAGTTATCGTGAAAGCTCAAAAGAAAAATTATAATTAATTGGAAGACGAAAGTGGGAAGCCCTCAAAGGTTGAAAAGCTAAACAAAAACTTGTTGATTGTCATTTGAGAAACTATAAGCGTTTATTTAAAAGCTATGGAGAAAGTCAAGAATTGGAGTATATTGATTTGGCTAGAATACTAGAATCGAGAAAGCTATTTATTAAATATTTACTGACAAATACAAAAAAACATGTCTTGACAGTGAAAGTGGTAGATTATAATTACATACAGTAAGCAACTAAGTTACGTACATATAATTATTTACTAGGAAGCCTTAGCTAGGATAGCTTGTACCCCACATATTCTGATATATCCATTAACCAAAGCTTTCAAGGTAACTTTTGCTATTTTTCCATAAACGAATAGATTCACTTTTCTCAACGCCTGTTACTTAATCAATGTTTTAAACTTAAGAGGTAAATAGGCATATATGTGTATGTACTTAAAACATAAGATATATATCTCTTAAGATAGTCCAAAAGACATGTTCCCTTTAAAGGAACACTCTTGGTTTTGAAAATATTGCTATTGTCATCTGAATCCATGGTGTTGAAAATGTTATAAGCCGTTTGACATAGTGTTGCAGAAGTGGGAAAAATAAGATTTCACCTTTTTTTGGGATATTGGAACAAAACATTTTGTATGACTTGGTCAAAATAGAAATTTGTTAAGAAAATATAATTAAATTCATTTAGTACTTATGTAATTATCAGAATTAATTTTTTGAGTCCTACATTGAATGACATTAAGACATTTCATTCAACCTGTTGGACAATTAAATAAAAGATGGCCGACGTTTCGGAAGAACTATAAGTATCTAAAATCATATCAGTTGTAATTATCATAATGACAATGATATTGTATGTATGTTTATAAACAATATATGTAGTCAGTATTGTGAGACAGGGTTTAAATACGGTATAACTTTTAGATATTAGCTCAAGAATGGATGATTTACAATAAATCGCCTTATTCGAAAATTAGTTTCTCCAAGTATTATAATTTTTTTATATACTTTCAACATTTATTTTGTTTGCCTTGTCCGATCAAGGCCTTTTTATAAATTCAAAGCGAGCAATTCTTTGTTAATAAATGACAGTGTCATATTATAAAATAACGAAAAACAATGTAATGTGAGTTCATCTTAATCATTTAAGCATAAAGAAAAAAAAATGGAAGTACTCAAATTATACAATTCAGTGACAAACTTTTACACAAACATCTACAAAAACATAAAGAAAATTAACAACTGACTTTGTTTACTTTCACAAGCTGTACAACTTTTAATATTACAAATTATAACTATAGTATTAAACCTAGATATATTACATTATAACTATATTATTTCCCTCATTTACTTAAATCCTTGTATTCCTCATAAATATCACCTTATATACTAAAAGTTACACCAAAACAAATAACAATTTAGCTAAAAGAATACAACTAACAGTGCATATAGCATATTTCTTTCAAAATAGTTGTGCAAATTCAAATATTATGTATAAATGTTAACAAAATAAAAATTCACACATATTTATGACTTTACAGTCGAAAACGAAACGAAAACTTCAACTACATTTATTCAATTACAAATAGTTGCAGGTATATATATATAGATGAAAGTTAGTTTGTCTTATTTAATTTTAACAGGTATGTAATATATATAAATACATATTATGTGTTCTTAACCTTAATAAAATTTTTATTAAGTAATTACCATTTAACTCCTAAAGAATTAAACAATAATTAAGAATTCCAATCAAATTTTATATAGAAGCAAATTAAAAGCAGTTATTATGTTTACAAAATTCCAAAAATACAAAAAACATTATATAGACCTTCATCCATATATATCCTTATTTCCCCGATCACAACTTAAATTTATTCATTTATCCGATTACAACTAAATTTATTCATTTATCCGATTACAACTAAATTTATTCATTTATCCAATTACAACTATATTTATTCATTTATCCAATTTATCCTATATTATTCAATATTCACTTTAAATAGCTTCTGTACAGTACAAGCGACCGTGAAGTGTCCTTCTCTTGTTCCAGGAGGTATATCATATCCCTATGGTTGATCCGCTTGAGACGCGTACGAAGAGCTAGTTGGCTCCGACCAGACTAATTGCGTATAAATATAAATTAATTATTTTTTTATTTATACATAATCATTGTTTTACATTAAAATGTAAATCATCTCTATGTTAATATAATTCTTCACAAATGAAGCCATAAGACTTTCTCTCTGAAGCTAAACGATCAAGTTATTGTTGTGCTCATTTATTATTTAAAAAAACATGAAAAATATTCACTTAATTTTTTGAACATTATATTGTATTTATGAGCGTCTACCTGTAAACGCGACGGTTTGTGGATTTCATTCCCATGAGGGGAAGGTGGATTTTTGAAATTTCCATTTTCCTCGCTCTGCTCGAAACTAGACAAAGCGCGGCGTTGAGTTCCGCCACTCAACACGCAATGCCTCAAAAAAGGCGGAAAGCAACGGAGTGTCTTAACATTAGGTTCCTATGGTTCCTGCAATTCCCACCCACCCACAAACTACCATTTACTCTTCAACAGCCAAAATTAGATTCAACTTTGATCATAGGACAATAAATGTCATCAAATAACAAAAATTACTTACGAATCCACCTCCATGTCCTCCACTCAAGCCATTGTCAGTGGGGCCTTCCAGCCGGGGCTTCTTCCTCGGCCCTATCGCCTGTAGGGCTGTGAGGTTGGCTTCCCGCTGCCTTAGCTCTTCCAGCTCGGCGCGTTGCATTTCCTTTGCCTGGAAATATTAAAGTTACAACACTAGTAAGTTTTTTTATTTATTTATTTATTTCTAATTTAATTAATAATATAGTCTTTAAAATATACATTAATGGAAAAATTTGCTGCAAAACAATTGGTGTTAAGTTGTAGAATGCGTATAAGTATTTTGACGTAAGAACGTATGGTTTAGTTTAACCGACCATAGCACTAAGACGGTTAACAAGAGAGGGGTGTTCGAGTCCCGCGACGTTTCACAATTTTTTTATAAAAAAATTACATAAAAGTGTTTCGAAAAAAGTTTTTATTATTATATAATGAGTGTTAAATTAAATTCCTACATATTTTGAATGCTTATAAAAATATAGATTCTCTCTTCTGTAACAAACATTGGTTAGTTAAGACCAATTAAGCTTTTAATGTATTCGAAACAACAACTTCAGCTATTTAAAACAAAATTCAATATTATTCTTGTATATAAACGAGTTGAATTCAAATAAAAAAGAATTAAGTTTTTAAAATCTTAAACTTTGACTATATACCTAATATAAATACATTAAACATATTAAAATATAAAGAAGACATATACAGCGCCAAATTAACAAAAAAAAAATGGTTGCCTGTAAAGTGGGTTTTACGGGCGAAAATTTTACGTGACAACGTCTTTTTCTCGGTAGAATATTTATTGATATGATTAATAATTATAAAATAAATTGCACAAATTTTAACTATAGAAAATATATGTTGTTTACTAAAACATTGTACATGTGTCAAGTGATACGCGCGGCGGACCGATCATAGTTCGGTGACAGTTGACACATCGTTACGTTACCTTTTTCATATGTGACTCCGAGCCGCACAACCTAATTTAAGACGTTGTCACGTCAAAAAACGATTAATCTAATATATTTACAAAAAACAACAAATTATTATTATTTTTATCAATGGAAGTATTAAAAAACTAACCTTAGCCTTCAACTTGGCCTGTTCCGGGTCCTCGTTCTTGGAGCGGGACTTCGCCGCTCTGAGTAGCATTTCCCGTTCAGAATCTTCTCGTCTCTTCTTCTCCATTCTATCCAATTCTTCTAGAAACTTCAGCTGTCCTTTTACATCTTGCGTCACTTCGTACCGTGGGTCGGTCTGAAAGGAAATATAGATTTAATATATATTTCATAGACGCCATTTTCAGTTCTTCGCTTTGTTAACATGAAAGTATAAAATATAAGACTAAACAAATAAAACGTCGTTGTGTTTTCCTTTATATAAAATTGATAATAAACCTTTAGGGCCTGTTTCAACACTTGCTGATAAAGTCCCTGATAGGAAATAGGTTTCTTATCTGGCAGAGTAACATCAATTTTTGGTTTCAGGGGTCTCAGATAGAAATATCTAGAAGACACTTTTATCTGGTAGATTACACTAACTACCAGCTTACTATCTGTTACTATATCTAGAACTGGTAAACTTGGCCCTTATTTATCTATGTAAAATTTAAAAGCATATAGGTAAATCCAACGCACAGTCATCGCAAGCTATTAATTACTAATATACGTTATAATTTCGCATGGTAACTTTGTAAAAATAATTCACAACATTCATAAGAAATCGCCAAAATAAAACACTTAGTTGTAATACTTTAAAAAATACAATAAAAAATTACACATTTTCAAGGAAAAATGTTTTTTGCCCAGTCTATGCTAGTTTTAACATAATAATAATAGAAAACTTAATATATATATGTTCGCTCGCTTTATTAAAGATTACTCTAGGAATATTATTTTATATTTCAATAGATTTCACTTTTTTTTATTTTACTCAGTTTTTTATATTAATAAAATCATTTATTTACATTCACAGTTAAAATCATTTATTTACATTCACAGTTAACAATGCGCGTTATTTCGTTTAAAATAAGGGTTTCGCATTTAAGATAGTGCAGGATCCAATACAATACCAGCACAGCATCATAAATACTAAAGCTAATTTGAAATTAAGGAGATATTAAGAATCAAAATATATCTAATAAATAAAAACCACGCAAATAGTCATGATATGAGTACATAAAAAAATGCACGTTGCGCAAAACCTATTAGTTACATATAGTAGTGGGTTCAAATCAATCTTAGTATATTTATACCAAACAAAACGGTAAATAAGTAGATTCTAAAATAACCTAGCACAAACCATACTAGAAAACACGCGTAATCTTTACATTAGATCATATTAAAAAATCACAGAAAAGTGCAAGCAAAAACAAACCTTAACGAGCATATCGATCCTATGCTGCGCTATTACTGCCAGCTTCTCCACTAAGGTCTTCAATCGCTCGTGGACCGCGTGGCTCATGATGCCGGCCACCTCCGGCGAGGGTTCCTCCAATCCGTGCTTAGCCGATATCGCCTTTATACGAGCTTGCATCAACGGTAGTGGGATCAAATATTCGTCTTTGCACGATCTTAAAAATATTGAATTTGTGAGATTACCACCAAATTTGGTTATTAAAATAAATATTATTTTTAGGTTATGGGAAAACATTTTGTTAGCAATATTCCTGCAACATAAACACACATCTTCACGCTCTATCCCTAGCGGGGTAGTCAGAGAGAACGGAGCACCAAACGCTGCGGTCCCTGCATACCTCTTTCGCCTCGTCCACTGTCATTAACCTCTTCACGCATGCTCTCCGGGGGAGTCCTCATGCTTTTTACGTGGCCGTCCCCTAGCATGTTCGACATTGTGTTTTCGAAAAACCTCTCTTACTACTCTCCCATCTTTTCTATTTCTGCAAAAAATCAAAAAACGAATACCGCAAAAACATTCACCTAATCTGTGTGCCAATCATGTCAGTCGAGCCCAAAATTCTCTGCGTCTCCTCTGCCAGATTGACTCCACCCATAGCGGCAACATCGTTGATATCATCATCACCCGCCATCTTATCATCTGCGAAGGGCTGCGCGAATTGCATTCCCGACTTCTTCTCCTTCTCCTTCAACAGGGACTTTCCCGCAGTCAACACTGTGGAAAGGGCGGCCGCAGACGACGTGGGCCGCGTAAACGTCTTGCTGTTCACCGGCATCGTCTTCCCTACTTTACTGACATTTATCTTTGTGTGTACGGGGATATTCTGGAGCACCGCGATCGTATTACCCGCCTTCGGTGGAGGCTTTTGCTGGAAGTAGCTCGCATGTTAAGGAGATATAGACATGTGACAGCGTATGTACGTTAGTTAGCGTGACCGTGTGTGACAGTACTGTGGTGAATGGTGTCGTTGACATTGTTTATGAGTAAATATTAATATTATGTGTCGATGTGAACATTAACTAGGTTACATGCGATTGATTAGGTAAAAAATTGAACATTTCCACAGAGCTAATACGATAATTGTATGGACATGACAAACAGCTGCGCACAACATAAGTGAACAAAGCCTGGCACTAGAGATTACATATGGATCAGAAAGAAAGATATATATCGATTAGAACGTAGTGTTGACTGTTCTACACATGCAAAGCTGACAATTATCGTATATTCACTTTAGAGCCTCAGTGTTATTTATTTAATAATATCATAGTTTTTATCTAAATCATACTTATTTTTATGATTTACACAAAATTTTATGGATTAAATCCATTTTTTATCACTTCTTATATAAAAAAATATAATGAAAATAATTTCAAGTTAACGCAGTTCGTGCGTGTTCAATACACGTCATGCTACATAAATAAAGGAGAACAAAACGATAAATATACCATATAAAACAATATCGATAGAGTGCTTTGTCACATAAATTGTATTACCTAATAGACGTGCTGAAACTGTGCGATAATACCGCTATTAACCTATAAATATTAGCAATAAAATACAATAACATAACTAAACACAGATTTATCGATTTTCTAAGGGAAGTTGAAACATTAATATTCTCCTACACAAGTAACGATAACGTAAAGTAGAGACAAGCGCAAAATAAAAAAAAGATACCTCGTACGAAGTGTTGTGCTACAACATTTCATATTTAAAAAGCTAATTTATATTAAAATTTTATTAATCGTAAAACTACATCACTAGGATAATTATAGCGCATAGGTAGCCTGCTATACAGCCAAGCAAATAATGAGCAGATACTTCATACTAAACGCCAATTTTTACTATCGATAATTTAAGTAAATGTAATTAAATAAAAATAAATTTAATAAATAAATAAAATATGTATTTACTGAAATAAATGTTATAAAATGAAATTTAAACTTTCTTCACACTTTATTATTTACACTTTGAAAATCCAGTCCAAAACGCGTTATATTTTATTACCGAAATCATATAATAATTTTAAAAAGATCTATAAAAATCGATTTGCTCATTATAAACTAGAAAGCCACTTATACAATTAAATGAAAAAAAAAGGAAATACAAATAAGTCAAATGACTTGAGTTCTTCGGAATCATTTCTATATCGACCACATACCCTAAGCGTAATTATCTTGATCGTTTCTACGAACATATGGAAATCTTACAAGCGCTAAGTAATAATAACCGTTGGATATAAAAATCTAATATTGGTCCAACATAAACACATATACAGTGCAAAAGTTGAATTCTCATACATTTTTATATGACACATTCAATTCATCCAAATATAAATAATTGTAATTTTATTTTCATACCACAGAGATTGAAAATAAACTTCAAAAGCGCAATCTGCGAATGATTCCGAGAACTTATTTCTATCTTGATACGCTTAGAGGAGGGGGGTACACAGGCGTCTAAGTGTCAATGTAGAACTGCCATCCGACAAAATTACAATATAAGAAATAACAAATATTATACATACATATATATATATATATATATATATATATATATATATATATATATATATATATATATATATATATATATATATATATATATATATATATATATATATATATATAAACGGAAGAACCATATAAAACAAATAGAAAATTATAATGCAAGAATCAAAAATGCAACAAATAAATGTCAGAGGAATTCCTTACATCGGTTTAATCATCAAAAAAAAAAACGATAGAAGACTTGTTATAGTCCAGAGGGAGGCAGTCCTAAACATTAATGTACCAAGACAAACCTGCACCGTCACCGCTATGGGCACCGGCTTCGGAGACGGCGGCCGTGGGAGTACCGGCATCACCGGGGGCAGGAGGGTCGTCAGGACGGGGCCCGAGCTATCCTCGTCCTCCGACTGCCACAACTAATACTTTATACGCTGAGTATGCCATTTATTTTTCTTTTTTTTTTAGGGAAGGACAAGGCAAACGAGCGGTCGGGTCACCTGATGGTAAGTGATCACCGACGCCCACGGCCTTGTGTAACAGCAGAGGTGTTACACGAGCGTTGAATAGGTATTTGAGTGGCTTTTGAATATTTTGGTCTTTTGGACAATAGTCTTTAACTATCAAGTTCAAAATAATTCAATATATTCAATAAAAGTTGTCTTAATTTAAAATTTATTACTTTATTGTAATCTTACAAATATTTGCAAAATAATATTAAAAACTCAATAGGCCTCTTTATTTACATATTTTGATATTTCATTTTAATTTCGAATGATTCCGAAAACTCAAATTAACCTGATAATACGATAATAATGGGATAGCAGGCGTCTAAGTGTCAATCAGAGAGCAACCATCCGTCGGATATCACACCATTATATAAATTATATTAACTATATTCATCTAATAAATATATTACAATCATTTATCTTATATCTCGTTTAAATCTTTGGCTTGGGATTTAATTTAAAACAAATCAATGGATGGCAGCCCTAAACATCAATATTCCAAGACAAACCTGCGAGATGCTTTGCATGGATAACGTGACCGGTTTCGGAGAGGGCGGTCGCGGTAGTATCGGCATCACAGGTGGCAGGAGGGTGGTGAGGGTAGGGCTCGAACTACCCTCGTCCTCTGACTGCCACAACTCACAGCTTTACGACAGCTTACACACACGATAGGGTACATGACGGTAAGACAACAAAGGTGGAAGGACATGGTGGAAGTGTAAGGATAAAAAAACGCCAAAAACAATAGCAAAAGTATTCAAAAGACAACAGGAATTGAATAAATACTCGTACGTAAATTTTCTTCAACAGTGTAAAAAATTAAGTTTTGGAAACTTATAACGCTGAGCATAGCATATAAGTGCTCAAATCAATGTTCGTCTCTTGAATTTAAAAAATAAAAATAAAACAAAAAAGAAACACAACATGTCATGTACCCTATATTGTAGTTATAAAACACAAATATTAGAAATAGCAACACTGTGGAAAAAATCACAATAATTTGAAACAATAATAAAGTCACCAAGTTCCTATTGTCATATCGTAACTATTTATTAATCTATGTCATATGTAATAGCTGACCCACGTGCTTCTATATGAGGAGAGTTTACTAAATATAAACAATACTGGTATTGCCATATACAAATTTTGGCCTAAACTCATTTTAAACAATCATTTTATTATTTTTTTTACGCTTCGCTTTTTACTATAAAAAAAAGGGAAAATGCGCAACCAATTTCTTTTTACCTAATTATGTAAAGTATTATGTATTTTATAAAGATAACCTATCGTACAGCACTACCTGTGCCAATTAGCTTAACGTTTAGCGGAGCAATGTTGACGTACACGTGACGTGATTAGTTATAATGACTAAGCAATGCAAGCTTTAACTACCCTGCACTGTTATTAATGTAGATTATAATAAAAATTAATCGGTTCATACCCAAATCGATAAGTTAGTGTATTAATAATCAATTATAGTGTTCACGTGTCGTTAGTAAAATCGATTTAGAATATATTTTGATGGAAATCGACTTACCAAGTTGATATTGTTACTGGGGACTGCTTGAGCGGATGGCGCTGGAAGTGGTGAAAACGCAACGTGGGGCGATGGTGGGTTTATACCCTCGATAACCAGTTCCTTAGTAACGAGGGATTGTCTTAGGAGTGGCAAGCTTTTCTGTAAATAACGTGTTCAATTCAATATTTGTCCTTTGGAGTGTAGAGGTAAGGAGAACGTCACTTTAATAAGCAATGCTTTGACAGCACAACATTCTGCTAGAAAACAGTTCAATAGGATATATAAAGTTAATGGGTTGTAGAAAAAAAATAACTTAAACGTCACTTTAGTACATATTATATAAAAATAAGTATTTCTAGATGATTACTTTTTTACTTACAAATAAAATATAACAGCAAAGCTCACTCCACGACATTGCAGTATAGTAAAAATCTTTGATAAGTGTAAACATTTAAAACGTGTGATTGTTCTCCTTATATCTACCCTCCACTCTTCACATAGTGGATAAAAAGTCATCTAAGTGTGCTGAACAAGTCAGCTATCGTATGTGAAACATTACGCCGTCCTGAATAAAGCGACGAAATAATTATAGAATTTTAATAATATTTTCTAAGTCTAATTATAATTTAAGATAATAATTATTTTTTTGACTTTTAAAGTGTTAATCCATACCAAAGACAGAAAAAATACTTAAGGAAAACATATAAAATGACGCTGCGTTCAATTTTTTACGTTTACTTTAAGTAAAATAATATTTTTTATCTATTAAAAAAAATCTAGCAACAAAATTTTTAAACTAAATTTAACTTGCCCTATTCAGAACGGATATTCGCTAATATTGTTAAGAGGAAAATCAATGCAAATTTTGAAAGTATTTTGATCGGCACACTTACGTCAGTGGTTATAATATAGGTATTAGTTAGTGATGCAAATAAGGAAGTAAGTGCAAAAATAGCAAAATATTACCGTAACATTATTTAATTTAAATCGTAAAATGTAGAACTGTAGTCCCTTTTAAATGTTGCCAGTGTAAAAATAGAATTTTAATAATAATAACTAAATGACATGTCTCGTTGACGATGTTGCCAATATTTAAATATAATAGACGCATATATTTGTCAATTTTTGCACTCAGAGTTATATATCTATCGCTGCGTTAAATTCAAAGCATGTATACAATAATACATACTATATAATCTAACTTCTACGTGTATTTATGCAAAACATATAAGTAACATACAAGGGATCTAAGGAAAGGGAACATAAGCTTTAACATATACATATATTATATGGTTACACGTTAGTGTCATAAAAGATAACCTGTGTAAAAATACAATAATCCACATTTACTAAACACAGACACACATATCTACTAAAAAGTTTTTAACATAAATAAAAACATTAAAAAAAATACTTATATTATAAAAATGCGGCATTACGTATTTTTGCACTGGTAACTTAACAAGTGTATGAAATATTGCATAATCGTCACTAAAATAAAATTTTATATTGTGTTAATAAACAACTATAATATATATTTATTTTTCGTTGAAACTATCTGCTTAGCTACAGAGCCTATTGCTAAGTAACAGTACTAGATTAAATCACTTACCTCGTTCATAAATATACATATATTTTGATACGAATGTAACACCTTCAATTCAAGTCCATTTACTCACCTCCGTTAATTAGAGTTGTGAAGACTTCAGCCACCATTGTCATTTGTATGAAAAATATTATAAACAGTATTTATCTTAACGCATCGTTTAGATCGGTAAGAAATGAATATATCATTTACGATGCATTAACGAGGGTTTACTCTCTAGTACTCACATAAATATGTATAGCATTGCATTATGAGAATTTGAGTTTTCCTCTATATATGTGATTTCCAAATTCACGTACAAATTCAGAGTGTTATATACCTCTTCCTACATCAACTCAAGTAAAGTTATCGTCAACTTTTCTATGACCTTTAAGTGATCCACTCGCTTCCGTATCTCCGTGCTACCTCATGCATGTATGTCCAACTACTCCCTAAGTGCCTCTCCACCCGTGGTAAACAACTCTCCAACCTACCTTCAGGAATCCAATGAGACACGGCTGTGGACTTGCATTGAGCAACCGCTCGAGTCTATCACAGAACTCCTCCGGCTCCACTTGAGCGTCAATTAACTCCTGTATAAGATTCCTGACGCTCCTTTCCACCGATTTTGGCTCTTTGCTAGACAGGTCCAGGAGATTCGCCAGGAAATTTCTGCATTTCTCCTTCGTATTGTCTAGAGGTTTCTGGGTAATAGAATTTCAAACAATGAATCAACTTTGCAGGCCAATCACCACTTTCGCTTATGTATTAGCGTTAAGTAAATTCATTATTTTCTATTAGATACATGTATGTATGTAACAGAAAATAGTGAATCGTTATATTAATATGACAATTACTTTAGAAAGGGTGAAAGCCATTGAATTAAAGTAGTATTATTTTCAGTTATTTTAAGGAGTATAGTTAATTTCAATAGTATATTATTATTTTAATTTGGAATATATTTACGATAGTTTAGAAAATCGTTAAAATTTTGTTCCCCATACATATCCCAAGTCACAAGTCACTCTGCTCTCCGCCTTCCGCGTTAAAAAATGTGATGTTAGCTTGCACTAGAGTGCATCGCACATTCCTAAACAGTTGAAGGGTTCAATATATACACTCCCACGAGTGGTATTTGAATCCACAATCCACACATGCCACGGAGTATTTTAGTGCTTTTATTTAGGCCTAAGAAAGACCTAGCCTTCTGAATAAGATGAATAAACTTAAAAAAAAAGACTGAAAGACAAACACATAATGAACTAAATTATTACGATTTACATATTTATTTTACTTCTGGCGGTATGGCTGCTTAATAAAGCAGCCTCAATATTTCGGTAAAAAACGAAAGCCAATTACCCCGATTTTTTAATTTATAATATCATGGAAATGGTTAAAACTTTTCTTTATAACGGTACAAATAAGTAAGTTCTTGCGTCTTTTATTTTATAACGCAAAATATAAAACAAAAAATAAAAAAAAAGTCTTACAATTGCTAAAGACATTTTAAACTAGTATGGGAGACTTAGTTTTGATACTTTCTTCTCTCATTACTGTACATGATTACTTAACACAGTGTGTTACAATGTATTATGAGAAATCATGATATTTAAACTGTTAGTTCAACGACATGTCACACATAGAGTCCCTTCGCTTTGCGATGTTTTCATACTTTTTTTATAAAAACAGAAAACTACAAAGAATTGCTCATACTTAATTAAGTAGTGTTAAGTGTTTTTAAGTTTAATTTCATATAAAAAAATAAAAATTACTACTACTAATAAAGACTGCAAAGTACTGTCAGGTGATTTCTAATTCATAAGCCTATAACCTTATGGTGAATCGAATATTTTAATTATTTCTGATGATAAATTCGCAATGAACACTTGAAACAACGCAGAAATGTTGGTAACAGTGATACTTGAAGGACACGAAGACTTACAAATTCTGTGAAGTACCAATATTTGGATTTCCATGACGAAGTCAATACCAACGTTCGATTATCGCTAATTGAGAGTGAGTTTTTACGCTTGAGATAACATAAGATAAGCTGAAGACAGGATTTT
>JAZFAU010000004.1:700000-705000 GCA_037178615.1 Dione vanillae | reverse complement strand
GTATAATCGTACAAACAGTGGATCGCGTCGTCACAACTTACTGCCGGCACAGTCGATAGCCGGAGCGTCTGCTGCGGCGCCGCTAACGTACTGCCGGGAGCTGGCCCGACCCTCAGCAGCTGGTATTGACCGTTTTCAGTCTTTAACAACAAATGACCCTGCTGCCCCTGTTGTAGACTTTGCAGTGTTTGCAGCGTTATCTAAAAATGAACGCGACCTTTCAATTGACTGTATGACTCTACGACCGATGCACGATAGGTGGTAAGCCTGTGTGAGTGAGTGAGTGAATGATAATGTGTCGAAGCGTGTCGGTATTACATGATGATTGTTATTTATTACAAAAAGCGTATATCTACAATTATTGTGTGTTGTATTGATTCAACTAAATAATAATTACATGACAAAATTTTATTTGATTAGTACATATTATTAATTTTAAATTGCAAAAGCTTGCCAGCTTACAACTTTAGTTCACTTGTCCTTTTTGTTTGAAGATGAAATTTTTTTGACAATCTTTAAATGTCAAATGAAAATTCAATATAGTTTTGAAATTGTATGTCATAACACATAAACAAATAATAAAATAAATTAAAACTGTATGGATCTGTGCTCTATTCCATCTACACTGCTTTCATATGGCATGAGATTTACATATTGCAATAAAATTATTTAAATATTAAAAATAATATTATTTTCAATATTACACAATTATATTATTTTGAAATTCAAATATATATGTATATAAATTGATTTTAATGAAATCCTTAAACCTAAAACCTTCATAATACATACACATTTGGTACATAGAACATGTTGCTGTCCTAAATCATATCTAAATTAAGTATATAAAGGTAAAATAAAAATTCTTATAAATTTATTTTTCTGATACAATGTAGCCATGTTATACATATACTATTACAGTTACTAAATAAACAGTACAAACTGTCTGAGCAACTTTCATTGTTACATTTTTTGTGTTACAAATTACTTTCTAACAATATTTCTTTTTGTACTAACTCTTCTTTTTGTTATATATATATTGGCCTACATTTTTCCACCCACATCATGTTCAAACAATTAGCAAATTTAATAAAATACCCTAACTGTCATTGCTCTCATGAGCACTGTTCTGCGCTTGTGTTGTTGTGTTATAATTCTTGTAATTACACTTACAAACTAAAATAGTAAAAATGTAATGCTATGATGAAAGTAAAATAAAATGTTATAAGAATGAAAGAATGAAGCCCATGTAATTAAATTTAAATTAATAAATGTTAAAAAATGATAAATGAAATATAGATGCACCAATCATGCACACAATTTTATATAGAACAAGTATTCACCTTTTATCCACATTGAAATTATTATGTTAACATTGCTTTTAAAGCTTCAAGTTCATAATAATGCAGCTTACAAAAGCAATAGGTAAGAAAGAGCATCTGTGTATTGCACAATATATAACAGTTAATTCAAAATGTTATTATTAATAAATTATTTATTTACAACTAGTATATTTAAATAATTTGTGCAATAGACTCTGTGAGACCCATAGATAAACATGTTAATAGGAACTCTTTGGAAATTGATATAGATTTTTGATTGTATTAAAAAATATAAAAGAAATATAGATAGATACAAATAGCACAAGAAATATTTAAGCAGTCTCAAATATACAAGTGGCTTTTGTCTCATATAAGCTAACAGCAATCAATAAGCCAATTAGGTAACAGGTAAATAAATATATTAATGTTTAATGAATTTCATCTATGTAAAATATTTATTTTAAGTATATTTCGAACCTCCAAAGAAGATAATATTAGGGTAGTACACTATACTGCACAACATTGTAAGTTGCTCTATGCATTTCTTAACAAAGGAAGTATCAGTTTATAGGCACATAAGTGCATCAGAAATCAATACTATTGATTTGTTAACTAATGAAGTTCTAAATTCGAAATATATCAAATTCATAGTGTTTTTTTGTGTATTAATTGACAATTGCATTATAAAAAATAAATGCTAATAATTGTTAGTACATATTATTTCCCTCTTTGTTTTACACTCACATTGTTTTGGTGTGTTATTTACACTCTTTACACTAGTTCTTTATTATCTTTCACTTCACTACTTAAATTAATAGTAATTTTAATTAGTTCCAAAAATGCAGAAATTATTCATACATAAATTCATATATCCTGATTTTCATGATTTTGACAAGCTTGTCAAGTATCTCCTAGTCTATGAAAATACTAGGGATGTGCAATCAACACACAAATATCAATCAATGGTACCAATATAAATGATTGAGGTGAAACAAGAAATGAATACAGAGCAGTTCAAATTAAGTAAATATGTACAATTTGTTTTATTACTGTATTTGTTTACAGCACTTGATGTATTTAAAAGATAAAACTATAAATTATAAATTTCAAATATGATGAGATCTTTAATATTGAATGTTATGTGCGTAATGAATAGATTTTTGAATGGGGTTGATATTACAGCTATTAGTATGATCTTGGACATTTTGTTTACAACAGTCAAGAAATCAGACAAATGAATATAATTTATAATGAGTATTAGAAAGAAATAGAAAAATTTATATTTACAGAAACAAACATATGGTGGTTAATTTATGTATATTCAATGACTGGCCAAAGACCGTGTCTATTTCGCTTATCAATGCAAATATGCTTTACATGCAATTATAACAAGTTTTTAAAAACTAGTGTGCTGTGTAGTATAATTATATTGTAATTATATTTAATGGCGACAAAAGCATATCACAGAGTCACATTAAAAAATTCAACCAATTGTTAAGTTTCATAAAAATTGAATTTGCAATTTTTTGGTAATGAATAATGATTTAGCAAGCCATTTTACATTTATATATAGATGCTTTATTTACCTTACATGCTGTATAATTAGTATTTTTAGTAAATATCTGAATATTTTTGTACAAAAAATTAAGCATGAGTTTTGTTTAGTTATGGGCCTCCAGAATTATACACTTTGAAGTAATCAGTTCTCAGTAGGGAGTTGCTTATCTTACATCATTAAATTGGCAACTTACTCCAGGCGCAGCAGCTCTCGTTCCGACCACTTGTGGGGTTCCAATCACGACGCGCGGCGAAACTGTTGCTACAGACTTCTGTGCAGCGACAGTTGGCGCACCGGGCCGCATGTTTAGAATCTGAACATTCGGCAAGATTGCAGGCTGTGCTGATCCTAAATTCTGTGTTGTAACAACTACATTCTGTGTTCCTGGTTTGTTTATCGTCATAACATTCGGTATAGAACCAGACATGCTAGAGCTTACTGACATCGGAACTGTCACCATGCCAGGTTGCATGCTTACTTGACCAGATGTCGATCCTTGTTTAATAACTAAAGGAGGTTGCATAGTAATCGTTTTTAATCCTGGAGTTCCTATGCCGTTTCCTTGTAATGTATGAACTATCTGAGCTTGTGAAGACGATAAACTAACACAACCGTTCACGAGAGACTGACTTGAAAACTTTATATTATTATCAGAAAAATGTTGTGGCTGAGAACTGATTAATTTTAACGTTTCAACGTTAGAGTCACTTAAGCATTGATTTGTTTGTTTCACAAACGACGAAGGTATACTAAATGGTGCACTGGAAACGACACATTGAAAGTTCCCACTACCTATTTCACCATCACTTTGGTCCTTGTTATATTTTTGTCCAATAATGGTATTTTCACTTGTTGTGAGGCTAATTTGATTTGGAATAACATTTACTAAATTGTTTTGTGACGATATTGACGGAACGGACGTCACTAAATGATTTTCAAGGGAACCCACGATCGCGTTTACAGCATTCTCATCAACGTCTGTAGACAAAGCTTGTTCTAAAAACTCGGCTGACGCCATTTTATACGAATCAGCGGATGTGCCTAGTGATGTAGCCAGTTTACAGTAGATCGGTTTTTATTTTTTTAATTTATTAGTTGCTATGAGGCATTTGAAAAAATCTGCTATTTAATGTGAATGTATAAAATTTGGCTGCAAATTGAACATTTTATACAAATATAAATTTATTTAGCTATTTAATTAATTCACCATAGACACGGGACATGTTTTAAACTTGTTAAAAATATACTAACTTGAACATTTCAAATAACTGTCCCTTAGTTACATCTTCAAGTGTCATATATTAAGATTTTTATTTCAAATTTCAATTAGAAAATGATTGGAACTGACTAGATTAACTGTACGTCACTCATAGATGAGAAAATAAAAATAATAATTACATAATAGTCATTGTAATCATTATTAAATTTTTCACATTAATACAATTCATTTATTGCAATGCATTTTTTTTTATTATTTAAAAAATAGTTATCTAAAGATTCTGTAACACATTATTCTTGTAACACATTTTCTTTGTTTCTTAATATCTTGTAATGTTAAATTGTTTAAAATAAAATAAACTATAAATTTAATTTTCATTCTTACATATTCATTATAAAATTGACTATTATATCTGTCTAAGTTAAATATTAGTTATATTACATTATTAACCGTTGCATCAAATAACTATAAACTTAGTCGATAAGTATTAATGACTATAATTAATTCGAATAATTATTATTGTGCATGCGCGTTGCAAGCTAAACGTTTATGGCTGGTTCTTGTACGGGCTAGTGTCGAAAATGTAAAAACTCTTTGACGTTTATGAGTCATAATAGTGACAAATGACATGTAGAACACAACTTGAGAACGGACGTTTATTCTCGTCGTAGCATACCACCCTAAATCAAAACTTGTTTGAATTTGCCGTAAATAGTAATCTACGTCGCAATATTTTCCAATGTGCTTCATGTCATCCTTCACTGTGTATGTTTTCCATTTTACGCCAAATTAAAGGAAACATGTTCAAAAATATCTAGGTTAGTGTTTTGTAAATTGTATTTTTTATTTCTATTATTAGATTGTTGCGAATTTCACGATATTAGGTCAACTTAAAGATGTT
>JAZFAU010000004.1:432500-695000 GCA_037178615.1 Dione vanillae | reverse complement strand
TCCCAGCCAGTACAACGGTACGGGCGAACGTCGAGCGCAACTAACACATTTAGTCCACGATAGGCTATTTAGTGTTTTTTTTATTATACCGGCTATAAATATACTGTGCTTAAAGCCTATAGCTTATAGCCTTTTGTGTTTAGTATTTAAGATAATGAATGAACACTGTACTTAGTTCCGTGAACGTGTTTAGGAATATTTGTTTAAAACAAGTGAGTAAAGACATATTTTATGTGTTATATATGTAGTTACGTTTGTTTTTTTAATATTAATTTATAATATAGAGTATTATTTTTGTATGATTTGTTGGACTTTTGTTTAGATATATATATATCTATTTGTATATATGTATATTTGGATTTTTATGGACTGATGGGTTATGATGAATTAATCGATAGAATTTTTGAAAGGTCATAGGTCATAAGTTAGGGTCGCCATTGCAATGTATGTTAAAATTTAGTAATAAAGCTTTTACAATTACAATTACTGAGACGAACTAGACATATGCTGTGTAGTAATAGGGCTATATCTTTTATAATATGCTTAGGATAAATATTTGCATATTGCCTAGAAAAGAAATTAAAAAGTTTTTTGTATAAATAGAACGCTTTTTATTATAATAAAAATGAAGACCTACCAAAATGGAGCTGAATGTTACACCGATTAAATATTTTCTACGAAGAAATAACACATTAACATATTATGGTCTTTTGAGAGGTCCCAAAAGACCGTGTGTGATTTAAATAAATATGTCGTAAACAACTAACTATGTCTAGTAGGTAGAACAAGGCAACATATAACTATAATCCACCGCAAATATAACTAAGCGATGAACTGGCCTATCTAGTTATTGGTATATCATATTATGTTTCATGACCTTAGTAATTGATTGATTATGTATATATATATACCGGCAAGAAATATATATGTAATTGTGTGTAGCACGTGGAACGCCTTAAAGAGTAGTAAAAATATTGTCTCATATATTGGTGATTTTACTTTTGTTAATGTATTACATGCATTTGGTTGTTGATTTATTTAAACTTTACTTGTTTAATATATTGTAGTTGTAGTTGTTAGTAAATTTTTCATTTTACACATTTCGTTATATTCAACTATTTGATCTAAATGGAAATATATAATAAATATACAAGATATTTACGAAGCATGCTGTCGTTATCTATAATTGAAGGACGAGTTAAGGTTTTAATAATTAAAAAGTAGTAATATGACAAAGATCATATTGTATATTATTTTGGTAGTATATAAATAAATAAAAACGTTAAGATAAACCAAGTGAACCTAATGCCTAAAAATATGAAAATAATTAATTCCTTCTAGTGATAATGGAACTCACAGTTGTCGCACTTACAGTCAGACCTTGTGCTGCTGCGCCTTCGTGACTTTTATGACTGACTTAATGACATTTAAAACAGTTATAATGTATTAAAATACAACTATTTAAAAACATCACTTAATTTATCATTCAAGTAAATAAAGGAACTATGAGGTATTAGGATACATTGATGTTTTACTTTGATTATTCTTCTATATATAGTTCTTAAAGAGCTTTTGTAAGATTTGCTTCTAGTTGTAATCAGTTCATAATAAAATTGTTACGTTATATACAGGTATCAAAACTATTTATAGGGGAAAGTATTTCAATGCTATATACAAAAAACTAATTCACGATTATCAATATCTAGTGTAGGCACAGGATCATTTTTCCTATTTCACGATATATACGTGCTGTGTAACGCGTGAGGTAGTCAAAATTAAATACGAATGACGTATAGGAGGTCTATACGTCATTCGTACTACAAAAATACTATTAAACGTTTTCAATCTGTCACCTTTCATTCAAAAAATTATCTAATGAGAAAGGGATATATGTGTTTCCCGCTCTCACAGGATAGTGTACGCTTGCGTCATACTTGAGAAAAGGCGTTTTATTTTGTAACAATAATTTAATTATTTATTTTGTTTGAAAACATTTTTTTTTATTTTTGATAATTTTACTTGTTTTCTAATTTACCAATTTCATGAAGGCTAGTTAATACTATGCTTCAAATGAAGGTCGCGGTAACATCCACACCTGTATAATTTCAAATAAAAAAATTTACTAACGACAAGAGAAGGAATATTGAATATAATAAAAATATAAATTTAGTTAACAAATTCAAATTTATTATTCAATCGATAAAAGGTCCATCTATGCTATAAGTCCGATTAAAATACATTTACACAATTTCCCTACACGTTTATATTTTAAAGCTTACAGTATCGATATATATAAAAATCTTTCCGTAAATTCTAGTGACTGACTAACAGAGTGAAGATTCCTTAGAAATGTCGGAACTTTAGGAGCCTTAAGAGATGATTTTTGCAAATTTTCATCATTCATTCGAAGGACGAGAATCTTTTATATGAAAATTTGTGACTTGAAAATTAATAGAATATAATAAAACAACAATACAACAATATAATAAAATGTTTCATATTTTTCTGTATAATAACCCCCGATTTAGTATAAATCAAAGTCTAATGTATTTGGACAAAGACAACTTTCAAAGGGATTTAGATAGAATGAATTAAGAGGCATGTTAATGTGTATAAAACAAGCGCAATGTAGTATAGGAAACTTCTCATTTTTAAAGTCTCCAATGTGATATCTTTGACATGGCCAATTCTGTGTTCCTCTTTTACATACTCGCTCTTTGAACGTCTATAGAACTGAAACTGTAAACGTTGTATGTAAATATATTTTGTAGTATTTTTAGTATCAGCCTTGCGTCTGTGCAAAGTCGGGGCGGGTCGACAGTTTTCTATATAAATTAACAAAATAATTCATAACATAATCAATTATTATTTTTATTCAATTGGAACAGAAAATGAATTTCTTAATTTGTAAAAGCTTTTGACCACATGAATCATATATAAAACAAAATATTTTTGTATTACGACATAAAACTTTAAAAAAATATACATATCTAAATGTTTTAGGCAATTCTTTTATAATATTAGTATATATAAAATATATTATTTATTTAATTATTTTACAGGAATATATATAAACGCCCAATACTTAATATTTTACATATAAGAGGTGTCTAACTTACGTATCGAGTACCTACCTAAGTAGTGCCCTACCCTTAATAAGGATGTACCTATACTATCCTCGTTGATCCAGGGTGGTACAACAAACGGCCGTCATCCCACAACGGAGGATGACATGGTAGACATAACGCCGGGGCCGCACCGTGCGGCAGAACCCTCTACCCCGACCAACCACGGTACGTTCCAGTTGTACGAGCACGGCACTAGAGGCAGCACGGGTAGTGCTAATTGTAAGTATTTGATTTTTTTTAATTATTAGGTATTAAAGTGGTTTTGTTTTTGAGATAGATGTCTAAGTAAGGTGTGATTCGAAATTTGTAAAGAAGTTGTCGGTTTCGGGCTATTATTTTGTTATTTGGGGAATGTAGAGTGATCAAATTATTATTATTTTCTTCAATTTTTTAAATAGTTATCTAACAATTTTTATTCTATAACCATAAAGTATTATCTTTTTAATTTAGAACAATTTATAATATGGCATAGAAGCATTCAAAAAACCATTTACTGTATAAACAAGTCGTTTCTCAGTAAAATTATTAAAAACATATGTAAATTTCATGAAAACTAAAAAAAAATCAATTAAAGGTTTATGTAAATAATTTCTATTTTTTACTTTTAAGCGTACATCGCTCAGTACTTCGGTTCATCTGCCGGTAAGAAAATCACCGGATATGTATTTATAATAATGCATATGTATTATATGTGTAACTTTAAAGTAGCTTATTGAAATTAGCTTTTCTATTTAGCAACAGCCGAAGTATTTAATACTTAAGTTCTTAAATCACATAGAACTTAGAATATCATATTAAAACGTATTTTAGATGCATTCATTATTAAATGTAAAGTAAGCTTTTTCTATAGTGCCTTATTTTTAAAATATACACTAATAATTTTTCACACTAATTTGAAACTCGGCGGCCTAACGTTTTTAATTACGTAATGATTGTTTTAAATTTGAAATAAAAATGACAGGAGAATACTTTAAGCTACTCAACACATAACCGTTATTTAATTAAGTAACTTGTTCAATATTTATTTTCTACGTTTTTGTAACTGTTCTGATATCAAGGTTATCATTAAACGTGAATCATGATTAATTTTGAAATAAAGTGAAATTAGAAATAAAACATGAATGCAAAAAATTAAAGTTTTAAAATATAAATATTTCCGCACGAAAAATAGGCTCATTATGACAGCTGGCGACAACTGTAGAGTAAAAAAAATAAAAACAACATGTCGGCAGTAAACAAAATAAATAAATGTAAATGGATAAACCAACTATCTCTAAAATTTAATACATATTAATAATAGCTAATATTGAATGTTATCAATTAGATAAGATAATGTAAAAGGTTTATTGAAGTAGTATGATACAATTCGTGATCAGAGGTCGTGAGTAAATATGGACACCTCGGAAAATTTCAATACTGACGATACAGAACCTCTTGTTGTTGATGTTGGTAAAATATTTCATTCGTATTTATTATAATCAGTAAAATAAAGTTTAGAAATAATCTTGATTAATATAATTTTACAATATAATACAAACTCATAAAAAAATCCTAAATGACATAAATTACTTCAATATCGCTAGTATTAACTATAGTAAATATTTTTATTATTTTGTTACCCTAAAAATAATAATAATAATAATATAATATACATTTTTTTCATATCAGTAGATAATCATTTATCTTTAAAAATGTATACCATTGCATGTATTGTATTATTTGTTCATTTGTATTTACGCATGGCAACCTTTTTGACAAGTTGACGTTTCATTGCTTATTTGTCACCCATGGCCCAAATTCTACTTTAATCTCCGTTTTATTATTTTCTTTTATCCATTTCGTGATGAAAACCTTATTTTACCATATTAAATTATTCTAATCTTGTTTTAAGTTATTTAATTGCCTGCAACAACTCTCTGTCTGCTCTACTTTAGAAGTAAATAAAAGTTGACTGTGATAATGCAAGTGCCTTTCGCCGTGTTAATTAAATAATTGTAATACATTTACAGGGGACGCAGTTATATTCTCAGGAATGCAAGGTATGTAGATGAACTATTTGCTTACTTTTCATATATCACATGCTATTTTCTGGTTTTTGACTTCACACAGATTAATTACCGTTTCTTTTTGTAACATTCATTATTTTAAGTTTGTCGTCGTATACACATAAATCTACATAAATAAAACACTGTGCAGTATTATATTTACATTTTACACATTTTGTATATGAAAAATTAATTTCAAATAAAAAGAAACAAGCTATGTTGGAATTTGATTAAAAGTCAAAATTATCAATTATTTAATTCTTTAACAACTTACACATTTTAGTGGACGAGTAACGGTTTTAGCAATATAGAAATTAACTTAGTAACTTGTAATAATTATAAAGCTATTACCAAAACAATTATTATAATTATTTTGTAAAATGCCTATTAAAAATTAAATATGTTGAATTTATTGTAATTCTGTGTCTTTGAAACTAATTTTGAAGTTTTAATTTCTTACATTATTACTAAAGTTGTGCTATAATAATACAACATGAAAGCCTTTGTTAGCCAAAGATATCTTTAATATTCAATCTTATCATATACATGTAATCAGTATGAAACAATACAATGATATTAATTTGAGCTGTGCTACAATATGAGACAAATATGATTTTGTACTGAATTTTCAATATTTGTTGAAAATTCTTATATTTAAATGTATGAATAATTTTAAAATCTAAGTACATTAATGATTTGTATTATTTGAAATATAATTTATTTTATTCATTTAGTGTCTATAATAACAATTGTGTTTAAGTCAGTCTGATTCACTTCTTTGGTTATGGTATTTAACAAGTGCCTTCCTAGTACACTTGAAAAATAAATAAAGTTACTCCACTAACAAAAATCATTGTACTATTTATCTATATGATATATCTGAAGATATACTATAATATAAGTGTGACTACTGTCAGTACATAAAAGATATGTTATGAGACTTTTTAAAAAATAATATTATTAAATTTTATTTGTTTTATGTATTATATGGCTTACCCATTAAAATGGAGTTTTCACCTAAGTATCTTGGTAAACAACACTTAATATTAAGAATTTGTTTTTATTTTAAAGTCCATATATGAAATGTTTTTTAAAGGTATTTATAAATGTAAGAGAACTTAAAGCAATGACTTTTAAGTTTTTTTGTCTGTTTGTCTTTGTGCTAGTGCATACTCAGGAACGGCTTAACCTTATCAATTGAGGTTTGTATACCATTGTATTGTAGTCAGCTTAACTAGATATTTCAATATATTCAGTAAAATATTAAAAATAAGTATTTTATATTGATATAATCTTTTTATTTATGGAATATATTTTATATCACTTAATAACTTATTTTTATACCACAAACATAAGATTTTATACAACTGTTTACAACAGAAAAATAATATCTTGACATTTGCTATAAGTAAAGAAAACGTAAAATTCTTATTTATTTAGTGAAATATGTGATGGGGGTAAGGTTTCAAAGATGTACCATATTAATATTGCAAACAAAATCACATTTTATAACATTTTTTCAAATTTTTAAACAAAATAGACATTTACCCTTTATATAAAATCAATAGTATTATAAAAAAAGTCATACTAATCATTTTAATAAACATATACATATACATGCATTTATAATAAAAGATCAGCTAACCTTATAAGTTGGTCCATGTAGATGAAATGATTTAGTGATGGCTTAAAAAAAATATCACTTTATTTCATATTTCCTAATTTTGACTAAAAAATAGTTTTATTCTGATGTTTGGCCTTGTATTGACACAACGCGTGACATGCGCAAATGCGTTGCATTAAAAAATCACACGTCACTAAACGGTTATCTGTATGAAAATTGTTTTTTTTATACATTTAATTGTACATGATATGAAGATTTTCGGCTGAAAAAATATATTTTGTTTTTAAATTTATTATACAATGCGATATTATAATAATTACACATATAATATATTTAATATTTTTTACTTAAGAACACATACATATATAAGTTAACAGTATAAAGTATTGTAAACTATATATACATATATGTGTATGCATTTCTGTGTTGCAATATGCAATTTGTTTATTGTTGCAGGCGACGCGGACGATATACCCGGTATCGGGCAGTATGACGATTTCCACACGATCGATTGGCAGAGGGATATTGCGCGGGACCGCATGCGACACAGGCACATCGTGAAGAAACGACAGGACTCCATTTGGGATTTAATTAAAGTAATTATTATTATTTTTGTTACTTTATATGTAATTGAATCAAACTTTTTAATTGTTTTTTTTTTTGTGAATATGGTGGGAATATGTTTAGATTTTTATCTCTCATATTTCTTATATGTTTTATATGATGAATTACTTAGACATAGCTTTGCGATATTACTGGTTTAATTTGCTCAGTATTATTAGACCTATTCCAAGATTTATAGTCGTTTTGTAACTTTGAAAAACGGTTTAATATGAGCGAAAATTGTGTGTACCTATATAATTCAAGTATTCGCTGACTGTGTACTAATTTTTTTTATGTCTTTACGCTCTATCCCGCACATGGCTGGGTAGGCAGAGGGAACTGCAGGAACCATAGGAACCTAGTGTTAAGACGCTCCATTGCTTAGCCCCTGCTTTCCTCCTTTTTCGAGGCATTGCGTATTGAGTGGCGATGATCAACGCCGTGCTTTGCCTAGTTTCCAGAGCGAAGAAAATGTAAAAAGAAAAATCCGTCTTCCCCTCATGGGAATCGAACCCACAAACAGTCGCGTTTACAATTAAACGCTACGTCTCGCAGAGGCACTACAGTCTATATTGTACTAAATAAAGCTAAATTCGTAAAAAAAAAAGTAGGCCAAAATTAATAGGAAATAACATATTAAGCCAGTTCCTTTAACACAGGGAGCCCACGACGCGTGGTCAGGATGGGTGTGCGTGCTGCTAGTCGGCGTTTGTACTGGGGTGGTAGCTGGGGTTATAGACATTGGCGCCTCGTGGATGACCGATCTAAAGTTTGGCATATGTCCACAAGCGTTCTGGTTCAATAGAGAACAGTGTTGCTGGTCCAACGACGAGATCACCTTCGACCATGGGAATTGTTCACAAGTTAGTGTTTTTGGTTTTGTATGGTAAAATACGTTTGTGTTTCTGTTAATATATGTTAACAGCTTAAGTTCTTAAGTTTTTTTTATTTTTTTAATATAAAATGTTGATTGGTCAAAGCTTAAGGTTGCCTCTTGTTTGAATTATAATAATGAATATGTCAACTATACAAAATAGGTTGTGGGTTTAATTCTAGTGGATTCTCTATATAAAATCATTTAAGTTTATGTTCTTTTAGTTTAGGTTTTTGTTTTTTTTAGTTCTTTTTTCTAGTGGATTCTCTATACAAAATTGTTTAATTCCAGTGGATGACCTGGCCACAGTTGTTCGGGGAATCCCGGGATGGTCCCGGAGCGTATATAATCAGCTACCTGTTCTATATTATATGGGCTCTGCTCTTTGCCGCTTTGTCTGCGTCGCTTGTTAGGATGTTCGCGCCATACGCGTGCGGATCAGGTCAGTTCTGTTATAGGAAAAAAGAAAAAAATTGAAAATAATTGAAGGACTTTACTATTTACCTGAAATAATTGACGATGTTTATTTTATTTTTTTTTTATATAAGATATTGTAAATATATATTAATTATTAAAAAAAATGTAGTCGAATGTGTCATATATATTTAGATAGATATATTTGTCATTGAGCAATCCATCAGAAAAATATATATTGTGTTTACATATATATGTCCATGTATACCTGCTTAGAAACATATGCTTTATATGCTTAATAATACAAAATAAGTTTCCATTTCCATTTTTATGTCTTCACACCGTCACAGGACAATTCACTAGGCAGGGTAGGCAGAGGGAACCATAGGAACCTAGAGTTAAGACACTCCGTTGCTTAGTCCCTACTTTCTTCGTCTCCGCTTTCCACCTTTTTTGTGACATTGCGTGTTGAGTGGTGGAACTCAACGCCGCGCTTTGTCTAATTTCCAGAGCGAAGAAAAAAAATCCATTAATTTTCAGGTATTCCGGAGATTAAAACAATCCTTAGCGGTTTCATAATCCGCGGATACCTCGGCAAGTGGACGTTGATAATTAAAGTGGTTGGCCTCATATTGTCTGTGTCGTCTGGCCTGTCCCTGGGAAAGGAAGGCCCTATGGTCCATATTGCTAGTTGTTTGGGTAAGTTGTTTTTATGTTAGTTTTGAATACAAAAAATATATAAAATGAAAAAAATCTCTTATCTCTTTTTCTTTTGGTAATTTTTTTTTAATGAAACGTGTAAATATCGTGTGAACAATTAATAATTCTTAACTAATTTCTTGTATATGGCCTTAAATTATTTTACCCCACAAAGTTGGCGCTGTCATATGCACCCTGTATAACCTTACACCCTGTATAACTTTAACAGGTAACATTCTTTCCTATCTGTTCCCAAAATATGGAAGGAATGAGGCTAAGAAACGTGAGATTCTCTCCGCAGCCGCCGCTGCCGGCGTTTCAGTTGCTTTCGGAGCACCTATTGGTGGAGTACTTTTTAGTCTTGAAGAGGTAGGTTCTTTATTTACTTATGAAGATTCCTTTATTAAATGAAGGTATTATTGTTTTATTGATTTTAATACTGATTACATTTAGACTGTGTGACTGACTGTTGTCTTCTTTGAATATCAAAGATTAAAGTTAATTGACAAAAAAGTAGAAAATAATAAAATAAATAAAAGTAAAGTAAATTAAGAAAAAGAATTAGTGAAAAAAAAGTAATTAAAGATACAAAGAAAAATACAGATAAATAAAAGGTGAAACAATAACTTGTTAGATGAAACTGCCACATTTGCGGGTAGACTGAGGTGGCATTCGTCTGTCGTTTGATATAATTATTATATAGAACTACCGCCAACGGTTTCTGGATTCCTTCAGAGTAAGTTCGAATCGTCGGGTTTCCAAAATGATGTCGAACCGCTATTACTACGCTTAAATTATATTTAAATGTATTTTTATATATTTATACATATCACAACGCTGTAAACGCGACGGTTTGTGGGTTCGATTCCCACTAGGGGAAGGTGGATTTTTCTATTTCCATTTTCTTCGCTCTGGCAACTAGGCAAAGCGCGGCGTTGATATCCGCCACTCAAAACGCAATGCCTCGGAAAATGGCGGAAAGAAGGTAACCAGAGTACGCAGGGACTAAAAAAACGGAGTGTCTCAACAATAGATTCCTATGGTTCCTGCAGTTCCCTCTGCTTACCTTACAAGGTGCGGGATAGAGCGTGAAAACATGAAACACATTTTTTTTTTTCAGGTGTCTTACTATTTTCCCTTGAAGACACTATGGCGGTCGTTTTTCTGTGCACTAATAGCTGCTTTCATACTTCGCTCCATCAACCCTTTTGGTAACGAACACTCTGTTCTATTCTTTGTGGAATATAACAAGCCATGGATTTTCTTTGAACTTATACCTTTCTTGGGTCTGGGCATTATTGGTGTGAGTATTTTTTTATTTATTATGTTTAATAAGTGTTTTAATTATTTTATTATTAAAGCATTAATAGTTATTGTGATAGTATTTACTATTGTTTAATATAATTTGTCACTTAGCAATTTTTTTTCTTTAGACTTCAGTCTTTATACAGAATGTTACCAGATAAATATGAGAGATAAAAAAATTGAAATATTAAGTTGACATCTTAGCATAGCTAAACAGTTTATAAATAAAAATTAAAAAAAAAATATACTATATAATAAATATAGATTTTTCTATTTCCATTTTCTTCGCTTTGGCACATAGGCAAAGCGCGGAGTTCCGCCACACAACACGCAAATGCCTCGAAAAAAGGCGGAAAGCGGGGACGGAGAAAGCAGGGACTAAGCAACGGAGTGTTTTAACACTAGGTTCCAATAGTTCCTGCAGTTCCCTCTGCCTACCCTGCTATGTGCGGGATAAAGCGTGAAGCTAAAAAAAAAAATAAATAAAATATACTTAAATTATTGAAAATATAAAAAAATGCTTAATTTTAATTATTTACCTTATATATAAGCATTTATGTATATAAAATCATTTGTTTATATTATTTATACGTTATAATAAATAAATGTCTTTCTCCAGGGCTGCATAGCAACGATATTCATAAAAGCCAACATCTACTGGTGCAGATATCGTAAATACTCCAAACTGGGACAGTATCCTGTAACTGAAGTACTTGTGGTCACCCTAGTGACAGCTATCATAGCATATCCCAATCCATATACAAGAATGAACACAAGCCAATTGATATATTTACTGTTCAACCAATGTGGTATATCTAATTCTGATCCGCTGTGGTGAGTATTTTACATATGTATATGTATATGTATATGTATATGTATATGTATATGTATATGTATATGTATATGTATATGTATATGTATATGTATATGTATATGTATATGTATATGTATATGTATATGTATATGTATATGTATATGTATATGTATATGTATATGTATATGTATATGTATATGTATATGTATATGTATATGTATATGTATATGTATATGTATATGTATATGTATATGTATATGTATATGTATATGTATATGTATATGTATATGTATATGTATATGTATATGTATATGTATATGTATATGTATATGTATATGTGTGGGATATAGCGGGATGAAGCTGTGTTAAAATTTGGATTTTGTTTTTCGAATATAATTAAAGACTTAGAAAATATACAATTATTTAAAAAACTCAACGTTTACGTTGTTGTTTCAACGTTTCAATCATAAATACAAATAATAATAATACAAAAGCAAACATCCACAGTGATTACAACCGCAACTTCACCCACGTGAACTCAGCGATAGAGAAGGCAGCAGCCGGGCCAGAGGTGTACCACGCGATCTGGCTCCTCCTCCTTGCCCTCGTGCTGAAGCTGGTGATGACAGTCTTTACCTTCGGCATCAAGGTGCCTTGTGGTCTCTTCATCCCAAGCCTGGCTTTGGGCGCCATTGCCGGAAGGATTGTTGGCATTGGTTAGTTGGCTATGTTTGTTATACAGGGTGTATCTAACAACGTGGTAAATTGAAAGAAAATTACCGGTAGTTAGTGGATATTCTAAGTCGTACTAGGAAAATATTGTTAAATGTTGCCAAACTGTCATCTTTCATCCAAAAGAGTGACCGAAAGAGTAAGTAATATATCTCTTTCCTCCTCTGACAGGACAGTGTGCGCCGCGTCATACTTGACAACTTTGATTTAAATTGTGTTAAAAAAAATGTTGTTATTTTGTTTTATAGTTTTATCAATTTTATACCAGAGTTTTTACATATTGTTAAAAAAATTAAGTTACTCCACTGTTAGTTAAACAGTACCGAACCAGCTATTCATTTGTGAAGATTTTGTGATGAAATATTAGTGTTTCTAAATAAATTCTATTTCCAGGTGTGGAGCAACTGGCGTACAATTATCCCAAGATATGGCTTTTCTCAGGGGAATGTTCTACGGGCGATGATTGTATAACGCCGGGCTTGTACGCCATGGTGGGGGCGGCGGCGGTGCTCGGCGGTGTCACTAGGATGACTGGTGAGTGGTCTTTGTCGTTGTTTTGTTTTGTTATTATATATATATATATATATATATATATATATATATATATATATATACACACTAGGTTCCTATGGTTCCTCCGGTTCCCTCTGCCTATCTGCTATTCTGCTTTTAGCACAGTAGAGGAAACTAATGTTAAGACACTCCGTTACCCACTTATTGGCCAATTTTGACCTAGATGCCATGCTTTGCCTCGATACTGAAGCAAATAAATGAAATTTAAAAATAATTTATTTCCCCAAATTGGAATCGAATCCACAACTATCGAATTTATAGTCAGACAGTTCGTTTATAATGCCATATGTCATTAATATTCATAATTATATTTTTACCTTACCTTACTAATCTGCTTTCTCTTACAGTATCCCTTGTCGTGATAATGTTCGAATTGACCGGTGGAGTCAGATACATTGTGCCTCTAATGGCGGCCGCCATGGCTTCCAAATGGGTTGGCGACGCCTTAGGAAGACAGGGTATTTATGATGCCCATATTGCTCTAAACGGCTACCCGTTTTTGGACAGTAAAGACGAATTCCAGCATACATCTTTAGCAGCTGATGTTATGCAGCCTAAGTAAGTGACCTTAAGTATATTAGAGTGTATAAATTTATGTAATTTGCTTACCAGTCGTAGCTAATAGTTCTAAGTAATATTCAATTTTTAAAAAATGTAAAAATAGGAGTTTATTATTTTGAATATTAATTCTATATATTATGTATTAATATTAATATAATTAATATTTATGATAACAACGTTTAGTATAAGTTTAAAAAGGGTATGGACAAAATGTCAGTAGAGTCAATTAACACTTAAAAAAAATATATATAATATATATAATGGTATTTTTAAGTATGGTTTGAGTTAAATTTAAATATATCACCTAATAAAAATATAGTTTTCGCTTTTAACACAGTCTTCTTATTATTATTTTTTTGTTTTTATTGTAATCTACTAGATGAAATCACTAGCATTTAGTAGAGTGTGGTAAAAACAAAAAAAACTTATTTGGGAAACTGTGTAAATGAGAAATTGTGTAAAACAAGTACCGTGTAAATCGGGGGATGAGTGTATTGTAAATAGGATCCTTCCACTTAGCATTATCCCGGCTTAATGTCAGGATCTGCTTTCCGACTCAAACTACTGCACTTTGCACGGTCTTTAGCATCCTCAGTGGTTAGTCCATTGGCTCTCATATCCTGGAATATAAACAGGATAACAGGTTTTTACTTTATTCTTATCTTATTGGTTATTATTGTTTATTGTAAAATAAAAATTACAAAATTTTCTTTACAAAAACTGTCATAAATTAAATTACAAAGAATGACTGAAGCAAAAACCAATACATAAAAATAATATTAAGAACATTTTTTCCAGACGCAACGAGACCCTCTCCGTCATAACTCAGGATTCAATGACAGTGGATGATGTAGAGACACTCCTGAAGGAAACCGAGCACAACGGCTACCCAGTAGTTGTTTCCAAGGAATCTCAGTACCTTGTCGGTTTTGTTCTACGCAGAGATCTTAATCTGGCTATAGGTAGGATATTAAATATTTTTTTAATTTAATTTTATTTATAAAGATGTCAGAAGTGCTATTTAAATGCTCTTAATTTAAAATATAAAATTTTATATTTAAAATTATAACTAAAAATACAAACATTTACAGCGAACGCACGTCGAACAATGGAGGGTATAACGGGCCAGTCTCTGGTGGTGTTCGCGGGCCCCGTGCAGCCCCACCCGGCGGCCCCCTGCCTGCCCCTCAACCGCATCCTCGACATGGCTCCCATCACAGTCACCGACCAGACCCCCATGGAGACCGTGGTCGACATGTTTCGCAAGCTGGGGCTGAGGCAGACCCTCGTCACACACAATGGGTCAGTTTGCTTACTTTTTTTATTTTGTCTTCACGCTTTTACCCGCACATGGCAGGTTAGGCGGAGTGAACTGCAGGAACCGTGGGAGCCTAGTGTTAAGACACTCCTTTGCTTAGTCCCTGCTTTCTCCGTCCCCGCTTGCTGCGTTTTTCGAGGCATTGTTTAGTCGAGAAATTTAATGTGGCGCTTAGCCTAGTTGCCAGAGCGAAGTAAATGTAAATTGGAAAATCCATGGTCCCCGAGTGGGAATCGAACCCAGAAACCGTTGCGTTACAGGGAGACGTTGCGTATCGACGACGCTCCTCAATTAGTGATAGATAGTATTATTTTTTCTTAAAAATATGAATATAGAACCAGCTTCTTTACTTCTCAACCTTTTTATATAATTTTACATGTTGATGTGTAAGAACCACTATGTAAATACTTTGTATTTTGACAAAATAGAATTTAATGTATTTTTGTAATATCACTACAATTTAAACATGGCAATTACTAATTTAATGTAGGGAATAAAAATTATCACAATGGTTGGGATTTCAACCTGTAATACTAAAGTATAATTATAAAATGTACACTACTATTAACTCCATGGAATATATTGAATGAAGTTCAAACATATTACATTTTTTTAATGAATTAATGAAAAACTGGACGGTTTTCATTTATGTTTTGTTTTCATAAATATTTAGACAATATAATTAAAAAATATTATTTATGTTGTATATTTTATATATAGATAATTTGTCATTTTTTTTAAATACAGCCGTTTACTTGGAGTGATAACCAAAAAGGATGTACTGAGGCATGTCAAGCAAATGGACAATGAAGACCCCAACTCCGTACTATTCAACTAAACTCATCTAAATTCTAAATGCGATCTACTTAAAAGATATTTACTAAATGGATAATACCAATCGATTGTATATATCACCTCATTTTGGTTAATCGATTTTTTTAATAATCGATTAATCTAAACAAAACAATGTAATATTGAATCTAAGAATTCATATGTTGTAGAATTAGTGAAAATAGAATACCCAATCAAATAAATTACTGTTATATATATTAAATATATTGACTATTCTATAAATAGTTGATTTATTTACTTATGTTGGCAACACTGTATATGTTAGGTCCAATGATTCTTCTAGAATATAATTAGAATGTATGTTGAAACAGATAAAATATCAATGTTTGAGATATTTTTTTTAATTTTACAGTCTCATGAGTATACACGTTTTTTATATTAATTTTATTATAATATCATTATTTCTGTAATCTAATGTGATTTTAAATGTAGTTTTATCTATAAATACCTTAAATGTTAAAAAGTTGTAGTTTTAAGTAATATAAATATAAAATTAAATATATTTGTAATAGAATATCAACTGTATATGGATGTTATGATTTATGATATATGAAATAACAATGCTTATTAAAAGCTAAATGTTTATATAGAAATAGTTATGAACTCTGTAGCAAACAAATTTATTACATATAAAAATTGATTCAGTCAATTGGCTTTTATACAATTGAGAGACAAATTGATTTTTGTATTATTAATGATTATTAATATATTATATTATTATTATTTCATAAAATGGTATCTAAGAATGTTCTTAAATATGTGTCAATTATGGGCCTTCATATTTCTAAGGCATGGAATGCAATGTATCGTGATTTAATATGATAATATGGGGTTTGAACTCGCACTATCTGGATGCGGATGTCGTGTCGTATAAGTGATTTTAAAAAGAGTTTATTAAACTATACTATAAATAACATTATTATTGCTATAGTGGCATTAGTCCTTTATTCATAATATGTGTAAATATATGTATATGTTTCTCTGTTTCATAATAAATTGTAAGTAAATATAAGATTGTGTATCAGAATTTTAATTGGCTGAAAATAATATAATAACCATTATATATAAAAAAATCCTCGTCACTTCTTTTTCAAGAGTCTCGCGTCTGTTTTTTTTTAATTTAATTATTTGTACATTTAAATTTAATTAATTTGTTATAATCAATTTCTTATCTTTTATTTGTATTTATATAGTGCTGGGGTTTCTTTCTATTTATTGCAATATTTACATTTTGTAGTATTATTTTAAATGTTTACCTCCGTTTTTTTATAATTTAATTTTATATATTCAATATATTTATAGGGATGGGTGATAATATTTTTTTAAATACATAGTTTATTATAGAGTATAATAATATTTTATATTATAATGGCAACTACCGTCAATCTTTGACACGACTGGCAACTTTTCTTCCATATTTAAAAAAATATTTCTAAATCATTTGATTATTGTCAATGATTTATATATATTGTATTTAAATATTACCACCTATCTCTGTCCCTATAGAATAATCATTTCTGTCATGTCAGGATTTCATTTTTGATTTCGCATTCTAAATAATATACTGCTAAAATGTAATTTTTATATCAAATTAATATTATTTTTATTTGTATGTTAATATTGTTAACTAGAATATGGTTTCCTTCCAAGTCATTTTCCAGAAATGTGTGAAATTTACCACAATTTTATAACTAGTTGCGGGCACTAATATTCATAAATGAATGTTGAACGAAAATGGTAAAGAATAACCAGCTCTTATAGCTAAAAACCATGTGGTAGATAGATATTAGATTATCTGAAACTTTATCAGTAATCGGTGAAAGTGTTTCTGAAAATACTGGTACAAGGCGAAATTAAAGTAGACCTATGTTACATATCTATTGATTTATTAATATAATGAATACATGTCAAAAAATGGTCTATTTAAGTGTTTATATAACAAGGTGACCTAATTTCAATTTAAGCAACTTGTGGTTTTACATAAAGGACTTCAATGACTATGAATATATATTATGTTAAATTCACAAAGAGAAACATTAAAATTTTCAGGATAATATGTTGACATATTATGTTTTATCATACACTGTCACTTTAGTATATGTCGGAAGCTTTCACGTCTACTCTTGTACTCAAATTAAAAGTAACTGTATACATATATATAAAATGTCATAGTGGACACAGATTTTATTGTATAAATATAATATAAAACGAATATCGGTCTGTCCGTGTGAACTTTCATAGATAATTTTTAACATATTAATATAATTTATATTGAATTTTTGATTTAATTCATAAGAAATTCATAAAAAAATTGATAAATGTGTAAATGATCTAAATTGTTTTTATTTATTATATTATGAACAATTTTGTTAAATTTTTTTTGAGCATATTTATGTTAATAATGTGTAATATTGTAATTTTTTAAATATTTTTAAATTAAAGTCATTGTGTAGTGTCTACCCCGTAAGAAATTTGAACCAACACCTACCATCAAGATAGACATAGCTCGTTTAGCTAAAGTGTTATGTAAGCATAGGTACAGCTTTGTTTAAGCTTATCTTGAGCTTGGCTTAAACTTAGTGTAAGCCGCCGGCAATGACTGAGGGAAACAGCTCTTATGACCAAACTGTGTCTTCTTGGCACTATTCTTCTCGACTCGTATGTTTAGAATCTTGTTTTATTCGTAATAAATGGAAATCTTATAAATTATTTGCTTATTTGTTTACCTTTGTTGTGTATATACACACACACACACACATATATATATATATATATATATATATATATATATATATATATATATATATATATATATATATATATATACACATATATATATATATATACATATATATATATATGTCTTTGTCTTCCTATTTGCTGCAACTGCGATGGTTTTTTTTTATCTTTCGATATATTATGGTCGATGGTTCGAATCCATCTTGGATTTTTTGTTTGAAAATTACTTAACAATTACTGGTTATTTAAATCAAAATTAAATCATGAAAGTTATAATAAGTTGCTATTTGTGCGAAAGTAAATAACAAAGCGTCCATTTATTTAATAAAATATGATATAATTTTGCAAGCGACTGACTATTTTGCCAATTATACTGAACTAAGTAAGCTCAGCCAGCAAGCATTGCGCAATCGGCGAATATCCAGAGAATATATTTGGTAAACAATGGATATTACAACAGAATTCATCATTTTAACATGAAAGTTATAGGATCGCCATCAAGATATCATTCGTAGTACTTTACGTAGTATTTTTATTATGATTTTGTCTTTTTTTCGACTTTTCTACCATCTGCGCATTGGATATTTTTGTAACATTACTTATAATACTTAAATATATTCTCATACTATTGCGTCATTTTTAATGTCATGCATCAAAATGTCGCCATTTTGATATGATAAATATTCTCAATATCGTATATTTGTAAAGATTGCAAAAGCAGTAATATCAGCGATGGTTTATGGTTTCATATATTTAAAAATAAAATGTTTGCGTCATTTATTAATAATAAAATATTAATTATTAATATTAGTGTCGTGTGTAAGCGGTTGCTTGATAAATGATAGGTTGTACTTGTTACTTGGTAAATTATGTATATGGAGGGTTAAAGTAGGGAGGACCTCGCTGTGAAAAAATGTCAGTAAATCATTTTTGCGAGTGTAGATGTGTGGAAATAATTATATTTTTTTAGCAGTTTTTAGTACATTGAATCAGATGTGTTCAATTTTTTTTGATATTTTTTGTGACATTTTCTTTAGATTTTTTGTTTTTTATTTGTGTTGTATTGATATTAACTTTTTCTAACTTGCTACTTTAAATTATTTTATATTTATTGTTATTTATGCTTCCTTTGAGCGGTTACTTTGTTGGTATGTATAGGTGTGAGTTGGTACTCCTTAGGTCTATGCTATAGACACGATGAATAATGACTATTTTATAAATTATAAACATAAATTGAATGCACATAGAGTACTTAAAACATTTTTTGTGCTAATTTTTTGAACCAATTGTAAATTATTTGCGATTTATTTATGTTGTCTAAATTGAAACATGGCTGAAAGAAAACGCTTAAATTTTTTTATTAAACAAAAATATATATGTATAACTACGACAAAAAAATGGATTATGAGGCTTCTTAAATTACATAGAATTTTTTATGCTTTTGAAACAATGACTTTCTTTAAATTTTTATACGTACATTTTTTTTAATATTTATAAAGTTAAGTAATCTGTAGACCGGAACTGGTTAGTTATTTGACAGATTATTATTATATTGATTTACAAAATGGAAGACGGTTTCATTCCACGTGTTGAAAATGAGATGCTATATTTTGTGTAAAATATAAAATAATTAATACTAGCAAATAGGAATGTAAATTTATTAATTAAAGTAAAACTATTCTTGTTCTTAGATTATTTTGATTACATAGCTTGAAGTGAAATAAGAAATCACAAAAGCACAATATAAATTAATAACATTAATAATAAAAATAACTTGTTTTTAGTGAGCCTAATTAGAGTTTTTTGTCTAATGAAATCAATCAACAAATAATGTTAGGGTTGCCAGTCGAAATAAAACGATCCAAAGTATTGTTAATATTGTAATTATAACTTAATAATATTTTTATACATTTTACGTTGCCAAGGAACACTGTACGATGAACTCGTAAATATAAAGTAAATTTTTTTTTTTTTTTTTTTTTTTTAGCTTCACGCTTTATCCCGCACAAGGCAGGGTAGGCAGAGGGAACTGCAGGGACCGCGGGAACCTAGTGTTAAGACACTCCGTAAAATAAAGTAATTAAGTAAAATTTACTTCTTATATATTTATTTGTCTTAGAGAGATAAGATTATCTGGTGGCAAATTACTGTTTTTCAATTCGGCCTCCTATTGTATATAATTCGGCCTACTATTATATTTCGATTGTAATTATCCATTGCGTCAGCAGATGAATCTGTCGACGTTATAATTTTCTTTTTTACGTTATAATTTGTTATAAGTTTGTACGTTATAATTTAATTTTCTTAATTTATAATATTTTAAAATTCTTTGTTTTCGGGAGTTCTGTGTTTCCATAAAGTATTTAAATAACATTTAAAATATTATTACTATAATGAATCGAAACATTCCGTTATACTTTGGTCACCTTATTTCTTTGTTAGCCTATAAAGCTAAGCAGACCACCACGACCACCCCAAAAACCAAAAAAAAATCTCTAAAAAAGTCTAAGCAATATAATTCCCATAAATGCATATAAATGTAGGAAATCGAAATAAAATCACAATACTTATATAATTTGTTTATTAATTTAAAATACATATACAACTGGTTACAAACAGTACAATACACGTCGCACTACGCACTACGCACTACGCGCGAACAGGGCGAGAAACGAAGGAATTAGGCTAACAATAAATATTGTAATTAGTTCATAACCTAATAAAAGTTAATATATCACAAAAAGCGTTGAGTAGACGAAATTAAAAATATGCATCATTTGGTTAAACACAATACTACCACGAGGCCATAGCGTACACATTCATATATATATATATATATATATATATATATATATATATATATATATATATATATATATATATATATATATATATATATATATATATATATATATATATATATATATATATATATATATATATATATATATATATATATATATATATATATATATATATATATATATATATATATATATCGCGTAATACAGTAAAAATCAAAGTACAATTTATATATAAATAAATAAATACTCGACAAATTGCTACCGATCAGGCACGGCAATTTATAAAAGTTGCCAGTTATTAAAATAAATAAAAAAAAGTGTTTAATTACAAAAACATACATAACAAAAGAGCTTACAAAATAACTTAAATAGGATAAAAATAAAAATGAAATCGTTAGTGAATTACGAAATATTTAAATAGAGGGTGAATCGATTGGCGCACTTATTCCAATATATATACATATATATATATATATATATATATATATATATATATATATATATATATATATATATATATATATATATATATATATATATATATATATATATATATATATATATATATATATATATATATATATATATATATATATATATATATATATATATATATATATATATATATATATATATATATATATATATATATATATATATATATATATATATATATATATATATATATATATATATATATATATATATATATCACAGAAGGTGCGCAAATAAATTATACAGTAGCTGTAGACAAAAAAAGGCGAACATTACAGTTATTTGGTTGATCACACGCGAAGTTAAATCATTTCTCATTTAGTAAATGCTAATAATTTATTTAAATATTTATTTATACATAGCAAGGCCGTATATGTCTGTGAGTCTGTGAGTCTGTGTGTTCGTAGAAACGTCGCATGTGTAGATACCCTAGCTGAGATCAGTAGTTTGAAATCGAGAATTATTAACAAGGTTAGTACATTAATTGGCCTAATAATAATTTAACATTACAATTAGCTAGACCGCGTCAAGCGGCTAAATTCATATGATATGGGAAGGAGTTATCAACAACTATAATTATAATACATTACTTTATATTCATTTATGAAAATATTCAATTCAATTCAGTTAATGAATCAGGATAATTGTTTAAAACTTTTAGAAATATCGTAAAGTAAACGTTTATATATGAATCCATTAGTTCATACAAATATATGTATATATATATTATTATATATCATACGAGAGCAGTTCTAGAGAGGAGCGTTGTTAAATATAAATTAGCATTATTTCTAAATTGATATATGGACACAGAGCTATTATACATGTAAAGCGCACTAGAGATGGTGACTATGAATGATTTGGATTTGAACTCGCGACCCTCGACTACGAATGTAATATATAGTATGTGTATGTATTTCTTATGATTCGTCTTATATCTAAGTGTTCAAAATATTTGTAAAATGAGTATTATATTCACACGCGATATACATGTGTATCGCCGCCCTATACATTATAAAAGTCGATTAAAATTTTGCAAAAATAATCGATTTACAATATCGATTTCTCATTCGTAATCGCCCATCCCCAGTAAAGCGAGAGGTGCGTTTGCAAACACCGCTCCGGTGTAAATCTCACATACGTATATGCAAAAAATAATTCCACAAAAATATAAACTTTAATCCTTTAATAAGTATATAATTTGACATTTAGAAGAGTAACACGTTTAAGGCAAAATTTCATCTAATTTTTTAAACATCGAAGATTGTTCAATATTATTATTATGATAATAATTATTTAAAATTTTTGGTTTACGCCCTTTGTTCGTGGGACTTGTAAGAGTGTGAGTAAATGTGTGAATTTCCTTGTATCGGTGCACTATAGTTTTGTGCGATGTGTCGATGTAGATGCAGATGTAGCGACTAACCATGGGTCGGGGGTTCGACTGATTAGTCGAGCAGCGTCTCAGTCCGGGTGTGGGGTTCAGTTCCACCAGTGTCTATACCTTGGCTTGAACGTTCGTTCGATCACACTATAACGTTCTTACTAACCACTAAATGTAATCACGAAAAAAAATGAAACAAAACGAAAATAAAACAATTCCAAAATCATCATCGTTTAAAAATAAGCGACAGCCCCTAAATCAAGTGTGCTTTTTTTCATTTATCAAATTAATCAAAATCTATATGTCTATATTGAAACAGCTGTGTAGTGCGGGGCGTCGAGAGCCGCGCGGCCTGTGGCGGGGGCGGGTCGGGTGTCCGCGGGGGGGAGCGGGACGGGGGAGGGGAGGAGGCGGCGGAGGAGGAGGGGGAGGTGGGGAGGGAAGCCGCCGGCGGGGCGACCCTGAAGGGGTGAGGAGGGGGGAGGGGGACGAGGACGGAGAGGGGGAGGGTGAGAGTCGCGGGCGGGGGCGCGCCGGCGGGGGGGCGCGGCATCAGACGAACTCCTGGCGCGACAGCGACACGGACACCTTGTAGAGACTTTCCATCATGAACGAGAGGTTCTGCGACAGCTCGTTGACGGGCCGCGTGATTGCCACCATGTCTGTAATTAGATGTATTTTCATTATATATTTGTCTGACGTCGAGAGACATTCGTTGGTCATGTTCTCTACTGGAGTACACACCGGGGTGCGCCTGCGCCAGCCCCCTGCAGTACACGTGCAGCAGGCTGGTGACGTCGTCCTCGGGGAGTTCCCCGCGCTCCAGTATGCGCTCCGCGTTGCGCTCGCGCACCGACGCCAGCGCCGCGCCCCATCTACAGGACACAGAAATATACTATTGTGTCTAATTAAAACTAGCTTATTTACAATGTTTTAGTCGTAAGATTGCTTTTGGCGTAATAGAAAACTAATATGACTTTATTTTTTTTTTCTTTTTTTATGTCTTCACGCTTTATCCCGCACATCGCAGGGTTGACAGAGAGAACAACAGGAACCATAGGAACCTAGTGTTAAGAAACTCCGTTGCTTAGTCCCTGCTTTCCGCCTTAAATTGAGTATATTCATCATCATCATGTCAGCCGTAAGACGTCCACTGCTGAACATAGGGCTCCCCCAAGGACCTCCAGTGCGCCCTATCTAATGCTATTCGCATCCAGTGACTGCCTGCAACCCGGACCAAGTCGTCTGTCCACCTGGTAGGAGGCCGTCCCACGCCATGCCACCACGCCAAGAAATGCCGAGCATAGCCCTCTCCATAGCTCGGTGAGCGACCTAGTAAGACACCATGTTTTTGTACCGTAAGTTATCACTGGTATCACACATTGGTTATAAACTTTCGTCTTGAGGCACTGAGGTATTTTGGACGAGAAGACATTTCGTAGTTTTCTGAATGCTACCCAGCCGAGTTTGATTCGATGATTGACCTCCTTCTCAAAGTTGGACCGACGTAACTGGATCGTATGACCCAGGTAGATGTACTCGTCAACAGCTTCGAGCTGCGAGTTCCCAACTGCAAGCGGGGTGGGCATGGACATGGACATTTGACATGATTTTCGTCTTGTCCATGTTCATCTTAAGCCCAACCTGTTGAGATACTCGGCTGAGGTCCTCGAGCATAGTGCTCAGATCCTCTAACGATTCCGCCATAACTACGATATCATCGGCAAACCGAAGGTGAGTGATGTACTCGCCGTTAATATTGATGTCAAGTCCCTGCCAGGAGTTTGAAAGCGTCTCCTATTGCGGTGGTAAAGAATTTCGAAGAGATGACGTCTCCTTGTCTCACACTTTTTTGCAATGGGATCGCCTTGGTGCATTGCTACTTTACTCAACGACATAGTGGCGTTTTAGTACAACTTCATCACCTCGATATACCGATAATCAATATGGCATCGATGCAGAGATTGAAGCACCGCCCAAGTCTCGATTGAATCAAAAGCTTTTTCATAGTCCACAAACGCTAAGCATAATGGCAGATTATATTTTTCGGTCTTCTGTATAATCTGCCGCAGCGTGTGGATGTGGTCTATGGTACTAAAGCCTTTTCGGAAACCGGCTTGTTCGGGAGGCTGGAAGTCATCAAATCTACTTTCGAGACGATTCGTGATGACTCTCGAAAACAACTTGTAAACATGGCTCAGCAGCGAGATGGGTCGATAGTGCTTCAATAGAGTTTTGTCGCCTTATTTGAAGAACAAGACCACCACGCTCCTGTTCTATGTCTCTGGCGTTTTGCCTTCGTGTATGACGGAACTAAAAAGCCTCGGAAGAACTTTAAGTATCGGTGTTCCACCCGCTTTCAGAAGCTCTGATGTGATTCCGTCTTCATCTGGTGCCTTGTTGTTTTTAAGTTGTTTGAGGGCCATCCTAATCTCGCATAGGTTGATGTCCGGAAAATCTTCGGTATAGTGTCGGGTTAGCTTGGCTCTTGGGTCTTTAGCCGACCTTGCGACAGGGCTAGCGACTGAGGAGTATAACTGTCCGTAGAACCTTTCGACCTCTCTCAATACCTCTGGTTTTGTCGACGCCATACTGCCATCTCCGTTTTCAGCTTTGTCAAATGACTTTGCTCAATAGACGTCTCTCTTGCGAACACTTTGGAACCTTTATTCCGTTCGATCGTCTCTTTAATATATTTTGTATGAAAGGAGCGAATGTCGTGCCGCAAGGATTTGAGTACTTGTCTGTTGAGCTGTCTATGTATATACTGGAAGATTGCAGTTTCATAGAGCGCCGACTAGCCATTTGGTTCCTGGTAAGGTCGAATATTTTTTGGGGTCTACTTTTACGGTGGGCTTTAAAGAATTTAGAGCCAACCGTTTTGACAGTTTCCACCAGCCTATCGTTTATTTCGTCCACAGACACGCAGCTGTCGAGGCAAGCAAAGTGATTCTGAAGTTCGAGCTTAAAGCTCTCGGGGTTTTGGATGTGTGCATTTACAGGTCGGATATTCAAGATGCGTCTTTAGATCCGGTGATCACTTGCGGTCTTAACCCTGTGGACCAGAGAGACATCATTGAATATTTGTCGCTTCGTGGTCATGATGAAGTCAATCTCATTTTCAATGGAACCATCGGGACTCATCCAGGTCCACTTCCTGTGAGGCAGTTTCTGAAAGAAAGTGTTCATCATGTAGAGGCCCTCTCTCTCCAGAAAGTCAGCCAGCCTTTGTCCCCTTGGGTTCCGCTGCCCAAATCCAAATTGCCCCACTCTCAGTTCATCACCGCCTCTTTTGCCCAGTTTTGCGTTAAAGTCCCCCATCACAACCGCGTTTTGGAGTCATGTATGGCTTTGCTAATGTCCTCATACATGGCCTCCACTTCGTCGTCAGAGTATATTAATACCTCATTATTTTACTTTGAGTATAGGACAAGTTTTAGTATTCTATTGAAAATAAATGCTTAGAAAGAAATATTACTATATCGTAAACAATTTTATGATTGCGGAGATCCAACAGAACAACCTCACCCAACATCACCGCCCAGCTACTCTACAGACTGGTTCCTGTTTACATATACGTCTACATACGACACTACGCCCAATATTACAGCACGTTCTCTCAAGCAAATACTTCTGTTGTATAGCATTATTTCTCACCTCTGCCTATGCATAAGATGCAGTAGTCTCGCCTCGTCGTGTGGGGCGGGCGAGTGTTCCGTCCACGAGTCGGCCGCGTGCGCCGTGAGCGCCGCGCGCACTGTACTCACTGCGGAACTCATTTCGACACCCTGGAAAATACATAGTTCATACAAATATATGGAAATACTTAATTAGTTTATGTATGGTCATAATAATTTTAGTTGTAGTTAATGATTAATATATAAATAATGTATTATAGGTGTAATAGTTTTATAAGTACTCTAGATTATATATATATATATATATATATATATATATATATATATATATATATATATATATATATATATATATATATATATATATATATATATACATATACATATACATATACATATACATATATATATACATATACATATATATATATATATATATATATATATATATATATATATATATATATATATATATATATATATATATATATATATATATATATATATATATATATATATATATATATATATATATATATATATATATATATATATATATATATATATATATATATATATATATACATATCGCAAATGTTTTGTTAATTGCTTGTCAACTTGTCGCAGCATCGATATCTTCATATACCTTTGTTTTATTTCTATAAATGTAGTTATGTACAGCTAATGACATATATTTACATACATATCAACTACAGCTGTCTACTCAAGACCGATGGAGCCGCGGAGACCGTGGAAACATAGTGTTAATATATCATATATTGAGATACTAATAACAGTCAAAGCATACAAGAAAAGACGCTTATTTATACGTGATGAAATTATTTTATATACATTAATAAAATTATATAAACAATAATAGAGCTTAACTATAAAGCTTTTTAAAAGAAATACAAAAATAAATCAATAGAGGCGTATAGTTCCATCGAATTTAATAAGCTTACGTTTCTAGGAGACAGAGGCGTTATGTAACAGGTAGCTGGTGGGCGGGGGTATGGGGTAGAGGGTAGTGGGTAGGGGGACTCGTGTCCGGGACCTAGGTAGCCTGTAGTCAAGGTAAATGTTGAGCATATTTCACATCGCAGTTCAAAGTTTAATATAATATTTTTTTTCACGCTTTATCTCGCATTTAGCAGGGTAGGCAGAGAGAACTACAGAAACAATGAGAACTTAGTGTTAAGACACTCCGTTTCCCGCTTTCCGTTTTTTGGAACCCGTGTTTACAAGTAGACACTTCGCCTGCGAATTTTATTAAATGAAAACATGATTACTTATTTAGAATGTGAATTAAAATATTAGTACAATATTGCGAAATAAAAATACAAATTTAATCATTTATCTATTGGAAAATAAGCAGATTAAGTATATTTTTTATATTGCAAAAATTTGTTTCTAATATGCCAACTAAAGTAGCTATTAAAATCTTGTAGCAGGCGCGTATATGTTTGGACTGTGTATTTATAAGACCTAGTGGTACAGTCAGCGTCAAAAAAATAGGTGCACTCAGGGTTTTAAAATATATAGACGCAACCAAAAATCAATAATATTGGTACATTCAAAGTTTCCCTATTGTTGTCAACAACGTAGTCACTCAAAAAGATCGGGACGTTTAAAACGTCATGTAGATCGTTACATTCAAAGCGCCATAAATATGGTGACACTCATCCCGTCATTGGTGTCTAAGCATTGGAAGTATTCAAAAATATGGGACACACTAGAAAAATAAACTTTATTGCTTTGCCTTTTAAATATAATTTGCCATGGCAATTAATATTAAAACATTTATATATGAAATAAAAAGGATAGAAATTATTGATATCATTTTCATTTTAAGCATGTCGTTATAGATAAGTCTTTTGTATCGTAAAATTTGTACATTGCCATTTACGATACTTAATGCGATGCCTTAATTCACAAATCTGTAGAAGTAAAAGAGGGCAATTTACGTCCATCCATGTTTATTCCCTCGATTTCCCACTTTATTTTTCTAAATATAAATTCTAACACTGCTAAAAAGCTTCGGGAACAGAAGATTCTCTGTTTGACGTCTTTTTTATGGGGAATAGTTTACCTTTATTCTTTAATTGGATACTGGCAAAGCTGTATTTATATGTTCAATTCCTTGGTCGTGAACAGTATCCCATATTTTCTCATGGACCAAAGAGTCGAACGCCTTACCAACTTATTAGTAAGGCGTTCCATTTTATAATATTAAACAAACCTAGTTAAATACGAATTTTTACGTTTTTGGAATAAAAGGAAATTTTAAATTTCTTTATAAATGCCGTTTAATCATGACCGCGTCTTATCTCACCTAGTAACTTTAAAAAATATAAAATTAGTAGACTGTCAAGTGATCATTTGCAAGCATTGTATTTTACTTTTGCATGCATTTTTACTAGAAATCTACTAGATTATATTGTAATAATATATAAAAGTATTATAAGCTCGAAGAACTTTATAAAAAATTTTGTAGTGAGGCATACCACTGTACCACTGTATCAAATCAAAATCTTTTACAATATTTCTAAATATTTCAATATTTATTTTATACAATATAACGCATTATACGAAAATATTGTATTTTTGTGCAACAACATGTAGATGTACGAGTACTTTTATGACCTATATGCATTGCGCTTGTGCAGTATTGCGGTCGATAATGCTAGGTGCATCCAGGACATACCTCCCACGAGGGGGAGGAGGTAGGGGTGAGATGTTAATGGGTATAAAGGGGATGGGGGAGGGGGTTAGGGTGGGTGGCTAAGGTGCAACGTGTATAGAATTACTCAAATTAAGTTGAAATCCCGAGAATAGAGCTTTACGAAGCTCGGATGGGCTTTCCTTCAATAATGCTTCCAGGAAATATGTTCATATAACATTTCCATGTTGGTGGAAATAGTGTTCCTGTGAATCAACTCTATTATATATATATATATATATATATATATATATATATATATATATATATATATATATATATATATATATATATATATATATATATATATATATATATATATATATATATATATATATATATATATATATATATATATATATATATATATATATATATATATATATATATATATATATATATATATATATATATATATATACCTTATCACTTATTAGTAAAAAAAGACTAGATCTTCATAATTATTAGTTATAATATTATTTTACGATTTAAACAATTTTTTAAAAAAAAAGCAATGCTCTCTTTCATTAACTTAATAACCGATGTAAAATGACGTCTTATGCAATGAATCTTAAACCTGATCCCGCTTAAGACGCGATAGCTTTACTTTGCAACAAATCTATTGCGTCATAAGCGGGGTCTAAAGTACACAAAATAGTATTATCTGCCAAACTCACCCTGTTATCAAGCGCGGCGCTGTACACCGCCACAACCATCTTGTTATTGGTCTCCAACAATAGAAGAAGTTGGAATATCAGTTTGTATAGACATCGTCCTGTCTCGTCAGCACTACGAGATAGTTCCAGAGTCTGTTAAAATAATATAAAAAATTACTTATTTTGTATATATAAACATATTATTATAATTTTTTTATAAAAATATACAAAATTATAACAAAAGAAAATATTTTCAGCGCCTTTTCTGCTATTTGTAGGCATTACGCAGGCCGTTGTAGCATTATAAATACCAGATTTAAAGCTCTCATAATTTTTCTGATGTGAAGTTAAGAATATTTAAATTTATTCTTTATGTCTTCACGCTTTATCCTGCACATGGCAGGGTAGGCAGAGGCAACTGCAGGAACCTAGTGTTAAGACACTCCGTTCTCCGCTATCTTTCTTAATACTTTAATATTTTTACTAATTTATCCATTTTACTTCACTTCTTCTAGGGCTAAGTAGGGAAAGAATCTAGTTTTTAATCTCTAATCTCATCAATTTGAGTACTTTTTGGCCTCAATGCAACAGGTCAAGGCGGAAGTGTTGCTAATTAAATAAAATGCATGAAGCATGCCCAAGTGACGATAGGTATAGCGATCGCAACTAACACGTGTTTAGCTCACAAGCGAACAGTATAACGTCAATATGTGTTTTTATTACATTCTTCACTGGATCTGTGATAGAGTATAAAAGGTATATATGTAGGCTGGAAACCTTCTCGAGGTAGTACAAATACAATGGAATTAGGCAGCGCTAACAAAGTTCCCAGTCATCCCCCAGGCCACTTGTCCCGGATTACGTAGGTTTGCGACTCGCGTAGATAGTAGATTGGTTTTTATGATGGAAAATATATTTTGACTTATTATATGTTACGAAAAAGAGTAACATTAAAAAAATAAATATATTATAAGAGAGAAACGAAATTAATTGATCATTATGACATTTATATAGAAATCGTACAAGGAGATCCAACGACATATACTAGAGGTTCCCCATAAAACCAAGCATAAATATTTCCAAACATATAAATCAGTGGTAAGTCAATTAAGCTGTATACACCAAAATGTAAATATTTAAGGTCAAATCATCATTTTTTGTTTCAAATACATAAAATATAAAACAGTTTATTAGTCAGAGAGTCCGCTTCGTCCACTGTCATTAACCTCTTCATACATGCTCTCCGGGGAGACCTCATGCTTTACGTGACCTTCCCCCAGTACCTTAGATAATGTGTTTTCGAAAGTCAACCGAGGTCTTCTTTTTCCACTGACTTGATTCATACAACTTTTTTATTATTCTTTCATTATTATTTCAGTCTATTTAGGTGACTTAGAAATACTATTTCATAAATTGAATATCTTGACTTCTAATAGTAATACCTTTAAGGCATACTACTCTACCTGTCTTTCTACTTGATACAGAGATACAGATTCAGGGCCTGACCTCAATCTTCATTTATTCTACTAAATGTTTAAGTTAATTTAGGTTTTTTTTTATTATTTGAAGGTTTTTATGATATTTACTACTACAAAAGAGTTGTAAAATTTACTATGTCTAGAACATCTGTTATTGAGAAGTTTATGCTTTCTGTTGATTTCTATTTCAAATTCTGAGGATTCACTATACCGATCATCAAGAAGGAGAGATATATCAAAAATACCAAAAAAAAACATCACGATAACAACATACCTAACGACACCCCACACCAACCAACTCACCTCTAACGCATGCTCTCGCCTATCAAAGTACGTCTCGAGATGCTCATTGATCTCCAACGCCGCGTATCTCACAGCATCTCTTACTCTGGCACAGTCAGCGGCCACAGGTCCCACCCACAGTAGAGGCGGTTCTTCAGAGCTGAGCCTGTCGAGCACGGCGGCGAGGTCGCCTGCACCTCCTGCACCTGACAGAAGAGCTCCTTCGCCACATACGGATATTGTTTTCGCTGTTACTTCCTATGGAGAAGAATGTAAGGAAGGTTTGTTAAAATGCATATTATCTATAGTTTGTTTATGACCTAAATTTCTAAGCATTTAGTCCGAAATTCAGAGATGTTTTTTGAATCTACATTTTTTTTAATCCCAAGTTAGTACTTTGTTTTTTACAAAATTGCGTAATTCTATAACAAATAAATATAAATTCAATGTAATCGTGTTATCGTGATATTTTATTTTAAATTTTGCCTTGTTTGCTACAAAAACACTTTAAGCTATTTCTAATATATTTCTACTACAATTATAAAAAAACAATACTTGACTTAAGTAGAATTCATGAAAATCGAATTCTGGCTTTCTTGTAATGATACAGAAAATAATATATTTTATTTATACTAATTGCTTACTTAAGTGAAAGGAGGCTTTTTATTTAAATTACATAATTTAAGTGTAAATAATAGTAGAAAATCTATTTAAATATATTTATAAGTTACTGGCTATTATTTCTTTTTTAAATAACCTCAAATATTCAAAAAACGAGCATGATATAATCGGATATTTCCTATAACACCATTTAAATTAAGATTTCAATTAATATAAAAATGGGTAATGTAAGTGACATTACGCTAAATGTCAGAATAAAGCAAAATATTTATTACCATACACCGTCCTTTTAATCGGAGAGTCATTCATTCAGTCACGGATTAAGAGAGAGAATCCATCTACGTACCTTTACATTATCCAATAAAGTAAGGACGTAGATATAAATAGACGGACGTAGATAAAATAATAATTTGCTTTTCAACTGAAATTATGCAACATGAGGAGAGTAGGGGGGTAGTAGGGGGTGGTTGGTGAGGGGGTGGTAAATGAATTTCCACCCTCCACCCCATGTCCCTTTAGTGACGTTGTCTATTTCTACCGATATGTCAAAATAACGTCAAATTATTTTTACTTGCCATAGACGAATTAGTGGTAAATATTATTTAATTAATATATTACAAATAGTGTTCGCTTACCATTTATATAACATTTTTCTTCCTGTTTTGATGGTACCTACAATTTACTTCATTTTTATAATAAAAATGACGTTAAGGTATGGTAGATGATAATAACGCTTTTGTCAGATTATATTTTATATACAATATAATGTTTATGAAATAATCGCATTTATTTAGTAGTTAGCAAATAAAATAAAATGCAAAGTTGAGTTCTGGCATTTAACACGAAGTGGCTTAGCACTAGGTTACCTCAACTTCACCTGCATTAAAAAAAACTGTTCCGTACAAATTTCATGACTGGCCAACGAAAAGTACAATATATAAAAGTTTACAAATTCATATTTGCAGGCGTTTCGTATGAAATAAGCACAAGAAAACAAAAAACACCAATTTGCTTATATTGTCTTAATTTTTGCCATATTTCATAATTCTAAACGAACTACAAGTTTACAACTTTTAAAAAACAAAACATCTATTTCCGTTTCTGTACATATTTTTGAATATTATTAAACTTTATTTTAAACATATTTATCGATCTAGGCAAAGCGCGGCGTAGAGTCCCACCACTCAACACGCAATGCCTCGAAAAAGGAGCGCACTAAGTAACACTAGGTTCCTATTGTTCCTGCAGTTCCGTCTTCCCACCCTGTCATGTGCAGGATAAAGCGTGAAGACATAAAAAAATATATCGATAAAATATTTATCGATAAGTGCCCTCCGCCATCATTTGCCTTCCATATCTCCAGTTCCCTGGCTATGGAGGTTTACAGGGGCTATTTCCAAAAATAGTACACTCAGCGAGTAGTCCGAACACACGTACACGTGTAACCTTGCATTTATCGGAAAAAGGATTGTATACTGAAATTCATTAGTATTTCATTTTACAGCTTGTATTATATACGATGTTCTTTTGTTTTTAGTAATATTAATAACCATACCATAGGGTTAAGGAATAATGAGAGACGTCATCGAAGCCCTTATGATATTTTAAAATATCATAAGGGCTTCGATGACGTTGACATTTTTAAGTATAGATTTCTATTTTTTTTTAGCTTCACGCTTTATCCTTCTCGGTAGGCATAGGGAACTGCAGAAACCATACGAAGATAGTGTTAAGACACTCCGTTGCATTAGTCCCTGATTTCTCCATCCTCGTTCCCCGCCGTTCTCGAGTCGACTTAACACCGCACTTTGCCTAGATTGCAGAGCGAAGAAAATGGAAATAGAAAAATCCATCTTCCCCGAGTGGGAATCGAACCCACTAACCGTTGCGTTTACATGCAGACGCTACATCTCTGCACCATGACGGTCCAGTCAGTATTGATTACATACACAATCTGTTTCAATCTTTTTATGTCACGAAATACGCATAAACATATTTAAAAGAAAATTTTGTTGACAAATTTTATATGTAAATTTTTAAGTAACAATCGGGTTAAAAAATTTTTTTTAAATATTTGCTCGAATTCACAGTTATATTTGTATTTATTTATAGAAATAATTAATTAATATCTACGTATTTGTCATATATATATATATATATATATATATATATATATATATATATATATATATATATATATATATATATATATATATATATATATATATATATATATATATATATATATATATATATATATATATATATATATATATATATATATATATATATATATATATAAATTTCAAGCAATTTTACTTCGTTTATTTCATATACATGCTTTATACAAAACAAACGCAAAGTATAGCAATGGTAGATATTGATTTACAAACTATCCCTGTCTCCCCCGTGTCCCGATGCGGCAGGCCAAGGCCAATGCAGCCTCCATATTGCATTTTCAACATAATATAATTGGATCCCATACCACGAATTAATATGTATATTATTATTTGTTTTGTAATTTTCTATAAGCGTTTTCTTTTCAACGAAATATGACATTATTTATAAAAATAATCACATTTTCATGACTGACGCCATATTTTATAGTTATCATTTACTTATTGACTACTTGTTCGACTGTCGCCTAGACACTAATAGTACACTTAAAGTTAATTTTACACACATTGTTATGTTAAGGTGAAAATTCAAAATATGACAAAATACAATGTAATGAAAATAATAATATTGCTACAAAATTGTAAATAAGTTGTTCTTTCAAATCATTCACAACATAAATGCGTAGTAGACTTTTGTGGGGTACTAAACGCTAGAGTAAAAAAAGATATAGGTATAAGGTATAGCATATATGTTACTTATACTATGTTTTTTGTAATTTTAGCCTTTAAGAAGAAAAAATTTCAAAATGAATAATAATTATTTATTACGAAATATACAACAATTCCAAAAAAAAATTAAAAAATAACGTCCCTATTGCTCAAAATATCAAGTTGCCTTTAAACAGTGGTAAGGGTCTTAAGTCTTAAGCCTTTATACTTGATTCAATCTCAAAGAAGATAAAGTCTATATTGGACGTAAATGCATATATAGATACATACATACACATACACATATATATATATATATATATATATATATATATATATATATATATATATATATATATATATATATATATATATATATATATATATATATATATATATATATATATATATATATATATATATATATATATATATATATATATATATATATATATATAGATATATATATATATATATATATATATATATATATATATATATATATATATATATATATATATATATATATATATATATATATATATATATATATATATATATATATATATATATATAATTTTTTTTAATTTAATTTCATAATATATTGTTTTATAATAGAAATTTATTAATAATTTTTATTATTTCTTGAAAAAGTTCGACTTTTATTTTAGTTATTGTTATAAATTTTCTACACTTTGAACCCAAGACTAGTTAACGTTATTTAACCAAGTTAACGTTATTTTTTTGTTATACGACACTTTTATACAAAAAATGTTCCTTACAGAACATTCTGAAGTAAGCAGGTACCAATATTTAACAATAGGTGGCGCTGAAAACGTAACTTTAGAATGATATTATTATAGCAAAAGAATAATGTGATAATATAAAAATATTTCTGAGTAATCCGTATGTTATTCCTGTTTATCTAAATAGCAACATATAAATGTACGTGAGCCCGAACGTCAGCATATAGGATTATCCTCGTATGTGTGTAAGCGTTAGAACTCTATCCATATGTGATTTACTTAATAATTTTGCTTACTCACATTTCATATTAAGCATTTATAAAATAGGTATAAATATATACACATATATATATATATACATATGTATATATATATATATATATATATATATATATATATATATATATATATATATATATATATATATATATATATATATATATATATATATATATATATATATATATATATATATATATATATATATATATATATATATGTATATGTATATGTATATATATATGTATATATATATATATATATATATATATATATATATATATATATATATATATATATATATATATATATATATATATATATATATATATATATATATATATATATATATATATATATATATATATATATATATATATATATATATATATATATATATATATATATCAACATACAAAAACAACTCTACCTTCAACACAGTATGCAGCGTGTGCACCAACGCCATTGGCGGCTGATGGGCCACGTGGCGCAGCAGCGTGGCCACGGACACGCGCCACGCGTCGCGCGCTACGCCACTGGCGCCGGCTACGTGCGCCATGTGGTGCACTCCGTGTGGCGTGCTGCCTGGCACTGGGGTGACGTCACCGCGCTCACCTGGTATTGGTAGAGAAAGTAAGTGTGAACTAATTTTGAATAAGTGTGAACTAATTTTGAATAAGTGTGAACTAATTTTGAATAAGTGTGAACTAATTTTTTTGTTTTTATTATAATTTTACCACGTCTATATGAGGGAGTGAAAACTATGCTTTCATTTAATTACGTAATAAATTCAACAGTATATATTACCAAGCAGTTAACCTATTCCAAAATGAAATGGAGATAACTTTATCGCCAACAAGTGATATAGGCATCAAGTAATAATTAATTGAAAAAATGAGGGGAGAAGGGGGCTAAATATATATATATATATATATATATATATATATATATATATATATATATATATATATATATATATATATATATATATATATATATATATATATATATATAACGGCACACACCATCAGGCTCCCCACTGGACGCGCTGGACAGCGAGTGCGCCCGCGCCCGCAGCGCTAGCTCGTGGGCGGACCCGGCGTCTCCATCCCCAACGTCCCCGCGACTACCTTCATCCCATCCACCCTCCTCATCCGACGAGTCCTCGCCCTGTACATACTTCTTAAGATTAGTGATAAGTGATATTTGTACATATTAATGTTATACAGAGTGTACTTGACAGTGCGGCTTTGTCTAACATTTCAAGGCTGTATACTAAAAACGAGTCAAGAATTATCAATAGTTTGTTTGTTTCTTTCCCTGTCTTCACGCTTTATCCCGTTTGAGTGGCAGAAACCAATGCCAAGTTTTGTCTAGTTTCCAGAGGGACGAGAATGGAAATAGAAAAATCCATTTTTCCTTCATGGGAATCGAACCCACAAATCGTCGCGCGATGGCCCTCACGGTTTGTCCATTTCACGATATTTAGGTACGTGCTTTATAACACGTTAGATTGTCATGATTAAATACGAATGACATAATACCTCGTACTACAAAATTACGACAAAACATTGTCAATTTGTCACCTTTCATTCAAAAAAATAACCAAAAGGGCAAGAGATATATCTCTTCACCGCTTTGATACGATAGTGTGCGCTTGCGTCATACTTGTCAAATGGCGTTATTTTGAAATAATAATTTAACTATTTACTTTTTATAAAAAAAATTTTTTTCTTTTGAAAATATTGGTTATTTCATTATTTAAAAACGAACTAAAATTATGCTTTCATTTAACCAAGTAACTTCACTCTAAATCTAAGCTATATGTTACTACGTCATGTTGACCTACTCCAAAAACCCGTCCATCTTTTATTAAAAACAGTTTTTCTTATACAACAATTTTTTTTTAAAAAAAGCACAAATAAAACAACAAAACAAATATTAAAAAAAATCAAGTTACCTTAGTGTGCCTATGGTCTGCGTGATCATGGGCGCGCGACCTGTTGGGCGGCGGACTCCTTTCTGGAACACCATCTTCCCTCTCTTCGCTTGGCAGACGACGTCGCACACCCCAGTTGAAGTTATCTGAACTCTCGCCCTGGTGGATAGTGAAAAAAATAGTCCAATAGTCCGTTTTTAAGTTGGACTCACAAAAAATATATAAAAACAGTGAGGTACCCAATCGAACTAGAACTCAAATAAAAAATCATAGTCCAACCTACCTCAATACTCTCGCTTTCATACTTCAAAAAGTCGAAATCTCTGGTCCAATAGTTCATTTTAATCTACGACTCAATAAATATTGTCAAAAATATAAGTGATAAAAGTCCAAAAAGTAATCCGCACAAAAATAGTCCATAGTCCAATAGTCCATTTTAAACTAGGATTCAACCCACCTCAATACTCTCGCTTTCGTACTCTAAAAAGTCAAAATCTTTGAAGACTCCAAAATGATCCGTAGGCGGAGCTCCACCAGAAGGTTCGTTGCCTGGAGTTCCAGAAACTTCTTCCAGCGAGGAGGCCATAGAAGACTCTCTCTCTAATAGCTCTGAACTTTGACTGAAGATCACCTGTGAAGTTATCATACATATATATATATATATATATATATATATATATATATATATATATATATATATATATATATATATATATATATATATATATATATATATATATATATATATATATATATATATATATATATATATATATATATATATATATATATATATATATATATATATATATATATATATATATATATATATATATATATATATATATATATATATATATATATATAAATTACTCATTTTTTTTTTTAAACTTTATCCTCAATTATAAAAGATTAAACGAATTATTAATCTTGTGTAAACAATGAATTTATATCGTTATATTAATAGTAAATAAGGAAAGTGAATTTTGAATTCTCGTGTAGCAAAATATTTTATTTTATAAAATCAATAACTGACAGATTAAAAAGTATATTTGATATATATAAATATTTTATATAAATTTTTGCATTATCTGTGCTATATAAAATATAACCTGTGCATTATAACGTTGCATTGCGATATGAATGACAGATACAATTTCATTACTTTGCTTTTTATAGCTATTGACAAATATACTATATTTATTAATTATTTTATTTTAAAATAACATTTTAAAACGTATTTTAAATCATCTAAGGTAAGCTATATAAGTTACAATTTATAACAAATTTTAATGAAAGAACCATTTATAATGTAAACATACACATTTTAACACCTACCCATCAACATTTGCTTCTGCTGAGGTAGGAAATAGCTACACAGCGGGTATAACACAAAGCAACTATTTATACTTAAATATGAAATGGCATGTAATATACTGGGCGTGTCTTTAAAGTATGGCTCGAAGGACCAAAATTGTATTTTATTAATAACAACTCTAAATAAATATCTAAGTGCGAGTTGAGCTCGCGTGGAAAGGGTTCCGTACACAATATAGTGAAATATTTCCCCTGAAAACGTTTTTTCTCTAAAATTATTTTTTATCGAATTTACCATTTTATTTTCAATTTATGAAATCCTTATAGGTTTTCCTGTAATCTACAAGCCATAAACTATATTCAGTAATATTTTCAAATTTTTCGGCCCAGTAGTTTAGGAGATTAAAGGGGGTGGGGGGGGGGGGTGTTGGTTTGGAAATGGTCAATTTTCGGCTTTTTTCATGAATATCATCGAAACTATTTATTTTAAAAAAATTAAAAAAATATATTCGTAAGGTACGCAATTTTTTCTTTTAATTACCTAATTTATCCCCCGAAAATTACCCTTATTTCAAAAAATTTTTTTTTCATTACACATCTGTGTCCGGGTCAGGGCATTACACCATCCTGACAAAGTTCACCTGATTCGGTCTAGTAGATTCAGAGAAAATTGGCTGTGACAGACGGACGGACAGGAACACGAGTGATTCTATAAGGGTTCCGTTTTTTTTATTTTTGTACGGAACCCTAAAAATAGATAATTTTTAATAGAAAATAAAAAGATTTAACAAAGAAACGCCCAGTACGTCTAAATTTACGAGAAATTTACGAACAACACGTAATATAGTATGAAAAGCGTAAAGCTTATGTATGTATGTATGTACATGTATACACGAAACGTTTCCCAAAACATAATTTTTGGGTTGATTTTGTGATAATATGACTCTGCATCTATACGAGCCGTCAACATATAGTGCGAAAGCGTTATTTAATATATGTAGCTTTACCTTTGAACATAAAGTGGTAATTAAATCGTCCTATGTCAGCCATGGATAGAAATATTATTATTATTTCCTGAACAAATTCCAATTCAATATTTTTCACTTTTAATTATAAGTAAAAAATTATTTATACCTAAAAAGCGTAAAGCGCTCCGCAATTATAGCTTAAAATTTGTAGGAGTTTTTTTAAAAAAAAAGTTTACTGTACATCCGGCATTAACAAGTCTAGATACAAACATGCTTTTTACAAATCATTCTAGGACATAGAAATTGAAATTATTGTTAAATTAAATGTATATACATTTTTTTTTTACTTACAGACGGACTCTTTGGTAGACCGACTCTTTGGCCACAAGTGGTGAGTAGATTGACGAGGCACTCACGAACTCGACTCTATTTAAAAAAAAGTAAAAACATATATTCTATAACTTTCAAATATAAATATAATTATATCCTAAAAAAGAATATTGTATACTAAAGAAGAAAAATAAAAAGGCGAAGCCCCTGCCTGTAAACGTGACGGTTTATGGGTTTGATTCCCATTCGGGGAAGACCAAACGTTTTAATTCCATTTTCTTCTCTATGGCATTTAGGAAAACCACGTTGAGTCCCCGCCTCAACATGCAAAGCCTCAAAAATGGAAAAAAGCTGGGAAAAGGGAGTGTCTTAACACTACGTTTCAACGATTCCCACTGCCTACCTCCACCATGAGCATGATAAAGCGTGAACCTACAAAAAAAAAGAAACAATTAAATAATAACATTTTTCAACCCTACCTGTGACATCCAGGGTCTTTTCCACCCCGAGGCCAGAGCATCGGCCGGAGAGAGGGAGAGAGAGCGTCTCGGTGACGCGGCACTGTGCGGCTGCGTGTTCACTCCGCTCTCCGCGCCCACTACTGTGGACGCCGAGCCGGAAGTCGACGAACCTGCTTTTAAGTGAATAATATCATAATAATTAATATCATAAAATTTATTAGAAAATTCAAAAAGACATCAACTATTGCTATTCAATAAAATTGTTATAGCAATAGCTCGTTCCGCATATAAAAAGGTAGGCAAAGACGACCTAGAGTTATGACTCTCCTTTCTCCGTCTAAATGGAATCACTGTAATATATCTTAATTTTTTCTATTACTATGCATATATGTATATGTCGGTGCGAGACCAGAATTTCGCTGTAAGAATATGTATATGTAGTATTTTTGGAGAACAAGATCTTAACGTCATTTGTATTTAACCATGACTACCTCACGCGTTACACGGCGTATAAATAAAATGGGAAATGGGAAAAACGATCCTGTGCCTAAAGTATTGATGATTCTTAACTCGTTTTTTATAATGAAATATTATATATATTTCTTTTTTTTTCTTTTTTTTTTTTTTTTAGCTTCACGCTTTTATCCCGCACATAGCAGGGTAGGCAGAGGGAACTGCAAGAACTATACGAACCTAGTGTTAAGACACTCCGTTACTTAGTCCCTGCTTACTTCGTCCCCGCTTTCCGCCGTTTTCGAGGCATTGCGTGTTGAGTGGCGGAACTCAACGCCGCGCTTTGCCTTAGATGCCAGAGCGAAGAAAATGGAAATAGAAAAATCCATCTTCTCCGACTGGGGATCGAACCCAGTAACCGTCGCGTTACAGGCAGACGTTGCGCCTCTGCGCCACGACGGTATTCATAGCCTTGAAATATTTCACCCCATATATTACGTGGCGCAGAACCTGTAAACGCGACGGTTTGTGGGTTCGATTCTTGTGGGTTTTCTATTTCCATTTTCTTCACTCTGAACCTCGAAAAAGTCGGAAAGCGGGGACTGAGAAAGCAGGGACCAAGCAACGGAGTGTCTTAACACTAGGTTAGTTACCTTTATCAGGTGTGGCACTTGAGGCATTAGACAGTGAACTGGGACCAGTGGCCGGTTGACTCCCAGCCTTGGGAAGGTACTTGCGACCGATTACAGGCGTTTGGGATAGATCGAATGTGAAGTCCATAGTACGACCCGGCAGCTCCTGGAACAATTCAATTGGATTTATTTTTATGTTATTTTTCACGTGCAGTACATTAAAGAATTGGTTTCAATTATAAGTATTTTTCATACTTAATATATGCTTTTAGCCTAACCGTATACCTGACTTTGCCGAGATATGAGCTAATCAAGGACGCAAAATATCTTGAATGAATTGTATGAAAGTTTAGTAAGATAGTTTGTAAACGTAAAATAAATCATTAATTAAAACTACTTTTTATTTTAACCAAAAATAAGCAAATGGAAAAATAATTGTATTTAACATAAGATACTGGTTCTAAGCAAATTTCTGGGAACTAATAAATAAAACTAAAAAAAAAACACAAAAAAAACCGAATTAAGACAACAAATTCAAGTTTAAAAAAAGTAGAATATTTTAACACTAAACCCTAACATATGACGAAGAAAACAAATATATATATATATATATATATATATATATATATATATATATATATATATATATATATATATATATATATATATATATATATATATATATATATATATATATATATATATATATATATATATATATATATATATATATATATATATATATATATATATATATATATATATATATATATATATATATATATATATATATATATATATATATATATATATATATATATATATATATATATATATATATATATATATATATATATATATATATATATATATATATAATATATATATATATATATATATATATATATATATATATATATATATATATATATATATATATATATATATATATATATATATATATATATATATATATATAAATAATACATACCTTTTTCCCATGTAAATCCGTGTCTAGTATGGACGACGTGTGTTCCCAGTGCGGCGGCACTACAAGCGTCGAGCACCTTGTTACAACTAGTTTTAATATTTTCATTGCTTCCTTATAATTATTGCCGTCTTGCTGCATAAGAAACGAGAGAACATATATTTAATACAGAATCAATTGTAAAAAGAGGATATCCTTAAATAATAAAAACTATGGAAGCTATGAATTTATGTCAATTGGGAAGGGAACTCTGACGTATAGTTACTGAGTAATTTATGTTATTTATTGCAATTACTTGGGAACTATGTTCGAATGCATATTAAACATGTTACGAATATTTTAAGCATATTAAAATTTTTATATTTTGTATTATACAAAGACATCTTACATGTCTTTTTTAAAAAATTTTGAGGTATTGTCAAAAATGTACTAAATTAAGTTATTTTACGTATTAGCATAGTTTTCATTTTTGTATAAACATAAACCTATATAAATCTCCGATACTAAAACTGCTACTAAATTATTTGTCTCTCCTTTCGGTTCGCTCTGGCTAATCTCCAAAACAGTTGAATAAATTGTGAGGCAACGTATTAACAATCTTTTGAGTTTTTTATATATAGATACGAGTGAGTAGAAAGGAAGATTTATATATTACAGTTCAAAATAAATAGGGGGACCCCTTTCTCCGATATTTGGTAAAGATCTCCAATATTTGGTAAGGTTTGAGACTAACCCTCATACTCACCTTAATTATGTGTATTGTATTGATATACAAAAAAATTTTTTACATAAAATTACAATTAATTTATAACAAAATATATGTAATATAAATAATATACAATAATAGTCTCCGTCTGTGGTCTAACGACTTTTTGAGGCGTAGGCAGGACGCATTCATTTGTAACATAAAGTGGTGTAAACCTACACTACACCAATTAATGTTTAAATATTTGACGTTTAATAAAATTAAATACACGTATTTTACGTGAGTAATGACACCTTACGAAGACGAAATTTTCCATATTATATGATGGTATATATATATATATATATATATATATATATATATATATATATATATATATATATATATATATATATATATATATATATATATATATATATATATATATATATATATATATATATATATATATATATATATATATATATATATATATATATATATATATATATATATATATATATATATATATATATATATATATATATATATATATATAAATAAATAAAAATATATGCTCACATCAATAAACTTGGCTACAGCCCTGAGAAGGTCCGCGTTGACCGCGTGTGCCGCCGGCGCGTTTAGTTCCACGTAGTACAGCATACAGTGTAGGATCGAGAGAACCGGCAGTTGTAGGTTCACAGCACCCTGGTTGGAGGAAACCAAAGAAAAAAATTTTGAATATATTCATTTGTTTATTTATTTAGTTATTTATTTCTTTATTGATTTATTTATTCCCAACTACGTACACTTACAATATATATAAGAATGGATGGTTTACCATCAATAACAAAATGCCGGCGCAAGTGTTTCTAACGGCTACAATACTCTAAAAAGAACCTTGTGTTGCAAACATAGGACACTCCGCTCTCTACTTTTTGCTTGGCTATGGAGTTTGGAGCGTAAAAAAATAAATTAATTAATTACCCCCCTAATGAGAATTGAACTGGCAGCCGCAGCGTTTATAGTCCGATTGTAATGTTGTGCGTCATGATATCGTATAATTAAATATTATGAATAATGAAAAAAAGTGATTTTTTTTTATAATTATTATAGCTTTCAGTTACTATTGTTACGTAACAATTACAAAAATATATTAGAATTTTAACTTTTAAAATTTTTACATATTAAAATGTAAATCCTCAATCCTAACGAGACGTCCACAAAAATTAAATAAAATATGAAAACATTAACATATTAAACAATTTTTTTTATTTAATCATAGAATATTTATAATAATATTAATAAATAAATATATTTTAACACATACGATCAAATCAAGACAATAGAGAATCCCACAAAACCCTAAAAAAACAATAAAAAAAAGAAAAAGAAAACCAGCACGTAAACCCTTACCTTCTCCAACACTTCCACCAGGAAAGCCAACATTTGCAGCGACATATGAGAGTACGTGTCCCACAGATACTTCACAACACATTTGGTCCATTGGAAACTTTCCTTGCTGAATGTCCTTCGAGAGTACAAAGTCATCACTGTGCCTAGGTTTTCTAGCTTCTTGCTCTTTTCCGCTGTGAACTGGAGAAGATGGAGAATATGTTAGAAAATGTTAAATATTTATATATTTTATCACGCACATATAAATTATTCGTAAGAGAATTTTCCAATAAAAAAATAGAAAAATATTATTTTCCTCGAGTTGGGATTGAACCTGTAACCGTTACATTTGCATTTATAATAATTTATAATAATCCACTACACCGTGAAGGCTTTGATTAAATTATTTAATTAAATCATAAATATTTTGAGTCAACAATTATTTTATAGGTTGATTAAGTAATTAATTATAAATAATAATTTATATAGAAATAATGTTTAGTAGGCAGAGGGGACCTGCAAGAACTATATTCCGCCTTTCGATGCATTGCGTGTTGATTGGCATAACTCAACGCCGCGCTTTCCCTAGTTTCCAGAGCGAAGTAAATGGAAACGGAAATATCCATCTCCCCCGAGTGGGAATCGAACCCACAAATCGTGTTAACAGGCTACACCTCTACGCCACGACGGCCTTATAATATAAAGATATAATAAAATATAACAACAGTTTATTGTAACATGGCGATGAAAACAATTGTATCTATGGAACAACTAATTTGATTAAATCGTATCTGAGATTAAATTAAGTCCGGATAAAAGCGGCTTATGATTTCAATTAAAAAAATTTCATAGGAAAAGATATTTCCATCTTATTTATATTATATATAAAATAAACAATATCTATTTTCCAAGGGAAAAGTTAAATTATTTAGGTATTTATTGAATAAAAGGCTGAAAAAAATATGAAGACCGTCGTGGCGCAGTGTCTGCTTGTAAGATGAAAGGTTTGTAGGTTCGATTACCACGAGGAGAAGGATCAATTGTTTTATCTCCACTTTCTTCGCTCTGGTAACTAGGTAAAGCTCGGCGTTGAGTTCCGCCACTCAACCCGCAATGCCTTGAAAAAGAAGAAAAGCAGGAAACGGAGTGTATGGTTCCTGCAGTTCTCGCTGCCTACCCTGCCACGTGCGGGATAAAGCGTGAAGACATAAAAAAAAAAATAATTTAATCTCACCTGTGCAATATGGCAGGCGGCGCGTACACACAACTCATTAGCGTCCTCATAGTGTAGTAGCATGTATGGAAGCAAGGCTACCACAGTCATAGGGAAAGCCAGCGATTGTGTGGGATCGATTACCGGCAGTTCCAAAAGTGGTATAACATCGACTAGTACTCCCACCACCGGCTCGTATGTGTTGGGATGAGTACAACCCTAGAAGTGGATTTGAAGCTGTTATCATCTATATAAATATATTTAAGTTGTAACGCAGAGTTGGCTTAGATAACTTAGCATAGCTCCTCACGTAGTTCCTGAACGAGAATTTTGTGGTACTTAACTAAAAACAATTATTACAAACTGATGCTATATGCACATTACATATATATTTAAAACAAAGAGAGAACATAGTGTCTTCTCTATTTTCTACTTCTTTCTTTATAGTTAGAGAACATTGTTATATTTATATAGTTTATTGTAAGAGAATAGAGCCTTTGTTTGATTATTACTTTTATTTTTGTTTATGTAGATGAATTTATATAATTGAAAACTAAGTAATAAGTGATAAAACTTTTTTTAGAAGAGAAATAAAGAAATTGTTTCATGAAATAGTGAAGACTGATAATGTGAGGTTACGCTACTATTTTTTGTACAATAAACAAAATAGTAAACTGATTTCGATTTTAATAACGTATTATCGTCGTCATTTTTTTATTTTTCTGACATTCATTATGCGAATGTGAAATAATGTGCGAATATTCGTTACATCACTACTATATAAATAATTACTTAAAACAAAAAATTGTTGAAAATGTCGAAATTGAAGAAATCACATAAAATCACCATAGACAAACCTTCAACAGAAGCGAGTGCAACGACGACGGGGCATGAGTGCCGTGGGCCTGGGTTCGATCCAGCCTCTCCCTCGCGTCCGGCCTGTCCAGGGGCAGGCGGGACATCACCCTGGACAGCAGTCTAACGCCCAGGAGGAACTCGTGCTCGTAATCCGACTCCAGGAGGGACGCGCCCACCCAGAAGAGGGTTGCTAATATCGTTAGCTTGTCGTCCTGTTGGTAGGTCATGTTTTATTTAGATTTTTTGGAGAAAGGAAACTAGGCTTTAATTTGCATATTTTGTCTTGCATTATATATATTTCGACGGATAGATTGAATATGGTAATAAATAGGTTTAGTTCTTGATTGCAGTTGGGATGGTTAAATAATAAATACATAATTAGTAAATTTTTACATGTTTTTTTAAGAGGTGTTTTCTCTTATGTATGTAAAACATAAGAGAAAATACCTCTTAAAAACATGTAAAAATTTCAACGCAACAGGATTTAGAGGGCGCAGAGGGCGCGGTTTCAAATTTTTATGTTTTATTAATAAATACTTAATTATTCAATCATATGCTTCAGTCTTATATTTTGCACAAATATTTAAGAAATATTTGGGTATTTTGGTATTCGCAGCACATTACAGTCAATTTTTAGTGAAAATAACATTAAAATCTATCACGTAAACTGTAGTACTGCAGTACTTCTTAGTAAGAAAAATGATTTTTTTTATTCTATATTGAGATCTTAATGTGTATATCTCCTGCAATAAAATATATTATTAATAATAATAACATATATAAAACTATATGTCCACCTGTGTTGCTGTATCGCCTAACAGTTTGAGTGACTGTGCAGATCTAGAACGGCATAAATTAGAGCAGGCGCCTTTTGTAGAATCACAGGGTCTTGTACGAGGTTCTGTTAGAAAAAAATAATAATATTAGATATATGTATAGAAATAAATAAAAAAAATAAAAATCATTTTTATTTCAAAAAATTTACATACACATTGTTTGCGCTGAGTTTTCCCAATAAGTAGTCAAAAGACACTTTTTTTTTTTTTTTTTTTTTAGCTTCACGCTTTATCCCGCACATGGCAGGGTAGGCAGAGGGAACTGCAGGAACCATATGAACCTAGTGTTAAGACACTCCGTTACTTAGTCCCTGCTTTCTCCGTCCCCGCGGGGACAAAAGACACTTATGTTGGGAATATCGCTCAATTAAAAGTCGTTACAATAATATTTTTTTTATAAATTAAATGATTAAGGATTGGATGTATGTGTTTGTGTGTATATGTTATTTTTCATCTATATTAATTTTAAAATATAAAACCACTCTTGTTTCTAACATCGAGCAAGCAGTCACCGTTTTAGTTACAAGGGTCATATGTATTTTTTAATAAATCACTCCATAGATTTTTATACTTCCATTTTCTTTGCTCTGGAAATTAGGCAAAGCGCGGCGTTGTGTTCCGCCACTCAACACGCAATGCCTTGAAAAAAACGAAAAGCGGGGACTAAGCAGCGGAGTGTCTTAACACTAGGTTCCTATCGTCCCTACAGCTCCCTCTGCCTACCCTGCCATGTGCGGGATAAAGCTTGAATTCATAGAAAAATTACCATGTGTCGGTTTCTCGGCGGAGGCGGGCGCGTTCTTGCGCATGCAATACGACACAGAGTAGCTAGTGCTGCGCGTGTGGTTGCTGACGCAGCCGACGCACACGCCCGGCGACCTCTTACCTGGGAAATAATAATAATTATTATTATTGTATTATTATTATATAACAAGTAATGACTAATATATAGTCATATATCACTTGTTGTATATGTTATACAGGGTGTATTTGACAGCGCGGCCCTTGTTAAAACTACCTATAGGGAAAAATATTTCAAGCCTAATACGAAAAACTAGTTAAGAATTATCAAAAGGTTAGGCACAGGATCATTTTTCCCATTTCACGATGCTCGTACGTGTTGTGTAATGCGTTAGGTAGTCATGGCTAAATACAAATGACGTAAAGATGTCGTACTACAAAAATACTATTAAAAATGTCAATCTGTCACCTTTCATTCAAAAAGATAACCGAATGAGAAAGAGTCTTCCCCGCTGTGACAGTATAGTGTAAGCTGCATAATACTTGACAAATCATGTTTTATTTCGGAACAACAATTAAATTATTTACTTTGAAAAAAAAAAGTTAAAAACTTAATTAGATTTATAATTTTACCAAGTTTATAAAGGCTAGTTAATACTATGCTTTAAATGAAGATCGCAGTATCCACACTTTGTATATCTTTATATACATATATATATTTCTATATTTAATATACACGCATTTGTATGTCAGATAGCGAATTTCGGGATAATTCGTTCAGTAGTTTTGTTTAAAACCGAAACAAGTATTAATCTTCACAAAATTTTCCCATTTACAATATTAATTTACCCACGACTTTATCCGCACTGTCAATGAAAAATGCGGGTAGATGCTTTAAATTAAGAAATAATAAAAAAGACAACGAAATCGCATTTAAAAAAGTGGCGCCATCTATCAGTAGCACTAACTAATATTTAGCAACACGATTTTATTTTATTTTGACGTTTTAAAGCGTTATAAAGTAGCATAAGTTTCTCTTTAACCTTCCGACTACGTCACACAAAATAATATCACACCATTGCACCATTGCGATATGAAAGTAAGACAAACTAACACACGCCCATCACTACCCACTATTATATATTATATTAATATATGTATATTTCTATATTAATATTTATAAATAAATATACATATAGATTAAAACATCGATATAATATATCGATATATAACATCGTATTAAAATCAAAACTTACCAGCATTATATACATTCCCATTGGGCTGATGCTGACCGTCTTTGTTATTCAAATTGGGAGTACTCTTGAAAATATCCCTCATATAGTCCAGGGGTCGGAAGTTCGATTCCAACGAGTCCACAGCCGCTTCTAGTGTCAAGAGGAGTTCCGTAACATAACCTTGCATATCTTCCCCTTGCTCTGCTACAGTCTCGACCAAACGTGAAAGGATGTCTGACACCATTCTACCGGTCATAGCGACGCCTATGAAGCGAAATACCTAGGAAAGAATAACCTTTATATTTAAAAAATATATATATTTTTTAATATAATCTGTTGGATAAAGTTAAGTTAACGAGGTATAAAAAGTATTAGATTATTATTTTACATCTACTAAAATACCTTACGCAACTTCGTTTGTATAGAATCAGTCAACTTAAGTTCAAAGGAATATACACCTCAAACAAAAATTAAAAAAAAGCCTTACCTGCAGAGATCTCCCAGCATAGTGTCTAGATGGGCACGATAGGCCCAACTGTAGAGCTGTTTGTGCCCATCTCTCCGATATCAAAGCGTGTGGGAGAGATTCTCTAAATATACGGAGAGTGTGTCGCAGGAGTGTCGCCATCTGTTGACAGCTGCGGAGACTCCATACTGGAGGTGGAAATAGTTTACAAATAGATTACTTTATGTATGTATGTATATATGTAAATGTAGGCGTTAGGCCACTGTTTCGCTTTTAGAACGACGATACGATAGTTAATAACGAAGAGATCAACTTTCATATTTCAGTACTTTTTATTAAATAGTTGACATCTCTGTTCAATATTCGAAAACAAGATCTTAAAGAACTTTGCATTACAAATAGGTTTTTCTGATTTAAATAATAAAATAATAATTTCAATACTAAATACTTTCTAACAATAAAATCATAAAATGTATATTGACTTGCGCCCATATATAGCATTGAAATGCCGCGCTTAGATTTAAGCTTCGCCACTCAATACGTAATGTCAAAATGAAAAAGTAGAGGACAGAATGTCTAAACACTGTGTGCCCTACAAGGTACTCCCCCATTACCCTCTCGAACCTGAAAGTTTCAATTTTCATAAAAAAAAACGTACCTTTAGCAGTAATGTCCTCATACTGCCACAGTGGCATATGAGTGGGACGGCTGGCCAAGAAATGTACCATAGACTTTATGGCGTCGGCTACCGGAAGTTCCGCAGGTGGTGCTTCGGCTTCCACTTCCGTTTCCGCTTCCACTTCCCCGGTCACTATCACTGGAAGGGATGGATAGTTGTCTGTTTCACCTGTTAGAAACATATATAATGACGTTTGTGAAGTGATCACAATAGGTTTAGGGAAACCTTGTTGAGTTTGTTGTGGGCTCTTCTCACCAGGCCGCGCTTGGAACCTTCGTAACTTTAGTTTTAAGTCGTGGAGTGTGTAGGTTTCAGAGGGGCTCAATTCGATATTTATTATCAAATTGGGCTCCTCTGACACTCCTCCGTTCGTTCATCTTAATGATTATAAGTGGAAAAGTTATAAATAAAAATAAAAATATTATATATGTTAGAAAAATCTCTACTAATATAAATGGGAATGTAAGTTTGTTTGTTACGCTTTCACGCAAAAACTACTCAAACGATCGTTACGAAACTTTGGATACATATTTTTGAAGGTATGATAAGAAACATAGGTTACTTTTTGTTTTAAAAAAATATGCGGGAAGTTAAGAAACATTAGAAAGACAATATATCGTTAGTCAATAAGCTTCAAAATTTAGGTACTTCAACGCTTTATAGCATTCCCCATATCAATATCTATTTCAATTAGCTGTAGTGTCATTGTGACTAGTTTGTGACCAAAGTCGTATATATATGTTAGAAATACATATTTATATATTATAAGCATATTATACACAGGGTGTGGATGTACTGGCGAACTTTATTTAAAGTATAGTATTAACTAGTCTGAATAACGACTACCTCACGCGTTACACAGCACGTATAAATATCGCGAAATGGGAAACATGATCTTGTCTAAACTATTGATAATTTTTAACTATATTTTTGTACATAACCTTGAAATATTTCTTTTCTTTATTTAAGTAGTATTGACTACGGACCGCCTCATTTATATTGTATCTAATTTAATTTATTGCATAATTAACAGTGCCATTTTGATTATAATAAAATAAATTAACTATAAATAATAATTTTACTAAAAAAATATTAAAATTAAAGCGGGGACGGAGAAAGCAGGGATTAAGCAACGGAGCGACTTAACACTAGGTTCCTATGGGTCCCTCTGCCTACCCTGCCATGTGCGGGAATTTGTCCTGTGACGGTGTGAAGACATAAAAATGGAAATGGAAACTTATCTTGTATTATTAAGCATATAAAGCATATGTTGGTTCCCGCACTTCCGTCTACCTATCCTGCCATGTGTGGGATAAAGCGTGAAGACATAAAAAAAATAACTAACTTTATAACTATTTTGAGGTAATAGAAGTAACAAAGATGTTATAAAGTAAGTACTTATTTTAGATACCTTCAGGTGTCACTTGTGGGTCAGAAGACAGAGAGCGTACGTGAGAGCGCGGCGAGTGTCCGCACTGGGCGAAGTTGTCGAACACCGCGTCTGGTTCTAGTGGGAAGTAAATATGTTTACACACAAATATATTTTAAAAGATATATATTACTATATTGTACAAACGTTTATCATAAATATTATATAGCTATATATAAAAAGCTGTTTTTTTTAAGTTATTTACCCTCTGTTTTATGACACATACTTAAAAAAAATATGAAAAAACTATATATTATATAAGTGAACATAGCATATCAACATATGTTATAGCTTAACATAAAAGTGTTTATAGTGAGTATGAACCAAGTTGATTTCATCAATCACTCACAGTATCATCTAAGCTGTATTTAGTAATGTAAATAAACAATTAGGTAATCTTGTTAAATAGTAATCTAAAACAACAAATAGTAATCAACAGATTGATTACCAACAAGTTTTCTAACGTACCAGTAAAATTATGCGGTACTAGAGGTAAGGGCGGTGGCGGTAGGCCCAGGCCCAGTTGGGCGGATCTCGCTGCCAGTAGTACCCGTGCTACTGTCAAGTGATCGTGGTGGGCTGCCACAGCCACGAGCAAGTTGAGAAGTAGCTGTCTACAGTGCTGATGGACTATCCACCTAGATGGAGAAATTCAGTATAAGACACTTTATGTGGAGAAGAAAGCAAAGTCAAATAAAGTCTCCGCGAGAATTTCAACACGCTTTAACAATTACTAAAAATGCTGTCATATTTTCATATTCGGGGAAAATGGATATTCCTATTTCCATTTTCTTCGCTGGAAACTAGGCAAAGGGCGGCGTTGAGTACCATCACTTAACGCGCAATGCCTATAAAAAGGAGAAAGCAGGGACTAAGTAACGGGACGTCTTAACACTAGGTTTCTATAGTTCCTGCAGTTCCCTCTGCCTACCCGGCCACGAGCAGGATAAAGCGTGAAGACATCAAAAAGTATATTTTTATGTCCAAGAGTCCAAATCCTAAATTTTGATTGTTGTTATTTCAATTCAATCGTCAATTCTATTCGAACAGTATTTCTGAATTTGTTTACTGTAAACATTATTTCCTCATGTTGTCAAAACCTGTGTACCAATTTTTGTTTGGAAACTGTTTCCAGCTACATGAATTTCAATTATAAAGTGACATTGAATTTGTTACCACGTTTTGTTCTGTGTAAAAACTTTATAAGACCAATCTAGATGGCGTTAGCAGCTTTGCCATATCTAAACAGCATCAAGGAAATAAAAATGTAACATTAATATTTACATTCTGTTCTCATCTTAATATGTTTTAAAGTTCAGCTTTATTTAATCTTCTGTTTTATTTAATGACGCTCCATTTTGCTCATATTAGAGACACTGGAATCTACCTAAACCAATATTGCGTTTAGTCATTAGTAAGCGTTTCCTCGATCGAGGACCGAATCCGACCGTCTCTGCCATAATGTGTTCTGCAGCAATATACAAATAAGTCATTAATAAGATAATCTGAATAAGTACAATACAAAATATATAAAATAAAGATTTTGACCATCCTGGCACAGAGGCGTAGCGTCTGCCTGTAAACGCACTAGGGGTATATGGATTTCTGGCAACTAGGCAAAGCGCGGCGTTGAGTTCCGCCATGCAACACGTAATGCCACGAAAAAAAGGCGGAAAGGGGGGAACGGAGTGTCTTAACATTAGGTTCTCACGGTTCCTGCGGTTCCATCTGCCTACCCTACTATGTGCGGGATAAGCGTGAAGCTATAATAATTAAAAAATATGAAGACATGAGTGGATGAAGGGGTTATGTAACATTTTTTGTATTAACCGATTGTTATGCTGAATAAAGGAGTTATGTACATATTTTATTAAGTAAATACTAATTCGTATATCTTTATCTCATTTTAAGACTTCATATTAGTAGTTCATTATATTAACTACAATTTGACGCAAATAGATACATATTTAACAATAAAATGTCCACTATCTCCACATTTTCAAGTTGTATCATATCCCCTTCATCGACTCATGTCTTCATATATATTTAAATAAACCCATATAGCTTACGCGAAAGTTTCAAAAGCTTAAAAGAAGAGATTATTGAAAAAAAAGTATTGAACTCATCCATTTCCCAAGTTCAATATGACCTAATACAACTAAATTATTATGAATAAGTTCATTATAAAAACAAATACAAGTGGAGTTTAAATTTAAACAGATATAAATCAATCTGCATCACTGTAAAGGTCAGACGTAATGCCGGAGTCGTGTTGCGGTGCGTGTAAACACTCTTAGCGAGATCGCCGTCCAGGGTCACTCGCTCGCAAACGTAAGTAAGCAAACAATGTTTACTTTTGTAGCCTTATTATTTATATTTATTTGAAGATTTCCAATTATTATACGAAAATGTACGTGAATACCATACGTACTAAGTACGGTATATAACTTTCGATTATACGACCAAAAAATTAGAGTGATTAGATTTTTTTTATTTTAACAGAGTGTCAACTAAGCTACCTACCCTCTGCCTACCTTTCCATGTGCGGGATAAAGCGTGAAGCTAAAAAAATATTTAACTAAGCTAAATACACACGTGGGTTTCATTGGCTCCTTTGGTATTTCCAAGTCAGATTTTCGCAGCCGGAAAATGCTAATATGCTAAGTGCCGTGGCTTTGCTACTCATCCCCTGATTTCGTCACCCACTTTCGACTTAGGTTAGTATATTCTTATAATTAAATATAGTAAATTTTACTTCATTGTTAGTCATAATTAGATTATATTAGGCACATACAATCTGTTTACGAACTAGTATTAATTTTGTTCAAGTAAGCCACGGTCGCTCCTAGAGTATATTACCATAGAGAGAGATTTGAGGGATCAAAATGATCTGTTATTTTTTTAGTTTCATGCTTTATCCTGCTCATAGCAAGGTCGGAATCTAGTGTCACCGCTCTCCGCCTTTTTCGAGGCATTGTATGTTGAGTGGCGGAACCCAGCGCCGCGCTTAACCTAGTTGCCAGAACGAAGAAAACGGAATGGAGTGGGAATTGAACCCACAATTGCGTAGCGTTTACAGACAGACGCTACGCCTCTACGTCACGATGGTCCTCAACCTAAATGTGTTGCATATACAAAGTAGGGTGGATAATACACTATACGTCTTAAAATATTATCTAAACACGAAGCTCCCTTTGCCATATTACACGCGGAACTACAAGCCAAGGCATAGAAAAAATATCGATTTTATAAAATGGTTAGATCTTGTCGTGGTACACCTACTTATATTTACGTACTAAGTCCATTTCAAACGTTATTTATTTTGTATTTTCCTTTGTTTCGCTATCAAGTTTGCTGCGGTTAAAGATTTTTCGTTGTGATTGATTTGAAACGTTTGTATTGATATTTGTATGGAAACGGTTCATGAAAAATTAGGAGCCTGGTAGATTACTCACTTTTTGTTAAACAATATAGGTTAAGCTGTGTCGTAAATTGTCACACTATATCCGTTGATTTATATACTATTAGTTAATACTATGTCAAGTCTCTGACACCACAGTGTTTTACAAGAATGTAGGTGAGAGCAGAGAAAGGAAAAAGAATAATCTCCTAGATGTTACCTAAAGTGAAAATTTATGAATAATGTTTAGTTGAGTACTTTATTTATTTAAGTATAAATAATGTAATAATATAGAAAGGGTAGATTGATTTGTACTACGCTGAAGTGCTTATTGTGTACAGCAGAAGGCAAAAGAAATTTTTGAAAAAAAAAAAACAATGTCAAAATGTCAGTACATTAGAAAAGTATTAGAGTTAACTGGGTTGCTAGGGACTGGCACATCCAGTCAAAAGTACCAAAAGTCATCAGTCAATAAAAAAATGAATTTTATTACAGATTTATTATATGTGAAAACTGTAATTTACAGGTTTTCTAAATATTTTACAAGTTTTCTAATATTTTCATCTTAAAACCTATTGATATATGATACAATATAACATACGAATGTCGTAGATTCGATTCCCAAATCTATAAATATCAATTTATTAAATTCATATATTGAGCTTTTTGTTCTTTCTTTATAAAGGAGAAAGCCTAAATTATAACTATGTATTATATCAAAGTATTTAACATACATATAATATAAAAAAAAAACAGCATATGAAATTGTTTCGCAAGTAAACACAGACAAACTTGGAATCCCGCTAAACGTATAAAGCACGCCGGAAATTGAACCGGCGACTGCCAACGGTGAATTTTGATTATACAAAAAAAATCTGAATAAACAACTCTTTAAATTCATGTCAATATTTGAGTAGATTTTAAATTTATAAAAAATAATATATTTCCGTTACTATTATTTGTATTGTAGGGTAGGTGTTATTTAATTTTGTCACTAAAAAGTATCAAGATTACATCAAAAAATACTAATTAATATGTAAATATTATTAAAATTACAATTCTCTAGAATTCAGAAGGTACAAGTTCAAATCCCTATTCCATACAGGTTGTGGATGTACTCGTGACTTTAATTTAAAGCATAGTATTAACTAGCCTATATAAAGTTGGTAAAATTAAATTAAATTCAAAAACAATTACATTTTTGACACAAAGTAAATATTCAAATTATTGTTTCCAAATAAAACGCCATTTGTCAAGTATGACGCAAACGTACACTATTATGTCAAAGCGGCAAAGAGACATATCTATTTCACTATCGGTTATTTTTTGAATGAAAGGTGACAGATTGACAAAGTTTAATAGTATTTTCGTAGTAGTTCGTAGTTCTTTACCTCACTTGTATTTAACCATGACTACCTCACGCGTTACACAGCACGTATAAATATCGCGAAATGGGAAAAACGATCCTGTTCCTACACTATTGATAGGTTTAAGCTATTTTTTTGTATATAGCCTTGAAATGTCTTACCCTATAAGTAGTTTTGATTAAGACCGAAAAGTTTCAAAATATAATATAAATACCTAGTATGATCCATTCCCAGGAAGACAATATGTAGCATTAGAGGCACGTGTATGGACCAGTCCAGCTCCACGCCGTCGAGCACAACGTCGCAGAGTAGCATTACTGCCACATTACACCTGGAATTATTTTCAGTATATAATATAAATTAAAATTGTGAACAATATTAATTTTACTAAAGTACAGAAAATCTCAATTAATAATTTAACTATGATTATATAAAGTCAACACAACTTTCATTATTAATAGTAAAAAAACACTTTCTATCATTTTAAAATATTAGTAGGCTATTCATAATATATACATGTGTATTAGAAACACAATTTTTTTTAGCTTCACGCTTTATCTCGCTCATGGTAGGGTAGGCAGAGGGAACTGCAGGAACCATATGAACCTAGTGTTAAGACAATCCGTTGCTTAGTCCCTGCTTTCTCCGTGCCCGCTTTCCGCCGTTTTCGAGACATTGCGTGTTGAGTGGCGGAACTCAACGGCGCGCTTTGCCGAATTTGCCAGAGCGAAGAAAATGGAAATAGAAAAATCCATCTTCTCCGACTGGGGATCGAATTCGGAAACCGTCGCGCTATAGGCACACGATGCGCCTCTGCGCCACGACGGAAAACACAATGAATAACTAAAATAAAATCAAAATAAGAAAAAAAATCAAAACATTCCAGTGATAACATACCTATGAAAACCGGAAACGGGTTGATTTGTATCCGGGAGATATTCAGTTAGAAGGGCAAAGAACCCGCCGTACTCCGGCATGGGCAGCGGCCGGGGCTGTGGGAGGTCCACGCGGGGCTGCGGCGTGTCCGGGGCGCTCGCCACCCCCGCTGTCTCACATATGCCCGTCTAACATTTGCGATAGAACATATATATATATATATATATATATATATATATATATATATATATATATATATATATATATATATATATATATATATATATATATAACATTGTATATTATAGATATAATAAACGTTGTTAGCAGGGTAGGCATAGGAAATAATAGGCAGAAGACAGTTAGCCTTTCGAAGCGTTGCGTGTTGAGTTGCGAAACTCAACGGCGCGCTTTGTCTTGTACTTGTACCCGAACGAAGAAAATGACAATAATTAATCCCTCCAAGTTGAATGGAAACCACAAACTGTCGCATTTGAAGAAACAGATGCTTGGCGTTTGTGCCACGACGGTTCCCCTCTGTCTCAAAGAAGAACATACTAAATTATTATTATTCTATCTTATAATTATAAAATATTACTTATTTTAAACTAATTAGACAGTATTCCTATACGGAATAAATTAAGATCCTCGATCGACTCCAAAAATACTCTCGAAACCAGTAGAGTATACGTAAGTAAGTTTTTAACTCTAGTTCTAAATTTTGAATAAATTAAAATAATAATATATTTTTGTTTTCATTATTATTTCCAAAATTATTAAAAGCCTACTTTTAATAATTAATTTAATGACATTTTATCCATACACTTTTTGGCTCAGGATATATAGCTCATAGGATGTGACCATGTCCTATATAAATAAAAACTTAAATGACATTTCATTACTAGGACGACAGTACGGACGAAGCAAACACTGTGCACAGATTAAGCTAAAAAACACATGGAGTTAGTTAAACTTTTACCAACTTTAAGCATTCAACTAGTATTTTTCAATATACGTGAAAGACTATTATAACTGGATCATGTATATTAGTAAATTTAATTTGTCCTACTTATAACCTATATTGTGGACTTATTAATATATCTTAAAATTGCACTTATTACTTAATAATTGTTCTTTTTTATTAGGTTACAAAAACCTATCACAATCAGTTAAGTCAACCAAATTATAAAATACGAAAAAAGTACCATTTTCGACATTTCAACACAATTTAATCAAAGCCAAAGTGAAAGCCTCAAGGCGATGTGTGTGGATATGTAAACTTTTTTTCCAATTAACATTACGTAGTGTGCTGTAACGGAATATGCGGTGGACCGTTTTGTTTCATATAAATTCATTTTTATTCCAGTCAGCCATGTTGTTTCATAGCAAATAGGATATGAGTCAAAGTCTATATATACGCTAACTAATCGAGGTGTCTTCATAAATACTCTTTACAAACTTATAGTAATCGGTGAAGGCACGGTGTTACATTTTGGGATGCTATTTCCCTGAGTTCCTAATACCCTGGGTATGAAAATAAAAACATGTATAATACACAAACATGTTAAACGGTTCAAGAATTTGTCAACATTTGGTGTTATTTTGTTGACAGATTTAAAATTTGCTTTACCGACGTTTACGGTTGTATGGTACATTTACTTGGTACAGTACGTAACGATCATACATTAGAATGATTCCGATTAAAATCTGTATAAATATTTAAAACGAATATAAAATCTTCTTCTGTATTGAACTACTTAAATTTCATTATACCTTCTTACAATACGTTAGACACGTCTAAACATATATATATATATATATATATATATATATATATATATATATATATATATATATATATATATATATATATATATATATATATATATATATATATATATATATATATATATATATATATATATATATATATATATATATATATATATATATATATATATATATATATATATATATATATATATATATATATATATATATATATATATATATATATATATATATATATATATATATATATATATATATATATATATATATATATATAAAAATTTCATACTTATATATATTTCAAATTACTATATTTTCATATATACCGGTGTGGCATCTCCATCCGAAGGCGTAGGCTCTTCGTCCGCGGGCGGCGTTGGGCACGGCGGGGCGGAGGCACGCTTGTCTTGAACGCGCGGGATATCGGTCTTTGCGCTGCTGTAAATACATACGAGGTTGGTATTTTTGAAGAGAATATTTATGTAAAATCAAGTGCCAAAATAAAAAAAATAAAAAAGTCACCTTTGCTATACTAGTGTCGGTAAAGATTAAAAAAAAACAAGTAGGTTTCTTTCTGGGAAAGTCAGATACGTAGTTGGAATCATCACATAACAGGTACGTAATTAGAAAGCAAAACGAAAAATCTAATAACTATATATTGTTTGTCATCCGGTCAGCTGTGTATACCTTGTCTTACATTTGCATTTAAAGTACACGTATTATCATGTAAGAAGTTCACTGGTTATAAATAAAACTTAATTGTTGATTTTCTTTTTAATTGTTCCTAATCTTGTTATGATCTTCGTAATCTGTTTGTTTACGATACTGAGCTAATTCCTTCAACGCCTATCCAAAATCTTATCAATTATAAAAGTTGCCGGTACAAAAAAAGCGTTTAGTATCTATAGCAATAAGGCAAATTATAAGTAAGAGCAAGACAAGGCCACGTCTGTTGCGAAGGCCTCGCAGGCTAAGCTTTCTTCATTTCGACTAATCCCCTTAATTGATCATAACAACCGCCTATTGAATGTTTATCTACAAACATTATTTCGTAGGTTTTTGAGGCAAAGGAAAATCTCAACTGAACTGTGAAGCTCGTGTAAACATAAATTAATGAAGTAAAATAAATTCTGTCATCATTGTTAGGGGCTTATAAATATATCTTTATATTATTAGCATTTATATCATAAACGAGGTTTTATTATAAATTACATATTTATAGCAACGATTGAGTGCTAATATTACAACATATATAGATATAAGCGTATTATGTTTAGGTGCTAAGAGTACTTTTGTTACATATTTTACATTTTTTTTTGGCTTCACGCTTTATCCCGCACATGGCAGGGTAGGCAGAGGGAACTGCAGGGACCGTGGGAACCTAGTGTTAAGACACTCCGTTGCTTAGTCCCTACTTTCTCCGTCTCCGTTTTCCGTCTTTTTTCGAGGCATTGCGTGTTGAGTGGCGGAACCCTACGCCGCGCTTTGCCTAGTTTGCGGGAGCGAAGAAAATGGAAATAGAAAAATCTATCTTCTCCGACTGGGGATCGAACCCAGAAACCGTCGCGTTACAGGCAGACGTTGCGCCTCTGCGCCATGACGGTCCTCATGTTAATATTTTACATATTAAGAAACAAAAATAATTCATAAACAACTGCAATCAGAAAACAAACGTGTAGTATTTATTATTAACCTGTGCATAAATTTCTTTACTCACATATGGAGCACTACAATACTAGTAAGCTAAGGCGTGAGGTAATATATGGTGGAAACATCAAATGTACCCAAAAAAGAAGAGACCCTCCATCCATGATAATACTGTAAGTATTTTGTAGTACTTCAAACTACAGTATACGGAGATTACTCTCATATATTAAAAATGTCAGAATAAATAATAAATATAAAAATTATTCGATACTTGTTCTCGACAATACTCGATAGTCAATAACCCTTTGTATACAATATAATTAATTATTTTTCGTTTTGGATCTGAAGCATTTAGTGAAATCGGTGAGAACTCAGCGTTAAGACGTTTCGTTATACGCAGACGTGTAGGTAGTTTTTGTTGATTTAATATCAAAATATAAATATAATAATAATCTTCGCAGTGAAATTGTGAAGTCCAAAAGTGAAGTAATTTTTTTTCTTGAAAATGCAAAAAAATACAAATTTCTCCATAATTTTTATAATATTAAAACAATTACTTTATTACATACGTGACAAATGCAATTTACAGTTTAATATACAATTTATAATTACTTATTTTTACCATACATTTCTCTTTTAACGTTTAGGGAGAGAAAATAACGCAGTGCTTTTTCTTAACTTAGTCTAGTTAGTTAAGTAAGTAATATAATATATATACACAATATAATTGTTAGTTCGGTTAAGCGTATATGCAAAATTATTTAAATGTATGAAGACGTATGACGTTATACGAAAATTCTACGAAATGGTCCTTTAGTTAGGTTTATCTTGAATGTAAATATTGTCATATATACAATAAACAACATATTGTCTTACGACAACCCTTTTTTGTCAGCTTCACTTAGGTTCACGTTTTATCCCGCACATGGTAGGTTAGGCAGAGGTAACTGCAGGAACCGTGGGAACCTAGTGTTAAGCTACTCCGTTTCCAGATTTCCGTCTTTTTAGAGGCATTGCGTGTCGAGTGACGGAACTCAACGCCACGCTTGCCTTTTTGCCAGCAAAGAAATTGAAAATGATAAATCCATCTTTCACGAGTGAGAATCGAACCCATAAACTGTCGCATTTACAGGCAGCCGCTGCGCCTCTGCGCCACGACTTCTTACTCATTCAAAAAAATACTATAATAAGTTATTCGGTGTAAATATTAAAATTTGGCATTTTACATTACATATACATTATTTATAATAACGAGAATATTAAAACGATATTTAAAATCTCGTTCTCTCAAATTATTACTCTTCAAAAATAATATGGAAATGTGCAATAAATTCAATATCGGTATATTGACTTTGCACTGCTTATTAATAATTTCGAAACAATTTTGATACAGTTTAAATGATTTTCGTAAATTTATTAACTCTTTGTTGAAATATGTTATGTAATGAAATTGTAAAATTGTATGTTTTTTCGCAAATATCTACAGAAATACTGTTATTACTTTGAACAGATGGATTTAAAGGGAGCTTTGTGGCATAGCGTGCATGTAAACGCGACGGTTTGTGGGTTCGATTCCCACTCGGGGAAGATGGATTTTTCTCTTTGGATTATTCGCTCGATCGATTCAAATGTCTAGAATAGAATCTTAACTATATAGCATAACTCTGGAAAAGATATCAGTAGAAATGATTTGAAAGAGAATACAGGACCAGATATCTCATGTAGGTTGCGTATTTGGTATTTCACACCAAGTGGGCACGTAAAAAAGGTATACGATTTTGTATACACTTTAATATATCATCTATATATGTTGTCAATATAATCGAAAATTGTTTTCGTAGTATCGTGCTTAGTTTAGGAAATATGGCGTACAGAGTTGTGTTGTGGACATCTCCAATTAGTATTTAAATAAGAAAGTCCATGGGAAAATACATATGGGAAAATATTACATGGAAAGGAGCTTCTTAAATGCACTTTACTAAAATAAACAAATTTAATATTTCATATAAAAAAAATAGATTAATACTTTATACATTGAAAATTGGGCAACTTAGCCATAATAGCCATCATTGCTGTTTAATTTTCTATCAAAAATAGCTTATATTTTCCTAGGTAAATTTTTAATAATTTAATTGAAGATAAGAATATGTTTTTAGCTTAATCCTACCTTATTTCAATATTATTCCAAACAATATTATAAAAAGGGGTAGTTTTAGATGATAAAGATTCTAAAAGCGTTCAATTTATGCCAGTCGTGGCAGTTGCACGTAGGTATAACATGCTACCCATGGTGGGAGGGTACGACCCTGAAGTATAGTCATTGAGTGATCTATGTCATTTAATGGGATTACGTAGTATCTATTTCCGAATATACTCGAAACATGTGATCCATATGTGTTTCAATGTTATCCTTTTAAAATTAACTTCAACCACTTCTGTTTCCTAACAACATAATATATTTTTTGTGATAAAATATAAGGTTTACTAAAGCTAATACTTAATCTAATTTCATTTACATGATGTAAAACATTCTCGTACATTTTGGATCCTGTTGTATAAATAAGCGTTGGGACATTTATCGAAGAAGGCTCACACTACCCTATGAAGGATTTGCTAACTCGGAGCAAACAAGTTACCACGGTATTTCTAGTAATAATATTGTGTACAACGCCAATTTTAGTACAATCAGTAATATTTTATTTAACATGCTAAAATATTTTTAAAGATATATCCACATTTTTATTGGATATAAATCCATAAGCCCCACAGTAGTTAGCATACAAAAGCTATTTCCGCTTGATATTAGATTAATAATATTTTACTTTGAAAAATAACTTTCAATTGCTTTTACCAAGTGACAGGAAAATGTCACACACATAAAGAATGGCGTGATAGAGTTCCGTCGAAGTTGACTAGTAATATCCTCGTTACCGTCTAAATGGACTATCCAAAGCAAAAGATTCAACTTTTGAATACTCGTCGATGTAAGGTACAGAATTATATTTGTATCGAAAAGAAAATAATTTTATATAAAATTAAACATAGGAATCGAATTTTTCAAATTTGATTTTTTTTACATTTTAAAGCATCTGTTTTTTCTGCCGGATTTGTTGTGAAAAAGTTGACATTATTTAAGCTACGCACTAAACTCTGAATGGGACCTAACTTAATACTTTTCTACTACGCGTTTTTGACGTCAGTACAAACTCTTCATATATATTTCTATGAATTAATTCATTATTTAGTAAATTGGGCGTACAAATTTCACGAATGATCGCTGCATCGAGTTCGTAAACACTTTTGTATTGGTCTGTAAACAATCGTTGGCTTTGTAATTGAATGAGTTTAGCTAAAACATTCCACTTGAGATTAAGGTCAATGATTTTACAAATATAATACACCTCGAAGACCTTGGAAACCTTCGACGAACTTAAAATGTTTAATATACCTTTCTAAGAAAACTTTTTACTATTTCATCTTAATGAAACAAGTTATTATGAATTAATATGTAATATAGACTCATTATATATATATATATATATATATATATATATATATATATATATATATATATATATATATATATATATATATATATATATATATATATATATATATATATATATATATTATATATATATATATATATATATATATATATATATATATATATATATATATATATATATATATATATATATATATATATATATTTAACCACTTTCCTCATAAATAATCCCAATGTATACTTTCTTTTACATATATTTATGTACAATACAAAATAATGCCAAACTCACTTTGCCTTGGTCGGATCTTCCCCGCTATGACGTTTCGTGTGTATCGTGCCTTTTTCTACGGGCGCAAGCTCACCGGTGCGTCCAGTCGCGTCCTGTCAACGAATATTACGTTCATATAATATATATATATATATATATATATATATATATATATATATATATATATATATATATATATATATATATACACATATATACATATTTTTAATGTATTTATCCTTCTTAGAAACATAGTTTTAAACATCATAATTACTAGGATTCCATCCCACGACTATCAATGACGCAGAGGATGTGCTGCGATCATTGTAGGAACTTAAAAAATACTAGATCTCATTAGTTAAAGGCTAAAAGGCATAAAGACTTACAAGGATATATTTTTTTTTAGCTTTACGCTTTATCCTGCACATGGCAGGGTAGGCAGAGGGATCTGCAGGGACCGTGGGAACCTAGTGTTAAGACACTCCGTAGTCCCTGCTTTCTCCGTCCCCTCTTTCCGCCCTTTTCGAGCCTTTTGCCTAGTATGCCAGAGCGAAGAAAATGGAAAATAGAAAAATCCATCTTCGCCGACTGGGGATCGAACCCAGAAACCGTCGCGTTACAGGCAGACTTTACGCCTCTGCGCCACGACGGTCCTCAATATATATAATATTTTTAAGTGCTTAAAAAGTGTTTATAAAGCCTTTACCCTTAAATCATATTATTATAGTGTTTTTATCGCTTCACAAAAACAAGTGAACTGTTACTCAATCATTTAAATAAATTTTAAAACAAGAACATTAGCTTCTAACGTAGAACATACCTGTGAACCGGTACCAGGTCCATCGCTGTGTCCCGACGTGGCTTTCCTCATCGAGGTCAGCCGGTAGAAGGGAGGGGTCTCCGTTCTCTCTATAAGGCAGTTCAAAGTTTCTACCGTTTGTAGTTCCGTCATCATTTCGTCTAGAAGCCTCTCTGGCCTGGAACGTGCTAGATACAGCACTACGCGTTTAGCCTAGGAAAGGCAGGAAATAAAAATACATGAATTATGTAATAAATAAAGCCATAATTTTTTTTTTAGCTTCACGCTTTATCCCGCACATGGCAGGGTAGGCAGAGGGAACTGCAGGAACTATATAAACCTAGTGTTAAGACACTCCGTTACTTAGTCCCTGCTTACTCCGTCCCCACTTTCCGCCGTTTTCGAGGCATTGCGTGTTGAGTGGCGGAACTGAACGCCGCGCTTTGCCCTAGTTGCCAGAGCGAAGAAAATGGAAATAGAAAAATCCATCTTCCCCGACTGGGGATCGAACCCAGAAACCGTCGCGTTAGCCGCGTTACAGGCAGACGTTACGCCTCTGCGCCACGACGGTTTTTCAGAAATAAAAATTGCTTTAGTGCTTTGGAATGGTCTATTTGAGTATTTTAAAGAAGAAAAATGTTTTTTTTTTTCATTTTCAGTTATTTTTTTATCAAAAGAACTTACTGGGGTCCACGTCAGATGTACTGACCAATTCATTGAGGCTACATAAAGACTACAAAAACTTTCAGTATAATCTCTTTTAATATGTTTTACTTTCCTAGTAGGTTCCAAATTGAGTGTTATGTACGAAATGCTTCATTCATCACTTTACTACTAAGATGAAAATTTCACATTGAAGCCAAATATCCCTATTGATCCGGTATAAAATACTAAAAACAGGGAAAACAACTTTAAAAATGTTTTAATAACTCTAAATTCTGAATATTCGAAAATCATACATCATAATATCGATATAATGGATAGTAACAATCCAAGGTGTCACTCGCAAGCCTAGGATTGTATACGAAGTGTAGATTCACTAAATTGGCAGGGCCTAGAGGAAGGGTCAATCTCAGAGTACATAATATTAGAATTAGAATTTGAAAATAATGTAAGCGGTTTTAAGATATTCTTATACATCGTAGTATATATTATTTTAACAATAGTATTTATATTTGCTTGTAAGAGATCGTTTACAGCTATAAGGCGTATTGCACGTAATTTTTTTTAAATATTGTTAGAAACGTGTTTAATTTTTTTGTGCAATGAAAAAATGTTATTATTATTACATTTTGATTTTATTTTATTGTCAATACATTTTTATTAGGTGTTAATATATTTTATATATTTAATATACAATAATTAAATAACATAGTCTTCGTTACAAAATACGTGATAAGAGTACTATGACATCGCTTTCGCGTTTGACATGTGAGGGAAACTCCAAAAATTCAATTTTCAAATTCAATTCAATTCAATTCAACTGACACGTTTGAATCGTCATAAATAAATAGAAGAAAGAGAAGTACCAAGAGTAACGAATTAATTACACCCTCATGTATAAATGGAGTTTGTTAAAATTTTGAAACATATGTACATACATACATTTCTCGTTTCTACAACTTGTTCGTCGATCGTGGTGTTGAAACCTTTATTCGGAGGGTTTTCAAACGGGACGCGATCAAAAGACGGTGCCTTAATTCCTTAACAGTTTGGCGTGATATTTAAATGATTGAACGTCAATAACAGCGCGTAATAGTAATATGTTTTTTGGAAAAGCTCTTGTTTTACTTCATATACGTATTCAACGTAAAAAAATACTAAAACTTACAACGTAAGTTTGAATTACATACCGTACTTTCTTCTCTTTAAAATTATTTTGTCATATTGTAAGGTTAGCAAAATAAAATCGATAATTATAAAAGCTTAAGTAATGTTTTAAGAAAATTAGCACAAGAAAAACCATCTTCGACAACTTCTTCGAGAACAATAATCTTCCACAGTAAAACAATATAACTTGACGCACATATTAATTTAATAATAATAATATATTAATACCTTTATTTAAAATTGTAAAATATAAATAAGAAAACGAGTCAATGTGTAGCGTCATTTAACATTCTCTGCTTACTTCAGCATCTCGTAATGTAATCCCGAAAGGGAAAATATTTTTCTGCACAAATTGGGATCGGCCCAATAATCATTGCAATCTACTTAGCAGATAGCTAAACTCTCAACATAAAATACTAATGATTTCACAAAACAATAAAGACATTATTTTTATTATGAAAAAGAACATTTTCAAATCTAATTTTAAAAATAAATCATCTTGATTTACTTACGTATGGGAGTAGTTCATTGGGCGCCATCCCCGACACGATGATGAGATACCTGATGATCACTTTGAGGTTGTTCGGCCAGCACGCGCACAGCGTCGACCACAGCTCCTCTATCTCTTTTGGATGATTGTCGGAAAACTGGCAAATGAAGGTGTGGAAAATATATATGTATTTAAAAATATAATAAACATTTTTAAATAATATTTAAATATCTAAAATTTTATATAAAAGTAAATATTAATAACAGTTGTATAATTATTAATTTCAGGTCATGAGATCATCTTGTAATGACATAACAGAGATATGCCTAGATCGCTTCAAATGAATCCGAAATAAAGTTCTATTTAAAAAAATTATAGTAACATTTTCGACTCTTTTTAAAGACAAAAATTGACTTCGAGGTCCCCATCAGCCTATATTTTACACGATATGCTATAATACATAATCATAAGGATACCGTGTTATATAATTAGTATAAAGAATGAGTCTTCTAACTCGAATATAGGAAACTTCACTTGTAAATATAGATTAGAATTACAAATAAAATTACTTATTCCGTCGGCTGTAAGTAGTTCAATCTGTACAGCATCGGTAAGCAAACAAACATAAGTGAATTACAATCAGATGCACATTTTATGACATAATTTCATTAATCTTGAGTAGATAAATATATTTATGTATATATCTTACATGTATAACATAATAAATACTACAGCCTAATAATATTACTATAATCACCAATTTTCTCATACGTAACAAGAATTACTTAATATTGGTAGTTTTCCATAATTCAAGTTATATATATGGAGATATAGTGTAAAATTTAAAAGGCCATCTCGCTTCTATAATATTCACAACATTAAATTGTTTAATTTTAAGAGCACTTTTGTTTCAGAACCATCTAAATAATAGGATAAAACATTTTACTAGTACTACGTTTAATAATTTTATACAATATCATATTTTCCGATGAAGTTAACTCAATTTGTTCGCAGTTTGTATATAAAATATAAAAGGTATTTTAATGAAGGCATTCTGTGTCAAGTGCATTATTGCATCTACCTGTACATGTTACTTTAACACTGTCATGTAAAACGAACTAAATTCACGAAACCTAATGATTCCTAACGATAGCTTGAATGATAAGATAAGTCGTGTGTAAGCTATAATATTTTTGGAATATGGTTAAGCAAACAATTTTACGCGAAATTGATATCAAGAACTAAAAGGCGTTTATACACATTTTTCATGTAAAAAACAGCTTAATATTATTTGGTATTTCATTGTTCTATGGCGTGTGAGTTTATTACATAACCTTTTAAGGACGAGGATATATAATTAATTGTTAACCAATTACGGATGAATAGCTTCACGCTTTATCCCGCACTTAGCAGGGTAGGCAGACTGAACCGCAGGAACCGTGGAAACCTAGTGTTAAGACACTCCGTTCCCTGCTTTTCGAATTATCCAGGCATTGCGTGTTGAGTGGCGGAACTCAACGCTGCAATTAACTCTTGCGAAGTTGATTGTTTAAATAATTTACAAATTAACTATTAAAATAAACAGAAGCATTATTGCTTGAAGTTATATTGGGTGGAAATTTCATATAGTCATACTTTAGTATTTAAAATTACTGACTCGAAAAAAAATACCGGTTTGCGATACAATTTATAACATTATTTTTATTCTCGAGCAAAAAATTGATATTTAATATTTTTACTCAATATCTGTATCAATCGATGGTAGTTAAAAAAAGAGTTGAAATATTAGTACTTTTGTGAGATTCATTAAATAATACTTATAAAGAGGCAAATTATAGCGCCTACCGCTTTCTTTGCTTGAAGAGACGTTTCTTGTTATGTGACAGAATTCGACGCCTAAAGTGCAAGAGTATGAGAGATGCTAGCAACGACATTACGTGTATTAAAGAATGCAAGAATTTCGACGTGGCGTGACGAAGAACGCGTGGCTTAGTGGTCAGAGCGTTTGCATGGTTTGCAAGAGGCGCGGGTTCTAATACCGCTGCGTTCAAATTTTTAAGTTTTCTTTGAGTATTTTTTCTATCTTTAGTGTGGATTAACACTTTAAAAATAACAAAATAAGAATTCAATGTCTTTTTGTCATAACAAAGAGGGGAGATTTAAAACAAATCGCTACTCCCACTAGGAATTGAATTCACAACTAACTCAAAATTGGAACCTGTTTCTCCACGATGGCCTCATTATTGCTTAGAAACAATATCCCCTGTGCCATACTTAGACCACATACACTTTACTAAATATTTAAATATCAATGAAAAATTTATCAATATATTTACACACATATACTCTTTCATTACTTACGTTCAAAAAACAAGACGGGTCAAAACGACTGTTGTATTTGTGTAATTCGGCCAACAGAAATCCGAAAGGCTTTAATATGAGTGCGAGTTTGCATAGGCACCGTAGTGAGCGATCGCGCAAACAGAGGCTAGGCACGGCTGCCACCCTGACACCCCACACAACTATATCCACATCCACTTACTTCAGGTATAGATATATTTCAGTTCCATTTAAGCATATTAAGTTCTTTCTGGTGACATAGTGGCGCAGTGATTGTTAGCTCGATAGGTGTTGGTTTGATATACATTTTGCGGTACGTAAATCAGTTATCTATCTAACAAAAAAGGTCATATTTAAAGTATTTAAATTTATTGGGTTACTAGGTCATACTTAATGTATTTAAATTAATTGAGGACTGTCGTAGTGTCGGCCTGTAAACGCGACGGTTTGTGGGTTCGACCCACTTGGGGAAAATGGATTTTCATTTCTTTCGTTCTGCTAAGTAAACAAAACGCGGCGTTGAGTTCCGCCACTCAACACGCAATGCCTCGAAAAAGGTGGAAAGCAGGGAACGAAGTGTATTAACACTAAGGCACCCATTGTCCCTACGGTTCCCTCTGCCTACCCTGCTATGTTGCGGGATAAATCGTGAAGCTTTAAATTAAGCTCATCATGAGTAGGTTTTTAAGCCAGAAGAGTACAGTCTTATTTTTATTAGTGGTCTGTATATTGTATTTACGAATATACGGAAACGGTTCAATTCTTATATAAAAAGGCACGACATTTGTACGTACACGGACATTTTTATTTCGTTCTCGTATTAGTAATTACTAATCTAATAGTAACAATAGCTTTTGGTAGCTGATTTTTAAGTAAAATATTTTTACGATATGATGAATTAAATGGGTAGGAAAAAGATTTTTAGGATGTTACCATGGTGAGGCGCGGTTGTCGATTGGACTTAGGAAGAAATGTTTCTATTACTGTTCTTTTTTATTTTCCCATATGTCTTTTAATAAAAAAAGTAAGCTCTTATACTGAATCATTCAATCACAAATCCATACATTCAGTTAGTATATTGTAAATATATCATTGCTACAGTAGTAGCCTACCTACTAAGACTTATTATACTAAGATTAATTAACATTCTATAAGATGATATGAAATATAAAACAATTCAATATTTCTAGAAATAAAAAATATGGCAAATTTCATAAATCAAATAATATTGGAGAGTACAAAACTTCCCATAGAGCTGTATATATTGCGTGCTCTATGAGCCGCAGCGTCGACGCGAAAAATTTTAGTCAAATTTGCCGCCACCGGCTATTTAATTTGCGATTGCGATATAACAGGATACATAGAAACGTAACTTTGTTGGAAAATAGGCGCGCATGTCGCCGCCGGAAGTGGCAATTTTTAGTTTGAAGTTTGAAGAAAAGAGAGAGAAATTTGTCTCTCCTATGCAATTTTTTATTCGTTACTACTTGTTTTTGTTTTTTTTTTTTTAATTTAACTTAATTCCGTTTATTGCAAGGTAGGCAGATTGTACTGCAGGAACCTTGGGAACCTAATTATCTGGGGCCCTCTCTTCACCTTTTTGCCTTTTGGAAGAATTACGTGACCAAAGTGAAGAAAATGGAAAAGGAAAATACCATCTTTTTCGAGTAGGAATTGAATCTACAAGCCTTCGCGTTTACAGGAAGACGCTGCGCCTTTGCGTCACAACGGTCTTAGGTCGGTGAGAAACGTTACTTGTGAAAGATATTAAAAAGACTCTACCGAGAAATATTAGTGTAAAAATACTGAATTCTTCACGTCTTTTCTTGTATACAAATATTTGAATGGTTATTCGTTCAAATTTCGTAAGATCTTGCGACTTGTAATTTTTGCGACTTATAAAAGCAAAATATTGGTTGTCAGTACTCGAATATCGATAAGTCGCGGAGTGCCTCATAGAGCCAATAAACAAAAGGTCTGGAACAGTGAGAATGCGAACAGATTTTACGAATATTTCATTGTGGTGTTCGAAAAATTATTTACACACACACACACACACACACACATATATATATATATATATATATATATATATATATATATATATATATATATATATATATATATATATATATATATATATATATATATATATATATATATATATATATATATATATATATATATATATCTCGCGAAAGGTGTAATACCACGCACTCGGGTGGGATTGGCGATACAATCGCGTAAGTCGGAGTATAACTGCAATATATACATTATTTTTTAATTTGAGCCGGGAGCCAAAGAAAATTGATTTTAAACAAAAAATATTTATTTCTTTAATGCACTTCCTTCTGGTTTAATGGTGTACTGATCAATCAATTAAATGAATATAATTATAGTGTACCAACGTGTAAGAGTTTCGAGTTTCACGAAGTAGTATTAAATACGGGTTTTTTGCTTTTGAAAATTATTAAAATAATATATATAGTTAGAAATTATTTTTAAAAAGAAGGTAGTCTTAGATAATACAGATTATAAAAGCAAAGAGTTTATGTCAGTCGGGACTGTTGCATGTAAGCAACGGCCCCAATTGCAAGGGAACAACTCTAAAATATTGTTGTGATTTATGTCATTTATTACACTCGAAACATATGGTCTACGTCTGCTTTGATGTTTTTCTTTAAAAAAAAACTTAAGCCATTTCTGTTTTCTGAATATAATATATTTATATTTGATTATTTTTCATAATGAAATATACGTAGGGTATTTTTAAATTTAAATGTGATAATATTGTCCAATATAAAGATCAATTTTGCAATATTATAATTACAAAAGAAAAGGTATCATAAACTACATTGCTATAATCGTTTCAAAGTATCCCACTATACGTGATGTCCGTTTTTTCACGTACATAAAATGTTTCATGAAGCATATATGTCACTTTATATGGATTATTATGTATATTTATATACTAATATATTATGTACATTTTTCCAATATAGTACTAATTTACACACCTACCTACCTATTCTCCCACATGGCAAAGTTGTTTAGGAGACTGCTTTATAACGGTAAACCCACCTTTTGCATATATATTATTATAAGACCATATACTATCGTCATTATATTGTAAATTATTAATATTTAACGACGTAGGCGAAGGCTCAAAAATGTAGCTAGACAGCTAGTTTATGTATATATAATCGGAAACGTCTTGGCCGCCCTAGCGGGACAACGCAGTTGGGTCAAGTTTAGACAATCGGTCAAGGGTAGCGAGTGCCTGGTACACAATAAATAGTTAAATTAATTAAACATAATATTTTTACCTTTACAGTAATATAGAACAGGTTATTGAGGACCATCTCAGTAGCCTCCACCGAGCCGAGCCCCTCGCGGCGCCCCGTCCGCGCTGCTTCGGATGCGTAATACTGTAACAAATTATATTTACTTAGTAATTATTACTCATTAGTAGTAGTGCAGTGCACAGTAATAACACACACACACACAATCACGGCAATGACATATTACTTTTTATGAGCGACAATTTATATCACTTTCGAAATAAACATAGTATATAACATATATGTATGTTCTGGAAACAAAACCTCAATAATTTAATTATAGTAATTTGACATTAACATTGAGTTAAGACATAAATCGTTTTGTCAACAAATTTTACGGCGGGGACGGAGAAAGCAGGGGCTAAGCAACGGAGTGTCTTAACACTAGGTTCACACGGTCCCTGCAGTTCCCTCTGCCTACCCTGCCATGTGCGGGATAACGCGTGAAGCTAAAAAAAAACAAATTTTACAAATATTCAGGATTTACATGTTTAATTGTGCCAACGAAAATTTACGACGTTGTCTTGCACATTTCCAAATATTTATTCGTTTTATATATTGAAACAAATATTTAATGTTACGTCACAACGGTTCAGTTGGGACGTACCACAATAAGCTTGAATTAGTTGAAATTACATTCTGTAGAAAAATATTAGTACTTAAATACGTGAAAAGTGCTGAAATAAGTACGAATTCGTAGACCGTCTACGTCTCTACATATCAAACTTATTTCTTACTAAAAACATGAAGATATAAAATAAATGTTTTTTAAAAGTTAAGTTAGCTTAAAATTCGACTCAAGTTGGTCGTTTATATCTAGCTAATAAGCTAATATAATAAATAATATACTAATAATAAGCTTAAGCAAAGCTCACGTGACGTAATAACAAGCTTCTGTTCTTTCTATTACAAGCACTTATAAAAAGACACTTCAAGATTTTTTTTATAAATAACGTTGTTTTTTTCAATTTCATATTCTCGCGCTTTGAGACGACCCTTGTATTTATATAATTTACCAACTTATTTTCATACTAGTCTTCGTAGATAATTTCTTTTGTGTACTTTACTTTAGATCCTTGCCCTGTTATTTTCATTTTCTTGCGTGAAGACAGAACCAGAAAGATTTAAAATAGATATAATATAAATAAATATTACACAAGTAGATACCGAGGCACTGCGACATTATTTTCTTCTACGAATATTACTCAATTCTCGTTAAATTTGAAATACCAAAGACAAATACGTAAAACACATTAAGGTAGGTAGAAATCGTAAAAACCGTTGGAACCTGGTGTTAAGATACTAAATTCCTAGCTTTTTTGCCTCAAAAAGGCAGACTTTTTGAGGCAAAAAAGCAAAGGCGCACCGAGAGGCGGAGAATTTAAGCCACGCTTGTCCAGTTGCCAGAGCGAAGAAAATAAAAATGAAAAATCCTCCCGAAATTGGAATCAAGCAATATATTACTCTAAAAGAATACAACAGCTACCTACCACAACACTAAGATCATTGACATTTAAGCTCCTTCTACTAAGTCTCGAAAGGTAGATGTCCAAAAAAATTTACTAGTCAGATTCGAAAGCTATGTGACAAGCTGTTTGTAGCTTTAATATTGGTTCCTTTGAGGTATGATACACTAAGTTAGACTTAGATAGTGAATACATGTTATTGAAATCACTGTAGTCAATATTTAGTATGAATGTCTTATCAAGTCGTCTAACGCAGAAATTCCCAGACATACCAAATAACAGTTCGATATGTGGATATCTATAATATTCTGGAAATAATCAACAGATTATATGGATATGTTTATTATGAGGGTGCAGTGTACTTACTCTTCAGTGGCATTTAAAATTGATTTACCATAAAGGAACAATTATTTCTATTAATTTAATGTTATAAAATCAATCCAATAAAAAATTATAAAGATCAATTTTAGACTAGATCAGGCAATTGTCTAAATTATTTAGGGGACATGAACAAAGTCGTATACGAGATCAATTAAAAAAACATTCTTTCTAATTATGGGCCAAACATTTAAGAAGAATTGAAAACTATTTAAATTAACGATTTGTAAGAAACTTACCAAGCTACCATCCAATTATTGTGTCCCCAGTTTACTTAGAAGGTCTATTTTCCTCGCAAAGGAAAATTTGTCAACAGATAATGTTATTATATATTGTTTAAGGAGTATTATATGACAGCCGAAATTATAACTACCAGAAACTGAGCGCTTTACTTTCCATGTCTATGAAGAATCGATTGACGACCAAGATTTTAGACAAAATTAATTTATACTCGTATGTTATAATAAAATAGTAAAAAATTGTGTATGTACATCGAATACTTAAAAGAAAAAAAAAGATGCTGCAAAATTAACATACTAACAATCTGTACTGAATTTGATCGTTTATCTGGAATAGTATGACAGTACTTACGTCACAATAAATTATAAATAATAGTCGACCAGCTAAATTATAAACATAATAAAATATTGTCATAGTAAAAAATATTGAATGTAACATTATATATGCTAAAATTAATTAAAATTTCTGATAAGACATAATAAGATAAGATAAAGATATATTTAGTGGCAATAAGGAAGAAACAAAACAAAATAAAAGAAAGCATTGAAATAATCAAGAACACCGTCAGCATATACCGTCCTAACTACTACTATACTATATTTACTACTACTATACTACTATACTATATTTGGCGTGCATTCATGTCGTGTAGAAAATTGCTTATATAAGAATTGACAGGTTGGATTATTGAATTTTTTAATACTATTACAATACAAAAATAGATAGCCGTTGCCCACATTACAGTTCGGTAAGTTAACCTAACACAAGCTATTATGGTAAATAATTCATTTGTTCCGAGAATAACGTAAACGATTGGTCTCTAAATTACATGGATAAGTACAAATGATCTTTTTCAAATTTGTTTATTTGTCCGTTTATAAAGAAATTTTTACATTGGAATGATTTGAATAATAATGACGATGATTTAGGAATTAATGTCTAAATATGATTTGTGGCTTATTATCCAGTTCGTATTATATTTATAACTGATTTGCTTACTTGCTTAGATAAGGTTTGAAAACTTGCATTCCCATCACCCAGCAATATAAAATGACGGCAAAGTAATATATCGACAAAAAGTGAAACAAAATAACCAAATAAAAATAAAAAAAAATGATGTATTGGGACCAAACTATGTTTTAAAATATATAACATTAAATGTTAATTAAAAATTAAAAAATATATATTAAAATTACTTTATATTTTCTTTATAGTACTTGTACTCACTTGTATATAGGACAGAGGGTTCGCCGGCGGCACGTTGGGGTCTACGAGTTCGATATTGACAAGCCAAGGTAGCAAGTACTGTAGCAGAAGTTGTCGCACTTCAGTTCGAGCAGTCTGGAACCGTGCTGTGATTTCTGTTAAAGATGAGATTTCATTTATAAGAAAAAATATTAGCAAGAAATAATGGCTTAAATGATATTCATTAATTTAGAAATTGGTAAAAGAGTGTTTGGTGCTCCGTTCTCTCTACTCCGCTAGGTATAAAGCGTGAATACATGTAGAAAACAGCTTAACCAGCAGATAAAAAAGTTTAATTTACCCTTCATCCCGCTTATATTCGGCTTTTCGACTTGAAAAGCCAACATATCACTCATATACTCATATTAAAATGGAGTAAAATAATCCCATTCACGTTGTAATCGCATAAATACTTTAAGCAAAGTATTGAAAGAAAGAGTTCGAACAATATTTGACTTTAAAATGCATAAGATCTTGGGAATATAGACTAGATAGACTAAAAAAATCACCTTTTTGAGCAGTACGCACAGAGGCGTCAGAGAAAAAATATTAAAATTATTTATTGACATATTTACGATACTTAAATAAACATATGCTTTCTAATTAGTTATAAATACCACTTGTACATTATACAAGTTGTATGAAGGTTTGCTGGTGTCAATAACCGGTATAAGTCAATCAATACATGATTATTGAGAAGGTGGTAAAGCTTTTCAATAGAAACATGCGTTATGACAAGAACGGTTGCTTTAGCAAGACTCAAATCCTGGATATAAAACTCGATCCACCAAGGAGTGGTTGAAAACCAACGTATTGAACTTCGTCAAAACTAGACTCTGAACTGAAGAGTCCTCATACAGTCTGGATCCCAATTCAATAGAATATGACCACTTTAAAAGTTATACTTAATAATAAGTTAGAGTAAGAATATGACAAGTTTAAAAGTTATACTTAAATGCTATGATAATGTAAAATGCCTAAACATTTTGTAAACAATGAGATTATTATTACATAAATATAATTTTAAATATTCTGTGGTGCGTTGACTTAGCAATAAAAGATTGTGGGTCTTAGGCAGTAAGACCTGTTTGTTAGTTAAGAAATTTTTATGAAACTGTATATACTGCAAGAAGCATGTTTCATATATGTGTAAATAATAACATTGAAATATTTCTTAGTGATATATGTTTTTATATGGCATTCCATAGAAATACTAGGCTTCCTTTGCTTAAAAGATATGAATATCGGTGTAGCCAAGTCACAGTATTATCCTCTTAGTCCCCGTTGTTGCAGGACTTAGCAGTGAGAGGGAGTATCTTTAGTGACAACAAGTGAATGTCAAGGTTAGCGAAGCCCGAAACAGTAATACAATTTATATTTTATAACAATATAATTGTTAATTCTCCTAATGAAAAAGAAATATAGAAGCAATTCTAATTTAGTGGATGTATTTTTTAAATACTTTTAAAAGCTTTTCAAGTGTTTTTTTATTTTAAAATAAAGACAAATTATATATACATATATATTATACTTCATACTTCTACGTACATATTTGCTACTTGTTTACGACACTTCATCATATTTTTATTTATAAAAATTTCAGAGTACAGTACGTTCAAGTGTAGCGAGTTATAATCTCGTAGACATCGTAGCGTGACATTCGCCAATAACACGTAGACAAGTGCTAGGGCGGTGACCTACGCGTAGGCGCTACAGGTGTAGATCACAAATATGTTATTTGTTTATTTTGACTGCTGGCAACGTAACGTGTCTATGTATATTGAGAAATATAAAAATGTTATTTAAAACTTAATCGCAGAATTGAATTTAATTTACGTCTTTTAGAAAGTCCCCTTACTAAACTACGTTAAGAATGAATTAATTTTTATTTAAAAAAAAATTAAACCTTTTATTTTAAAAAACATTTTACTATGAAATAATAATTTTACTTATTAATAAATACAACGAAAAAATAGAACTATTTTTTTAGTAAATAACAACATAAAGTAACCTTGACGTCCACCTGTAATACCATACACATGGCTTATTTGCGGACCAAAGTGTAATACCAAGAAAGTACAAATATTGGGGAGCCGAATTATAAAATTAATTATTATAATCTTTAAAAATATCGAAGACGTAATTCATACTTTCCTTCCTTATTAAATAAAATTAAAAGTATACTTTCATTAAGTACCTAAATTAACTTATTAATTGACTTGATATTGTTTAACCAGATTAGCATATAAAAATATTTTCAAAGTATTAATTTTAAGTCCATAGTCCATAAGAATCTGTAGCTTCCATAAATAAATTCTGCAATGTACCTTACATATAAAAAGGGTAGACAGAGGGCACTTATGTAAGTGCCATGAAAATACCTTTTCAAATTTCCGTCCAATTTTAGAATCTCTACGTGTTGGGTCGGCTAACACCACGCCACGCTTTCTCTTTATGTTAGAGGGACAAAATAAAAATAAGACACTGCACCTAGTGGGAATTGAACCCACAATGGTAGCCTTGAGTTTAAAGTCAGTAACAATATATATATATAAAAAATAAAAAAAAAAGCATAATTAGCTAAGACGATCTTACCAGAAAACATTGGCATAGTCAGCTCTGGATGAAGTTGTGAGAGTTGCCTCGACAAGTAAAGTTGCGAGCGGCAATATGTAGTACATAACAACACGTCGAGTGTACCGCGCTCCTTCTCCGATCCTGTGAAACAAAAGAAATTTTTGTTTACATATTTTATTGAGTAAAGTAATTCTCTATAATATAAATCGTGTGTCAAAAACACAAGAAACTATGTAAGGACTTTGCCATATAATTAAAATGAGCACAATAGTCATATGTTTACTATATTAATAATAAAACAAAAGCAAGCAAAATACGAATCGAGTATTTCCAAAGTATTAAAATTCGCAACTTACAACTTAGTAGTTCAAATTGTAGGACAATTTTGATATATTGCAGTAATATGTTGTAAATTAAAAACATTGAAATAAACTATAGGATTTGAATCTACATACACCAGTGTAAAACTTTAGACAGGTTAATTAAGAAAATAGTGTACTATATATTCTATATATATGTGAATATATGCGGAATGTGGAATATATTAATATTCTTTTTAAATTGACAAAAAGACATTTTGTGTTTCATTTACTATACATATTTTATTGAAGCAATACAATGGAAGAAGTACAATTACAGCAATAGTCTATATATAAACTTAATATAAATTGTTCAAAAGTTTAACAAAAGTGCTACGCAATCTTCGGTTTCTACAGACGCTACACAACAATTTTCGATGACGCGTGTCAAAGTATGTAGACAGAAATTATGTTTATAATGAAATTATTCGAGTTATATATATATATATATATATATATATATATATATATATATATATATATATATATATATATATATATATATATATAGTTTAGTCTGAAAAAAAAAAGCGATGAATGTGGGTTCGATTACCGCTCAGGGGAATGTTTATATTTAAATAAAATGTTTACATTCATGAGTACAAGCAAACTGTTGATTTCAGCCGCACACGTGACGTCCTAATAATATTTCGAAAACCCAAGTGTTGTAATATTTTTCTTTAGCTTCATTGCTAGCCTAAGCTAGTACTATAATTTAAATATAAATATGTAATTTGAATTAAAGTAGTGCTATGTAGTAATAGCAAGTCCCCCACAGTGTTTTGTGATACAAATAATGCATCATGTTTGATTGCATACACGTATAGGAAGGGTGTTGTAACAAATTACATGCTATTACTGTAAGGACGTTACAGTTCTCTTTCAAACTAAATACACTTCAATATAAAATAACATTTAATAATAACATTTTTAAGTAAATTTCTGAAAATAACATATATTCTAAATTATAATATATATTATTACTTGTATACGAGTATATTTTTACAAAATTTTACGAAAAAACAAATACTATTTTAGTTTAGCGTGCTTTATTGAAATAGTACAATTGAATGTAACAACTTTGTGAAAAGTTTCAAACAACTATCCATATGAAAAATAGTATAAAGACATGATCAGTCCGTCTGCTGCAGCAGTCGTAGGGAGGCAATGCGACTGGCTGGCAGGCAGCGAGCTTATATATAGTCGCGGCGTCCCTTTGGCCGCAGTCGCCGGCGAGTAGGCACGGCAGACGCACGCGCGGCATGTCTGCCACGGTACTGCTGGGGGGCGACGTTACTCTCGAGGCCACCACAGAATCGCTCAGCAATGACGACAATCAGACGCAGTTCGACATGTGGGCGTTGCAGGTCGCGAGCTCCCTCTACCTGTACTACACGCCGCTGCTCGTCTGCCTCGGCTCTCTAGGGAACCTCCTGTCGGTCTTCGTCTTTTATAGCAGCAAGCTCCGTTTACAATCTACTAGCCAATACCTGTCGGCTTTGGCGATTTCCGACACGATCTTCCTACTCCAACTGTTGCCTCCTTGGCTGAGCGCCGCGCAGGTCACCGGTCTATTCCACACGGGGGGATTTTGTCAAGTTTTTGTTTACGTTTCGTATGTAACCTGTTGCTCGAGCGCGTGGTTAGTCGTAGCTTTCACCGTAGAGCGTTTCGTCGCAGTACTGTATCCTTTGAGAAGGAATGCCATGTGCACGCTCACTAGGGCACGTCATGTTATAATCGGTCTCACGATAACTTCCATTGTTTTGAATTTGCCGGTGTTGCGCTTCGCACTCCCCACTATCGACGACTGTAATATAGACCGGGAATACTTAGAGCATGCTGCTAGATTCAATTTAGTAGATACTGTACTTTCTTTTACTGTTCCTTTGGGGATTATTATAGTTTTGAACACATGGATTATGATAGGGGTCTGTCGTTTAGAGCGAGCGCGTCACCAGCTGATGAAGACGGAGCAGCCGCGGCTGGGACAGCGCGCCCGGTGCACGCGCCTGCTGGGATGCCCGCGCTCGCAGCAGAAAGTCACAAGGATGCTGTTAATCGTCTCTTCCGTGTTCGTCATCCTGAACCTTCCTGCCTACACAATACGGGTGCTGGCCTACGCGTACGACATAGTAAGTTGCAGCGTATATTTTTTTATGCAAACGAATTTTATATATTTATATTTTATTGTTATGGCAACACTAGCAAAATCATCATTCAAGCAACATCAATCATCAAATCATGATATATATTGGCGAATGATATTTGGCGATTACAATATTATAACCATTAAAAAATATGCGAGTGGAGTTGTATGTATATATATATATATATATATATATATATATATATATATATATATATATATATATATATATATATATATATATATATATATATATATATATATATATATATATATATATATATATATATATATATATATATATATATATATATATATATATATATATAATCCATTATAATATTAATTATTGAGAGTAAATTGTTTTTCTTCGACGTTTGTAATAGAATACATCATTCGCACCTTGACACCTACGAGGGAGTTCCGATCACGTTACCGGTAAAAGCATATATATTTAATTCACGCTACGGTATTTGCGAATGTATTAACGTAATCACGTTGAGGCTCATTGAATTGACTAAATTGAACTTTAAAATATAATTTCAATACACAATATTCTTTATTATTTTTCATTCGGGTTTCGTGAATAATCCTCACTTACTTAAGAGACGAAATCTTTGATTGTAAGCCTCATTTCTGTGTAAATTCGACTGTTTTTTCATATTATACTTATTATAATATTTACAATTAAGTTTATTTTATATAGGTTAACATGAATATAAATATTTTTTTAAAGACTATTGGACATTATTTATGTATTATATACGAAAACAAGAGTTACATAAAAATTCTGAATAAAGTTACATAAGTCAAGACGGATGCGAGTCCATGTTCACCGACACTGTAGGCACTGTCAATTAGACGCACCTCGGCGGGCAATTGTAGTTATTTATATATATATTAGTACTAGCGATTCCTACTGGATTTACACGTGAATATATATATATATATATATATATATATATATATATATATATATATATATATATATATATATATATATATATATATATATATATATATATATATATATATATATATATATATATATATATATATATATATATATATATATATATATATATATATATATATATATATATATATATATATATATATATATATATATATATATATATATATATATATATATGCGCACGCGCAACCCCTTTGTACTCATACACAGTAATTAAAGTTGTAGGTAGATAAAAACAACACAGGCAATACTTACGTGTTAACGCGATACTTTAAGAGTCTTAATACGCACGCAAGTGCATGCAATTATATGCACTTCAACATATATCCCGAATACATACATGTGTAGCATGTATGTATTAAGTAAATCTATTTCATAAATATTTTAATAATCACTAAATATATATATTTTAAAACGATTCCACGCATAACATGATCCTTAACGTTTTTTATCTTTTTCTACCATATTCTACTTTATTATCTACACATTTTATTACTTTTTTCTTGCTACTCAAACTTGTCGGAGAAGTTAGTAATAAAACGTTCGCTGTTCATTTATCAATTAAGCCATATTGATTATTGGGGTGGGGGTTCCCATTGACAAAATTTGTCGTACCACACCGAGGACTTAATGTATGTATACAGTCAGTATAGATTTTACTATAGTTTTAAATATGCAATGAGTGCTACTACTAAAGCAACAAGCAATCGTTTTTAGGGTTCCCAAGAAAATAAATAACAACGTATATTTTGTTGCTGTCCGTGTTTCGGAAATAATATCAAATATCCTAGTTGATAACAATTAGAAGCTCAGAGAGTCAAACTTTACCCTTTGACCTTGACTTATTAAATTTGGCGATAAGTTCAAAATTATGCTACAAATTATATTATATAAATTTAACACTAAAAGAAACCAATACAAAGTTATATTTTGTGGTACATTATATAACCGCAAAGCTGAACCTTGCCTCATTTATAAGTAGAATTGCTCTCCCTACTATATGTATGTATGTACGTATATATATATATATATATATATATATATATATATATATATATATATATATATATATATATATATATATATATATATATATATATATATATATATATATATATATATATATATATGTTATAAAATACATAATTTTGTCAAAATTTTCCCTCAAACGCGAGATTGAAGATCAAGTGGGCTTGTGCAAATATACCTAAATTTACATGTCCATAAAATTATCCACCCGTTATGGAATACGTGTTTAATCGATTGTATCTAATGGTGCGATGGTTGAATTACTACAATTTTCGTAACTTCTTTCGGTTCAATTTCTATTTGATATTAAACACTTTTTCAAAGGCAAAGTTCAAACTTTGACGTGACATATTGTAATACCAAGAAGTTATGACTTAATTTTCTTCATCGTACGCCAGTCTCTACAATTAATTAATAAAGATTTATTATTATTAATTTATTTCGAAAATTTACTACACTTTAAGAAGGTGTAGTTTCGTTGTTCACAGATTTTATAAACATTATGATATAATAAACCATTTAAAAATATATGTCAAAAGTTAAATAAATAACTTTTGACACCTATTTTTAAATAGTTAAATAGTTAAATATATATATATATATATATATATATATATATATATATATATATATATATATATATATATATATATATATATATATATATATATATATATATATATATATATATATATATATATATATATATATATATATATATATATATGTATATATACATTAATGAATACCGTTCAGTAATCAATGAACATTACGAAATACAGCACGACACACAATTATGTCATAACCAATACTTACAATAGAATTAGGTAAAACATATTTACACAATGATAAGTCTAAGATCAAAGGGTGCTTTACTATTCGGTGCCTGATTGCAATATTAGGGGCTTCTGGAAACCTTAAGTAGTAAGTCATACATTTATACTGTTACAATTTGTATACAATATTTAGTAACGTGGTAGACGTTAAGAGTTAATCGTAATTTTTTAATCATTTAAAAATGATTGTAAAGTCGGCGAAAGCGGCAAAATTTCACTCAAAAGGTGATATTGTAACAATTTACACAGTATTTGCAATACAATTTAATCAGCATTTCATATTTAAAGAAAACATATAAAAATTTTGAACCCAGCGAGATACGAATCCGTGCGCCAAGAAAACTTTTAATTTTCTTTGAAATTTACTGTTTGTTAGTAAGGGTTAATATTTTCTAAAAATCATAATAATATATTATATTTACTTGTATACTTATTAAGAAAGAAAAATCAAAACAGGTCCATGAATATAATAAGATCGATTCAGCGATATATGTATACTAAACTATATTTATTAGTTACATAGCTATAAATATATCGTAACATACCACCACATACTATTTTTACTCCGTAGAATCGAGTCTCGATCGAGAATCGAATCAAATCGGGAGCATCAAGGGATATTTTTAAAAAGATCTTCAAGATTCACTTAAGAATTTGTTTAATTAATTTTAATTACTTATTAGATGCCTGACAAGTACGTAGTGCGTTTAAATTTTAAAAGAACGTCTTAAATTTTTCTTTCAATATGCTTTGTCAATATTCTTAGAATCTCTTTTACTCCTGGAAGGACTTGGTCTTGCAAAATTATTTATAGCTCAGGTAAAAAAAGGAGTTCCCATTGTGCGAAACATTGACTTTGAGCATGCTTTTCAAGTACTGAAATTCAGTTTTGAATTTCAGTACTTCACAAATATCAAAACCGAAATTTATTATCACAAATGAGGCTTTAAAAATTTTGCGAAAAGTTGACAGTTGATTGACTTCCTTTATTTCTTGCTGATTGTTAAAATTTAATTTTTAATTAAATAAACGACTGACGGATTTAGTTCAAAACATAGCAGTAATAAAGTCACTTATTCTCACACACTGAGTACATAGCGAATATAAATAAAAAAAAAACAAAAAGTAATAAAAGTTCATTCTTGAAAGCTTTTTGAAACAAATTAATAGTTAATTATAAAGGAATTATTAAGATCCAACAAGAAAATAATTACTGATTTCAATTTATCTTAAGCAGTAACGTTAACTTTAGCATATTTCTATCAATACTTGGCACAGAACAATAAGCTCTACTAAACTATATACATCCGTAGTCGTACACTCAGACTCATAAGCGATTCATTAATATTTTGGAGGTGACACTTGTTGCTTCATTATGTTCATCTGTTATAACAAATGAAGACAAATATTTTGTGTTACTTTAGATTGTACTTTTACCAACTAGTTATCAAATTTTACGTATAAGTAATATAAGTATAAAATTTGTATATAATTTTGAATAAAGTTGTAAAAATGTACCTAAGAATTATGAAAAATGCTATCTTAAAGCCAAGCGCCTTACATTATTCAATTACAATAAACAATTTAATAATAGTACTGCATTTACTAAGACGTCTTACAATATAAATCAACTTGATCTTGTGTATCGTTCGAACATCCTACATGGTACATACAAAAACAGATTTTATATACGTCAAAGAGAGTTAATAATGACTGTTGTGGATTTTGCCCCAAACTTTAACACGATTCACGTTTTAAGGTAATTAGGTAGATTTCTTAATATTAAGGATTCTCACTATATTAAAAATAATATGGTGATTAACATTATTCTTGATATGGTAATTTATATTCTGATTTTTTTTCACTAAAAACGTCTAGGTGTGCGTACCTAGACGTTTTTAGTGAAAAAAAATCGTGTTATATATAGATAGATATAGATAGACGGACACGTTCTTTATCACAACGTACTAGAAAAACAATAATATAACAAAGCACTGAAGCAAACCAACTGGTAAATACAAGAATGTCGAATGTCTATTGGTGGATGTGCCTAAATTTTTTTATAATATAGTATTTATTGAGTATTAATAAAAATAATTTTCATTACACATGGCGACGTGTACGTAATTGTAATTTGGACAATTTTGAGTACTGGTCCAATTTACGAGACGTTGCGTATCGAGTTGCGGAACCCAACGCTGCACTTTGTCTTGTGAGTGTGTTGGTTAGATTCCCACGTGTTTCCCCCAAGTGGGAATCGAACCCACGACGCGCTTACAGTGAGATGGTGTACGCGTTGAAATGTTTAAATATGTTGTAGGTTACCACACACCCAGCACGGTAACGTATAGTTTACAAGTAAGCAAATTGGCAATTTAAAAAAACTAGTTAATTGGCTATTTATTTTAAAAGCTCTGTGTAAAGCTCTCTGTATGGCATTCATCGTTTCAGCTTTAAAATGAATCTATATAATAACTCTTATAGCATTCAAGGCTCAAAGGCTTTTATATGCAAAAAAAATATTGTTTAAAACTAAAAATTTCAGTTAGTATTCTATTAGATAATTAAAAGACAGATTGGTAAAAGTATATACATTTATATACAATTATTACATATTAACTGGCATAATAAGGCTTATTATTACCAGCAAAACATATAAATTCGATAAAAAAAGTCTCACGTAATCAGATTTGAGCCCCCACTTGTTTATCTTCAAAGCTTTCTAGGGCGCGTACAAAATTGTAAAAGAAATACCCGTGGCGAATCGATAAATCTAGCCATACTATATCGTATTCAAAAAAGTAAACCTACTTAATATGACAAAAATACGTAAAACATAAATTTTCAAACTATTATAATAATCACTTTGTTACCATCCGACCTTTAACTTTTACAAATACTCAAGTGCCCCTTTTTTTCATTTAACATAACAAGTATGTTTGAAAAAAATAAAAAATACACTCGGGATCTGAACCCGCGACCACTCCATTTTATATATGCCTCCATTTTATATATACGCGTAATATTGTACAATTAATTTTGACAAAAACACACACAAGATTAATAGTTTTATGATCAAATTAAAACAAAAAAAAAACTTGAATACCTTTCAGAATGATATAGATATCTAACATTTTTACTGTGAAAAAACAGGTACCTTAAAAATAATACCTTATCTACAACTAAATAAACCGAAATATACAAATCCATACTAAATGTCATTTCAAAATACAAATTCAGTTATTATAATATACTTGCAATCTGTAGCTTTAGAGCTATCTATCAGATAGCAGTTCATACAGGTCCTTATCTGATACATATTTCTATCTGAGACCTGTGAAACTAAAATTTGTTTTCTATCAGTCAGACAAGGAACATATTTTCTTTTAGTAAATAACTTAGTAAATATATATATATATATATATATATATATATATATATATATATATATATATATATATATATATATATATATATATATATATATATATATATATATATATATATATATATATATATATATATATATATATATATATATATATATATATATATATATATATATATATATATATAATTCAAAAATATAATATTTTATAAAAAAAAAATACTGTTTATATGATTAATTTCAATTACGTAACACCCTCATACCACAATAAAGACCTGCCCATTACAATGTAGAGTAAAACCTTCTTCCAAGCTTAGTTAGCAATAATTCCGTGGAATGAATAATTTCAAACACATCAAAAGCCTTATTCGAAGTAATATAAAAATAGAAAATATCGTAAGATATATTACATATGCTAAGATCGTTTATATACTTTGTAAAATCTTCTGACGTAGGAAGAAGTCGTTTTGGATTTTAAATTTTAATAAATATAAAATGAAAATAAAATATTTAGTTTTAAATGTTTCATTGTCAAAATATAAAGAAATCATTTTTATCTTAAAATTAACTATTGAACCGAATAAAAATCTGAATATGAACCCACACTCATTACAAGCACGTGACCTTTTATAAAGTTATAATTGCCAAATGCTAAAATCTTTATTTTACTATTTAACTTTGCATTTTTCAATTGTATCTTTTATAAGATAAAAAGAAAATCTAACGATCTATATAGTTAACCTAGACTTAGAATTCACAAAGTATAAATAACCATATACACAAATATATTCGCAATTATACGCATGTTTTTAACTATATATCGATATGTAATAAAATGACATTTTCTCCTAATAATTTAACATTTCCAATAGTATACTGAACTAATTAATTCAATTAATTGAACCGCGTATATAGGAAGCTAAGCTTCCGCTGCGTTGTGACGTTGCATATTCAGCGACAGATCTCAACAGAGAAAAGAAATGATGGTAAATAACCTAATCCTAGTTGAAAATCAACCCAATCTTACAGTAAGTTTTCCACTGCGCCTCGCTGTCTTTAAAGAATCGGAGCTTTTCAAATTGTATTAATTACCTATATTTAGATATCAACGTTATTCTACCATTATATTGAAAAATATATATTTGCAATATTGACATAAAAATTTATTATATTTATTTTTTATTTTATCAAACTACCAACTTATCAATCGAAAAATTTTTTTTTTTAGCTTCACGCTTTATCCCGCACAAGGCAGGGTAGGCAGAGGGAACTGCAGGGACCGTGGGAACCTAGTGTTAAGACACTCCGTTGCTTAGTCCCTGTTTTCTCCGTCCCCGCTTTCCGCCGTTTTCGAGGCATTGCGTGTTGAGTGGCGGAACTCAACGCCGAAAAATCTAAACCACACTATTTTAAAAAGTTCAATGTAACCCTTTAAATTTGCATTTTTACGTATTATATAAGTAAAACCCCTCCCCCTCTCCCAACAAACCACACTCCCTCCTACCCCCTCAACAACATAATAATTCAATATAAAAATATATAAAACACATATGAAAAGACAAATAAATCTCATAAAGCTGGAAAAAAAAATGTACAAAGAAACAAAGAGCATTTTTCATAAGTCAATAGGATTCCGTGCAAACGCCCACTGTATTTCATAGAAGCAAGTTTCAATTACATTTTGCATTTAATTACGCAATTAAATTATCTGCTCCCTCCCGTAGCTGGATTAAAGGGGTACTTTTTCCCGCCGGGGACTGTCAGTCAGTCGGGCTGCGCGCGTTGGTGAGGTCGCTCCTGTGCAATTGTGAAAATTATATCATAAGTTCCGTGAAGTTAAGTCGAGTAAAGTGAAGTGTTGAAGTGAAGTCAACTCAATTGTTTTGCGCATTTGCCCACTCAATTTGGTTGTGATGGATGACATCGTAAGGCGTAGCACTGCCCATCTCGATTTACAAAACTGCCTATATGCCTCGATAATTTTTGGCATTTATTATACTGTAAACGGCCGAAGTGTTTTGATATTGGACGTCGTACTAAATGTCATAATAAACACGGCTGGGTATAATTTGCGATACAAAATCATGATTACGCTGCTGAAAATTGCTTTTATTGCGACAGTCATTGTGTTAGGAATTTTAATATTCATCGTGGTTTTGGATTTACAAACCGAATACGATGTTGAGGAAGTATTCGACTTTCCCGACACGTCTGAGGAGGACAGCGACTCTAGTACTGACCAATGGCACGAGGGTATGCAGTTCGACGACGACAGCACATTAAGCAAAGACAGTGGCATTGACGATGATTATCAAGATGCTCGTTAAGTGGCCGAGCTTGTTTTGTGCACCTATTTACTTATCTATCCATATTATATATGTGAAAAAGAAAATTTATTTATCTGTATGTTTTAAATGTGGAATTATTTTCGTATGGTATTTCATAATATTTCGGAGGCATAACAACTGAAAACAAGCGGGACTATACAAAACAAAATCAAATCCAGGTATGTAAAGTTACCTTTTCTAACATGGTATATAAATTAAGCCCGGTGTCCTATATAACATAACCAAGCAATTTAAAACAATTTTTAACGTATGTTTAATTATTTTCAAAAAAATAAATTACTAATTAGAATATGTGCCATAGAGATTGTTTATGTACGTCAGAAAAAGAAATTCACTCTATAAGCTAGGTGTAAAAATTAAATACTTGTTATTACAATAAACACTTACATAAAATAATAATATATAAAATGCACTTTCATTGCATAGTTAAGAGGCGTCCAAAATAACGCGACAGTTGCGTGTTCGAATACCTACATAGTTAACGTAACAAAATAATTAGAAGTGTCCTATATTGTTTTAATTAAAGACAAAATTTAGTTTTTAATTACTTTGACCAATTCTAATTTGCAAAGAGGAAACTTCATATTTGTTCAATATGAAAGTGCGAAAGAAAAGCGGAAAGCAGAAAACGGAGTGTCTCAACAGTCGCTTTTTATGGTTCCTGCTATACTCTCTGCCTACACTGCTTTGTGGGGGATAAAGCGTGAATAAAAAAACCATTAACTGACATATATTTATCAAAATTTCATATAGTATGTCTATATATCTTTATTCGGTTTATGTGACACCAAATATCAGTGTTAAAGCTTATTCACAAATACTAATTACAAATATTTACTCGATTCAATATGAACTTTACCGATGGATGCATGAAATTAATTGATTTAGCTGGACCGTGACTTATGGATTTGGAATGGCCTGAGAATAGTATACTTTCAGTAATGTACTTGTGACAAACGAATTAGTACGTTTATTTAAATATAATACAATGTTTCTAGTGTTTATATTTAAAAAAATATGTATATGTGCAATAACAAAAGTATGAATATTAATAAAATATATAAAATAATTGTATAAATAAAGTAAATATCTGCGAATTGCCGGAGGCGCAACAGTGGCCGGAATATCGAAACAAAGATTCATTGTAATTGAAATATAAGCTAAAAAAGCTTCGACGCGTAAAATTTAAATAACCGTATTAAGAAAATTACTGGTCACGGTCACATCGTACGAAAATATAATTATTGTTGGTTATGACGAGCGAAATATGCTTTGCAAATGTATTAATATATATATATATATATATATATATATATATATATATATATATATATATATATATATATATATATATATATATATATATATATATATATATATATATATATATATATATATATATATATATATATATATAGATATATATATATATATATATAAATATATATATATATATATATATATATATATATATATATATATATATATATATATATATATATATATATATATATATATATATATATATATATATATATATATATATATATATATATATATATATATATATATATATATATATATATATATATATATATATATATATATATATATATATATATATATATATACGAGTATAGCAGAGCTTTTAAATTTGTTTTCGTTAACAGGACGCCGATGAAGTCGGAGGCCGGTGGACGGCGTTGCAACAGATGTCCACCATGTTCTTTCACACAAACTTTGGCATCAACTTCCTTCTCTACTGCCTAAGCGGCCAAAACTTCCGGCATGCTCTTATTCAAGCTATACCGTGTGTTCGACGGCGAGCGCGACGTGCTGTGGCTGTTAGGCGAGCCGCTTCGAACCCGGCACGAGCAAATAGTATATCAAGTAAGCGATTTTAGATATATAAGTTATTTTTATATTGTGTATTTTATAATTATATAACTATATAAGATTTCTAAGCTTTAAGTTAAAAGAAATCTAACTTAGTAGTTAGTTTTCTTTTAACCTAAAGCTTACAAAGCTTATATAGTTACATTATAAAATAAGTTAGCTTAGTAAGTAAAAAGGTTAGCTTAGTAGCTAGCTTAGATCCAATTTCTATAATCAAGATACCTGATGCCACATGCTTCATCTCTTTGTAGACGAGATCTAATAGATTCGTAGCATAATGTAATATATATATATATATATATATATATATATATATATATATATATATATATATATATATATATATATATATATATATATATATATATATATATATATATATATATATATATATATGTATATATATATATATATATATATATATATATATATATATATATATGTATATATATATATATATATATATATATATATATATATATATATATATATATATATATATATATATATATATATATATATATATACATACATACACACACATTTAACTCTAATTATACCAATACATATGTATTATTTCAAAATTTATTAACAGAACAGTATCACGATCTATCTACATATCTCTTTGTCCAAAAGAGCATTAAAAAAAAGAAATTAATGAATATATGTCAAAATTTTATAATAATATACAAAGTTTCATCATCATAACAACATTGGATGCACTGTAAAGAGAACTGACGTTATTAAGCGTTCGCGGGATTAAATTTTACTTAATAACATATATACCTGCTTACCTAAACAAATATTTGCCATTGATGTCATATAATTAGAAATATATGTACGAATTGAGCGCACGAAATTAAATGCATAAACAAATAAAAATGCATCTCTTGCATAAGTTATAATATCGTAGCAAATAAAGGTAGAAGTAAAAGCTACCTTCCCTCGCAGATATATATCGACATTTTACTCCTGACATCTTCTGACAGCGGTAGACAGGTGAATTGTAGGGCTTGTATTATTTCTAGAAATATATATTTGTATTTACATGCAGGTAAATGTCAGTTCATTTTGACGGCTTCAAAGGCCGCAATACATGGATATTCAGTAAAAGAGAAATCTGAAATAAATATGAATGCGAGATGAGCGTATCATTAAAATCATTTACCCTATATATTTATACCAAACAAAAAAACACGACGGAAGGGGCTTATCGATAACTGTATGACATATTTTCACGTGTATATATATATATATATATATATATATATATATATATATATATATATATATATATATATATATATATATATATATATATATATATATATATATATATATATATATATATATATATATATATAGATCTTTTATTTAGACAAACTGTTTGAGCTTTGCTACAACTTAATCTGAAGACAGATGAAATACTTGTAAAGACTACAAACATGTTAAAATATAATTACTTACTACTTTACATTACTTAATATACACTGGAAAAGCAACAGTTGTCGTTGGTCAAAGATTATAAAAGTTTTATTTCAACACTAAATGTATGTGTACACGAGCTTTCCAATTTTCTGTCTAAGTTTTTAATTAAGTAAAGTTAATATACCGTACATATTTCTGAGGGCTTTTAAGGGTTTAAGAGATACGAGCGTCAACTGCAGGCAATGTTTTAAATTGGCTTCTTTTATGCAAACGAGAAGACATGTTAATTAAATATTGTTACAGATGTAAGTAGCAAGCTAATACGAAATAATAAAACGACACTATACATTTTACTATTATTAATGTGACAAAATGGCAAATTTATATTATTGTATAGAATTTAAAATTACCTGACTCAGGTCGCACCCGGAGATATAAATTAGACTTAACTCAAATTATCAACTGGTGCATAATAAAATAGGTTCTATAATAAACTGTGTAATAATATACAGAAGTAGTGCGACGCCTAAAGCACGCTAACAAGGTCTTAATATGCACTTCGATAACTGTGACAAATAAAAATCTTTGAAATCACGACATAACAACATGCGAGATATTTTTTAATAAAGTGATAATATAGTTTCAATTTATATATATATATATATATATATATATATATATATATATATATATATATATATATATATATATATATATATATATATATATATATATATATATATATATATATATATATATATATATATATATATATATATATATATATATATAGAACAGAAAAAAAATCCAAAATACAATACAATTATTTTAAACAAAGAACTTTAGCTGACTTCATTTTTTTTAATAATAGCAACACAAATACAAAACTAAAACAATTTCTTTTTTTGAGGACTGTCGTGGCGCAGAGGTGCAACGTCTGCCTAAAGGGACGAATTCTGGATTCGATTCCCATTGGAGGAAGATGGATTTTTCTATTTCCATTTTCTTCGCTATGGCAACTAGGCACAGTGTGGCGTTGAGTTTCGCCACTCAACACGCAATGCTACGAAAAAGGCGGAAAGCAGGGACGAAGAAAGCAGGGACAAACAACGGTTCCTACGGTTCCTGCAGTTCCCTCTGCCTACCCTGCCATGTGCGGGATAAAGCGTGAAGCTAAAAAAACAAACACCACTTTAATAACTACATCACAAAAAAATAAATAAAAAGAAACACGGCATCACTTATTTTAAATGTCAATATAGGTAATATTTTTATCAATTAATTCTATTAGCGTCGGATCGCTGTTGCGACGTTAGCTGTTCAATTTATTTTTGCATAAGCTGGAACTAATTTGATCGAGGGACATATATAAAAGTATACATAAAAGTATACATAAAAATATATATAAATATACATACACACAAATACATAACTTCACGCTCTATCCCTAGCGGGGTAGTCAGAGAGAACGGAGCGCCAAACGCTGCGGTCCCTGCATACCTCTTTCGCCTCGTCCACTGTCATTAACCTCTTCATGCATGCTCTCCTCATACTTTTTACGTGATTATTAAATATATAGCGGTCAATCATAGAATCTTTATATCTTTTGTCAGTTATAGCAATGCCTACCTAATTTAAGTTGTAACATTTTTACTTAATATAATTAACGCGAATGTAAGTTTGTTTGTTAAGCTTTCACGCGAAAACTACTCAACCGATCGTTATGAAACTTCGTACACATACTTGCATTGCAGGTATTAGAAGAAATATAGGCTACTATTAAAAGAACGACAAATATATCGTTTGTCAATAACTTTTAAAATCCAGCTACGCCATCCAGAACGCCATCTAGCATTCCCCACGTCAATATCTATTTCAATAAAGCTTTAGTTTCATGTGTTTACTTTTTCTTTTGCTTTCTCTAATTAAGTTTTAGATTTAATGACTCAATGCGAGCGAAGCCGCGGGTAAAAGCTAGATTATTTAATATATTTGTCTTTAAGTGGAGGGACGAATAGAAATATCGCCAAAAAAAATTAATAGAATTAATCACTTAGTAATATGAGATAAAGACTTATGCTTTTTGCATCCGCGATTCTAATATTAAGAATTCTATTGAAGCTTAAAGTTAAGCTTAACAGTACTATTCACTTGCATAAATTGTATCTGTGTAAAATTAACAAATACACATTTAAGAATATAATTTTACTTATTTGTTGCTTAAAATTGTTATAATATTAATTTTATACTTTTAAATGTAGTTAAGTTTAAATCAATGCTTACCTTTTTTAATAACTTGCAACTAGCATAAACATATATATATATATATATATATATATATATATATATATATATATATATATATATATATATATATATATATATATATATATATATATATATATATATATATATATATATATATATATATATATATATATATATATATATATATATATATATATATATATATATATATATATATATATATATATATATATATATATATATATATATATATATATATATATATATATATATATATATATATATATATATATATATATATATATATATATATATATATATATATATATATATATATATATATATATATATATATATATATATATATATATATATATATATATATATATATATATATATATATATATATATATATATATATATATATATATATATATATATATATATATATATATATATATATATATATATATATATATATATATATATATACATCAAATGCATCCGTTTGTATGCTATCTTCGTAGACAAGTTACAAGTTAAATATACTTGTCACTGCCATACACGGTGTAGGCTGACGTTAACTTCGTTTGATGCCCGCAGACTTGCAGGACCAAGCTGACATTGAAGCTACTAAAGTTGTCTGATATGCACATCACATTACACTATTAATGCATTATTATATATGCATTAAAACATTATATTTCACTAATTTTACAGTAGTATACAGTACAGTAAATTTTCAGATAAGTAATAATTGACAGCTACATGTCTGTTTTTATGTTTACGTAAATACAAAAAAAATGTGATTCTTATAGTATACTTATATAAGTATATATTTATATGTAAATATATACTTTATTATCAGCATGTTTAAATTTTTCTTAAACTTGAACCGTTCAAGTTGAAGAGTACAAAAACGTTGAAGTCCCTATGTCAACGTAATCAATAGATATGAATGTATATCACTTCTTTTTTGCATTTTGTAAGGCAATCGTCGTGTAATCAAAACTTTGTTGTGAAATTTTGCGATAAGGTAGACCACATGGTATAAGCAAAGAACAATATCAAATTTAGAAAAATCTACTACAAACCAAATAAATAAATTTAACCTTGTCATTTTTTGTTGTGAAATAATATTTTTCTTTTTTCTTAGTGGAAAGTCTACGAATATATACAGGCTGTATCTGACACGACGGCCGTTATCAAAACTACTTATAGGGGAAAATACTTCATGGTTATATACAAAAAACTAATTTAAAATTATCATTAGTTTAGGCACAGGATCATTTTTCCCATTTCACGATATTTATACGTGCTGTGTAACGCGTGAGGTCGTCATAATTAAAAACGAATGACGTCACGATCACGTACTACAAAAATACTATCAAAGGTTGTCAAACACTCACCTTTCATTCAAAAAAATAACCTAATGAGAAAGCGATATATGTGTTTCCCGCTCTCACAGGATAGTGTACGCTTGCGTCATACTTGAGAAATGGCGTTTTATTTTGGAACAATAATTTAATTATTTATTTTGTTTGAATAAAATATTTTTGTATTTTTGAAAATTTTACTTGTTTTATAATCGCTCATAGCATGCGATTTTAGTGAACGGGTGTTAGTGGGTAATAAGTATCGTAACACTACCTTATGTGAATGTAGTATAGTTAGAAAATACACACGGATGTATAAGAATATTATTAATTATAATTATTAATAAGCGTATTGTTTTTAAATACTTATGCACTTATATATTAATTTACAACCTTGAATGAATAAGTTAAGATAGCAAAACAATCTGTTATAAACAAAGTAATACAAAATCAAAGTTAAATTATTCAAAGGCTTAAACTTTTAAGTATCTGTTCGTTAAATCGTAATAAGTTCAATGTAGCGATACTGTTGGATCCATAGAATTCGATCCTACTGATATCTACCTATACACACACACAAATATATATATATATATATATATATATATATATATATATATATATATATATATATATATATATATATATATATATATATATATATATATATATATATATATATATATATATATATATATATAATGCGAATATATTAATCACATTTACTTACGAATGTTATTTTAATACATATTATATGTATATATTTAAGAATTATGAATAATTTAAAATACCTACAGATAGCAAATACAATGACAGGTACCTTGAAATGTAAAAGATTTAAATGGGAACACTATTCTGTGTAAACGAGACGTAATCCCCGCGTTATAGTGGCGATCACGGATATCGCTGATAGCCTTTTAGGTCTTTTACGTGGGCAGCTTAAGCTTTTATATGCGCATGTCACGTAGTCTCGTTTGTAAATTTATTAATGTGCGAAGTATTGTTATATAAATATACAGTTTACAGTTATTAAATAGTACTTATATAAGTATTTGGTTTATATTACTATTTTTGTTTTAAATTGTAGTATCGATTAAAATCGCTTTGTGTCTGGTATTAATTCTTTTACCTGTTATCTAACAATAAAACATTACGTTCAAACTCAAAGGACGGCGTTAACCAGGACTTATCTTAAGGTTTGTCCGCAGCGTCCTACGGAAGCAACTGTACCGAGGCAACAACTGCAGTAGCCTTGGTGCTGCCTAACAATCGACGACGGCCCGAACACTTTATCACACGTTGGACCTTCGACAATAGTCGGCAGTGGCGTACCACGCCTGGAATCTCGTCTGCCCCACACACCGTCCCATCTGGTCCGGAGGCTGTGGAGTTGAGGGTGTTGGGTACTGGTATATGACGTCACAAACATCACCTCCGATGCATTCGTACCGCTACAACACAATTTTGAAGTTTTAACTATGAATGTTTAGTTTTTGCGATGATCTCCCTATTTATTATATTAAGCTCTAAAAATTAGAGTGTGTAATACGATTTTGTGGTAGTTTGATGTTTATTAGCGCCGTAGTTGGGCGAGCTTTAAATTGATCTTATTTTGCATAATAAATTAGAAGTAATACGTAACCAGGCTTAAGCCTTTAAGAGAATCGTTGTTCTTTTTAAAATAAGATATTATGAATATTTGATTATGAACTCTGCTACGACTAACTGTGTTCGTAGTAACGTAAAAATGATTAAAAGATTATAAAAAAAAACTATTTAAATTTAAAAAGTGTTGAATGTTCATTGTTCATATATATACAAAGTTTATAATACATGTTTAACATGTAACATAATATAGTAGAGCGTAGACACAGAGTAAATATTTAAGATGTTAAAAAAGAAAAAAAAAACAAAAAAATGTAAATTCGTGATTTGAAATACTCTATTCTGTCCAAATTTATATATAACATAGTGTCGACTGTAATAATAGTAATTATGCATACTCTACATAGTATATACATATATTTTTTAACCTTTTCCAAAAAAAAATGAATGCAAACAGGGTTGGCTTATATTTGTATATAGTATCTGTATTATTAGTTAATTTTATATTTTAAAAATTAAAAAAATAGCTTCACACAATAGCCCGTATATAACAGGGTATATATTCCGTTTTCGTTTTTCGAACTAATCTTTAAAAACACAACAGAATTCAACACTTGTATCCATGAGAAGTAATTAATATGACTTCTCCGTGGAGAAGATAGAGAATAAACTATTTTGAGTACAGCGAAACGCTGGACTGCTGAACTATTATGGTCAGATTTTTAAGTAAATAATATTAAAAAAAAAAAACAAATAACTTTCTGTTCTGCAGTTCCGACGAGTTAAAAACTCAAAATATTAATGTTAGGGAATAATTGACTCAAAGTCATATTATTATGCGTGTTTCAAAATTGTAGAAAATATAAAATCAGAAAAAAATAATGGTATATTCTTTAAAATCCTTTTAGTGTTGCTAATATATATATATATATATATATATATATATATATATATATATATATATATATATATATATATATATATATATATATATATATATATATATATATATATATATATATATATATATATATATATATATATATATATATATATATATATATATATATATATATATATATATATGATTTAAAATAATTATATTATAAAAATTTTTCTGACAGCCCGATGGTTTAAAAATTGGATAACTTATCTTTTACAATGGTTCTCGTATTATATTATAATTGTACATAATAAATATTATGTAGTTAGGATTTAATGCAGGCAAAGGTCAAAGGGTCATCTGTTTCAAATTACATATTCAATTAACCTATATGACTAAATTGTACATATACTATATAATATACAATATATTACATATAACTATATGTTATAGATTTAATAGTTAATTTAAAGCTAATTGCAGAAGTTTCTCAGAATTCAGTTTCATAATGTATTTCGAAATCGCAAAATTAAACTTCATATATGGCCTGAATTTAATCAAAATTATATTCTAATTCATTTAGTCTGAGTCCATTAATCAATATCATACCAGAGGCTTTATGTATTTAAATCGACATGCATCTATTACTATGAAGAATAACGACAACCGAAGTATTATCTAGTTTTCGGGAGCAAATTGAAGGTATAGAGAAATGAAGGGATAGCCGACCTATACCAAACAGTTTGATCAGGTGAGTCAATTTTCTTTGGAAAATTTCATGTTACCATTAAAATTTCTTCACTTCTACCCGAAATTATAAGATGAATGGCAAACCTAAAAGTGCCATAAGCTAAAAAGTCTCAGAATTCTTATAAAAGTGAGGAAATTAATCTAACTGCCCCTGAATAGAATCGTCATCCATCGCAATGAGTGAGACTGCATCCTATGATTGGACATTACAAAAGGCGATACGTAAGCACAATCTTCGATTTATATAAAAAAATCGTTGTATATTGAATTTCCATCTCCAATCTCCAACGGCGTACACTAACGCGACCGAATGTCGTACGCCACACCAAATAATTACCAACGCCATGAACGTAAGGATATAGAACGTTCCGTATCGTATTATACATATTACAATTTCCAATTAGCACTTTTTCGTTATTTATAATTTAATTGAAAAGTTGCTTTATTCATGAGTTATGCAATAAGCATTTTTTTGTTATTTATTTGTGACAACAATGCCATTAAAATATACTTACGAAAAAAATTAATTTCCAACATGTATGATATAAAATTCAAAAGCCACACACTCATTCATCCCAAATATGAAAATTGGCAGTATAATATAATTATACTACTCCAATCCAGTATTTTTGGAAAATTTATGGCGTACTATCGAGAAATGAACATATTGGTATATGTAAGAGTTACTAGTTAAATTTTAAAACTCAAAACTTAAGCCTACCTTAAAAAAAGGCTGTATCCATATTCATTCATTCATTCATTACCAAAGACCACCCCGTCCCACCAGGAATCAAGTAATTAAAATAACATTACAATTTCACTTGCATTCGACTAAATACACTTCGGATAAACCTAACCATTATTTGATAATTAATTAGTTTTGCCGCAAATTACAATAGTGATAATGAGTACATATGACGTACATCGATATTTATTAATATCAGTTAGTTTAGTTAATTAATATCAGTTAGTTTTTTATGAAATACTATTACAATATTGAGTTAATATCATAGAATTATTCCACAACAAATAATATTTTAAAAATAGCTAAACAATAGCTATTGAATTTATATTTAATTCATATATAATATTAATTCTAAATATGTTTTACAAACAAGAGACGTAAATCTAGGTGTTTGTCCAAAATCACTCTTAAAACAACAAATGGATAAACCATAACAAGAAAATAAGCTTGAAAAAGCTAATAAACTTAAAATACTTGTAACTTAATATGTTGAAAATATGACCATAAAGCATTTATCAACGTGCTATATTGGAAAAACTCTTCAGATTCTAATCAAGTGAAACAGATTGTATATACCAGACAAACTAAAAATAAGTCGTTTCAATATCGATTTCATATGGTATTGTTATTATGATACGATGGTCGAGTTAACTTAATTAACTGTAGCGATTTAATATTATAATTGCACCAACTGTCGGACGATCTTAGCAGAACTGTTATACGAGCCTGTGCTTAACCAGAAACCGAACTTAAACGCTATAATAGTTCAAAGTTAGTGTCAATTGTAAAAATAAACAACGTGTGTTTTGTTTTTTTTCATGCGAATTTGTTTTATTCATACATTATAATCATTTCAAAAGTCATAATTTAAGAAAATTATATTTTTAAACTTCAAAAATTTACGATATACGAGAATTTGACATAGCATTCTATACTTCATTATACCAAAGTGAAGGGAAAGATCACACTTCATATTAAAATGCAATTTCCATATAATCATTTTCATTTCAACATTTTCCATATTGAAATATTCACATTTGTAAATATTAATATATTTACATTTTCCCATAATAGACATGGTTTTCTAGAAAATGTTTTGTCTTGTGATGTGGTCATGATAAAATTAAAGAATCCCATTACAATGTCAGGTCCAATTATTATACTAATATATGTGTTTGTTCCATAATGAAATTCTCAGTACTACAGTATAAGGCAACTTTTTAACGAGAATTTAATTTAAAATAATGACAAAAGTAATTAATAACAGAAAACAAATGTATTGATATCATAAAGGATGTAAATGTCACAATATCAAGTGAATCTTCTGCAAGTATTTTTAAATGTTACCATAATTATAATTATCAATAAGAAAATTCTTTTTATTTAATTGAGATATTTAATATGTTTTATTAATATATTTCTAATAACAATTGAAACTATAAGGATTAAAATAATTAAATGTTTTGTGGAAATAAAAAAAAAATTAAATATTAAAATACCTGAACAAAACGTCCGGTTATGAATATTAATAACAATGAATAAAAAATACCTAGAATCATCTTAAAATTTGTAAAAGCCCAATAAATAGCTTAATAATTTATAAATTGAGAAGATGTTGAACGAATATACATACAGTTCGCAAATATATTAATTTTAACAAATACTTATATGAGGAAAAAATAAATACAAAAATTACTTCCAAATATCGAAACTACCAAAAAAATATAAAGCACCTGTAAAATCATCAACTTAGATTCGATTTGATTTATATAATATATAACACGAATACATGTATAAATATATATGTGTATATGTATATATATATATATATATATATATATATATATATATATATATATATATATATATATATATATATATATATATATATATATATATATATATATATATATATATATATATATATATATATATATATATATATATATATATATATATATATATATATATATATATATAACATACACGTAAACCAACATATATCGACACATATCACTATAGAGAAAATGATAGTCATAAGAAAATAGAAAACAGTAGTTTAGTCCTAGCAGATTTTTTTTAATTTAGATCTTAGGTTCTGGTTTATTTTAAAAGTTCAGTAAGCGTAAAAAATTCTAAATTAGATTTAATATTTTTAAAAATAAGTAAATGTTGAACATAAGTTTCTTGCCGCTATATGATCATATTACGTTATATGAAGCTTTGTTTTTCTTTCTTATGATTATTTCAATAATGTCACAACTTTTCTAAATATTTATTAGTAACACTTTATACTGTCAATTAATTTTGGAATCGCTAACGATCGATAAATAATATTTCCGCAACGAGTTTAAAAAATAAAATAATTTATATTCTTAAACTCGTGGCCAACAATTTGTTTCATATAAATTTGTTAGGTTTCTGTATTTCCCATGCGAAAAAAGGTTTCTTTTTTCATGAAAAATCATCCGTTGACATCTATTTATTTAGCGATTTCTAATAAATTTCCTAGAATAATAGGTACAGTATAGTATAAGTTGGACACATCGGTCCACAAAAGAAGAATATATACGCTTTATGAAGTAGTGTAAATATTATATATATTTTGGTAAATTAGATTTATTATAAGTATGATTAGAATATATTGTCATCACATTGTAAATATAGTGGAAATAGAAAGAAGGCTCATGATGGTTGTTGAAATTATGTATGCTTGTATATTTACCTTATAATTTTAAAGGGAAAATTGCTTCACGCGTTAGGCTTCTCATTAATATCGTTTAGAATAACTTTACCTACACTAATTATTAAATCCTAATGTTATTTAAATTTTAAAACAATTTTTTTTAAAAAATTATGTTAATTATTAATTACAATGAATTCTATCAATTATTAAAATATCGAGCTAAGGACTCTCAGGTCGTGCGTCTTCTAAGACTTCTTTTAAAATGGTACGAATATTTTCAATATTTTCAATAATGCAATTTACTTTATTAACATTTATAATTATATTTTTTCAAAAGTTTATTTTTTAAATTAAGTTTCAGTAAAATTCAGTTTATTTTCCAAAGCTTGAAAGCTTTAAGCTTAAAGAGCATTATAATCATTATCAGTAATTTCGTAAATATTTTTTCTCGCGTATTTTTTGCATTTTGGGAAGGGTTAGAAGTAGATATGGTAGACGGGCCTGTGCTGTGAATTAAATTAACTAACACCCGAATACACAACGTTCTTATGTAATAAAATGGGTCTCAGCCTCATATGAGTGGAAGTTAAGAAAAAAGCTGCGTCCATAGTCTTATACGCCCATATGCCATAATGAGACGAAGATGCGAGTTTAACACATAGTTTATTAACATTAGTCATATTAACAATCTCGACATATAAGTCACCAGTAGTGTAGTATAATAATAATATTAAGAATTCATAACAGATTATATTTAGTTATATACACCGATATCATTTTTAATTCATATAAACAACCATTTTAAATATTCACTGTACATAAAATTTCAAATTTTTAAAATTTCAATCATAAAGCATTATCCTTTACATAACATACATAATATTATTTTTACATCTGTCAGGACAAGAACTATCAACCACAGAGCAGTGATTCCTCCAATTTTACACCAGGTTGATCGAAACTTGTAGTAACTTTCGCTAAGGACATTACACCTATTTCTACTGGCTTTCTATTTATCTATCGATATCATCTTATATAGCTTCACTTTACTTTTAACTTATTTGACTTTTGACATACATAAGAGTAGAATCATTGATAAGCATATGATAAGAGCTCTATTGAAAAAAAAACTAGCATAATCTATAATAACATGTAAAACAGGCTTAAAAATAGTAGCGTCATTTGGTAAAACGATAAGTTATCCAAATATATCAAACGGACTGTGAGATATCTATGAATCGTCTATCTGATATATAGTTGGTAAAAAGATTAATCAATTTATACATATATTGCATTTTAAGCATTATGAAAATATACGAGATTCAAGAAAATATTAATATTATTTATATTAAAATTATAAAAAGTTAATTTTTTTATAAATAATAATTTTTAAATTCTGTTAAAATTATAATCTTTTTTAATAATATTCTCCACAGGATAATAAACTCTGTCAAACTTCACCACCACAAAGTGTTGAAAGCTACATAGTAACGAATCGTTTAGTAGATATATAACCTTTTTATGTTTTTGTTGAAAATTATATAGGAATGACTTTCATATATTCTTCTACATATTTATATATAAGAGGGCTTTGTATAAGCTTTGGTTTCTGACAAATTTCTAAATTACAGTATCAAAAACATGTTTCAATATATCATCTGAGAATGTATTTGTAAGTTATTTAATATACTGCTTCAGTGGCTTATAAGCCCAAATGTATGTAGTATTTATTAAATGTATACAAATTATATGTATGTAACGGGAGAGGCAAGACTGGAGACGAGGTTAGTCTGGTTGGAGGCTGTGATGAACAGATAGAAGGAATATTTAGTATATTCTTCTATATTTTCTATATATATATATATATATATATATATATATATATATATATATATATATATATATATATATATTTATATATATATATATATATATATATATATATATATATATATATATATATATATATATATATATATATATATAGTATTATATAAATAATGTCTCGAGAGCTTATTCAAATATTGGGGCTCGTTTATTTAAAAGAAGTGTTTTTAGTTTCGTTTCATACAGGTACGGCAAATTCCATCACAGACTGGTTTTGAATTATCATATAGTATCTATAACATATATCATTAGTGTAGGAAATGTTACAATTATTATGTTTTCATTATTTATATATTATATATTTTGTATAGTGATGTGAAGCTATAATTTACTTTTTTTGTTGACGGTGGTAGGGCTTAGCCCGACTGGGGAAGTACCACCCGCTCACCCTTTACTTTTTATTTTGCTGATTTGCTTATATTAATTTACTTTATATATTAATTTGAACATTTTATAATTATTTCTATTTATATTATTTTAATAGAAATTCAACTATGAAATTGCTGCTCTACCATGTCAGTATGGTAAGAAGGGAATGGTTAAACAACTGTTTACTTAAGAGAATACCGTGTTGAAGACACTATAAGGTCACACGTAAAGGGCATGAGATACGCCTCTACTTTTCTCTTAAGAATTGTATGTTACTGAAAAAACGTTAGAATCAGCAATTTCATAGTTAATTTTTATGCAGATTTAAAATTTTTCTTTAACGCTTTTTATATTCCGGCCCAGGTGAGCGAGCCAGTGTTTACAGGTATAGAGAACTAACACCTATCTCTCAATTTAGCAGACTGTGAGGTGTGGCAGTCTCGTTTAAACGAGGTACGTACGTACGCTGTCACCAAGTTGTTCTATTGCACATTAAGTAATCAAATTTATCAAGTTTTGTAACATTAACATATATTTTAAAATCAAACTTTACCGAACTTAAAATAAACTACACACAGTTCATTATAATTCGGAAAGATTTAACTTTAAAATGTATGTAATGAAATAAAGGTAAATTTTGTCAAATGATTACTTAATGCAAATACGAGCAATTGCCAGTCTGCTACAAAAACTCCGGAGTTTCAGTTTATTATTTTTAATTATATATTTATTTTTATTATCATTTGGTTAGTAAGCAGCAACTCTCATAGATGTCAATTAGGGTTTAATTGACCATAAGTCGGTAAAAAATATACCGATTTAATGTGAAATGACCCCTGACTGACGTTTATGAGAGCAGCTGTTTGTCGTGAATAAGAGACCCTTAATGTAAGAGCATGACGTTTTCAGAAAGCCAAAGCGTTAATATAATCCAGGATGCTTTAGAAATTTCGATACTTACATAAATACAATATATAATTTCGGTACCTAATGTATCGTGATATAAAAATAAATAACTGGGATAATAATCTCATATAAATAGCAACATATTTTCTTACCAAATACAAAAAAAAACGAAGAATCTATAAAAACTTGAATAGAATTTACAACCCACGGTCAAGATGACAAGTGACATTCACTAATCTAACACTAACTGCATCGAAAGCCAATTTTGCCAAGTTGATTAAAGTAAAACGAAATCAAGATATACATCTGAAAACAAAGAGTTTTCAGCATTGAAAAAAAAAATGGTCTCTTATTAATGTATTTTTTTATTTCTTTATATTTCTTTAAAATTTCAGTTAAAAATAGGTTAATTACTATATGATAATCAAAATTGTATCGGTAGACGTAGGACATGTTTAATATTTACGTAATTTCTTGTTGACTGTATAAGTGTATATGGATGTGTTGTACGTTAAATAACGATAATTAAATGAATACAATATTCGTCAACGTTGGAGCTTTTTTGCATATCAATAAAGAAGCTTTTGCATAGAAGAGTAAAACTTTTAAAAATATATATTATTATAATTAAAAAAAAAATAAAAAAAGATATATAAAAAATATTTTCGAATCGTACACATTCTACTTGATCTCAGTAGAATATAAATGTTAGACTAAGAGTATAGACAATAAGAAATTGTTAAAATGATTTTTTGGTATTGGTTACTTGTTAAGTTTGTGATTTATATATTTAGTTGTTAAGAATTTTTGAAGAAATATCTCGATAAAATTAAAAAACACATCTAGAAATTAGAAGAACGTCGATTGACTGAGGCCTCACGCCGCCTCTTCACCAGAGACAGCTTTATTTGAGCCAAATTGTACTACTCAAATGTACCTAACTGACAGCATCTTGAAATCGATTTCAAAAAGTTCTTCATAAAAAATTTATTTAATTTTTTCTTAAAGTGATTTAAAATATATATATGTTGCTTTACGGATATAGTTAACAATTATATAATAGTTGATTAAGGTATTTACTATATTTAATAAATGGTTGCATGGTATATGTCACAAACGAAGATAGGCAGGAATAGATCTGAGCCCTTCTATTCCTTCCTTCTAGAATTACTAGAGAAACAGTCTCTTTAAATGTAAACATTTATGTCGAATTTGATGTATATTTGTGTAGTGGATAAAAAAAATAAAAAATGTAAAAAAAATAAATTTTTTATTCAACAAAATCCTTATAGTTTATAATTTAGAAAAGTTTAATACTAAAAGGTAATGTGCGTTGGACCTCTGTATGTATATTAGTGATGTAACGAATGTAATTTTTTTTCAATTCGCGAATGCGAAAGCGAATATTCAGGAATTCTTTTAAATTTGGCGCCAATTGTTTACGGCAAGCAAGATAGCACTTTGGATTATAACATTAAAAAGTTGAGTATTAGCTGATAAAACTTTTTAGAAGGGAGAGAGAATTGATTTCTGTTTGTTTCGATTGCATTAAAAAGATTACTTCATGAGATATAATGAATTTCATGACTGCTGTTCTTTGTATTAAAAAACACAAAAAGTTGATTTGGATTTTATTAACGTATTATCGTCGTCAATTTTTTTCTGACATTCATTATCCGTAACATAATCGCAGAAATTTTAGCGAATGCGAATGTGTAAAATCGTGCGAATATTCGTTACATCACTAATTTATATATATCAAGGTATCCATTTCGGTAGGTAAAAATCATAAGTTAATTGTTTAAAATTACTTATTTATAATTAAATTTAATTGTACTTAAAGGTGTAATCACGTTGTTGTCAGTTTGATCCTGGGGAAGTGTGCATAAAAATTATTTTGCAAGAGGTCCAGGTTCAAATCCCGCTGCGTTTAAATTTTTATGTTTCTTTTAATATTATTTCTATCATTAGATTGGATCAACATTTTAAAAATCATAAAAATAACATTCTTTGAAGTAATCCTTGGGTGACGGAAATTTGCAAAAATCTTACAGAGATGCTAACAAAGAAATAAGTTATATAAAGCATATAAGAATTTCACTGTGAGAGCGCTTGCACGTTTTGTAAGAGGCGCGGGTTCAAATCCCGCTTTCTTCAAACAATCAATTCTAATGAAAATATTCAATATGATAAATAGTATTCGCCCCTTTTTAAATCACTACTACCTATTCACTGGAATCTTAATAAGAGGTAGTGTTGTGCAATCTGACTTTTTAAAATGCTGAATTTAAATTTAAAATCTATTTCAAAAGTACGGGAATGTCAGATCCTGGTAAGGTACGGGCCTAAAATAATGTTTACATTAAGAATGTATTCTTATGTAAAAAGGATTTTCCGCATAGAAATAACGACAGGAAGTTTAACAAAAGAGAGAAGAGTGATAATGTACTAAAATTTTTAAAACATAGTGTACTACAAGTAAATTATTGATTCTGAAGACCCAAAATGAGATTATTAAGAATATTATAAAAGGTAATTTACTGGACAGATGCATCTTGACCAGATTAACGACCACCTATAAGTTGTCGACGTGTTCACGACATATTCTTGCAAAGGACAGTCTTATTTGACCAAATGAAAAATAATTTATACTAGCGGAGCTTGTTGATACTTGCCCAAAGTATTTGCTTTACATATTAGTCAAAATTTTAGGAGTAAAAGTTATTTTGAAGCAAAAGATTATTTTAGACATCGTTTTTATGTCTAATAAGGTTGTACACAGGATATTCTCGATTGTAAAAAAAGAGGTGACATCATATTCTTTGATATAATTCAATATGAATAATTAAATCTTGAAGCCTTCAAAAGTTTAAGTCTTTAAAGGTGTTGAATTTATGGAGTGCTCGAATATGACAATGTAAATGAAATTAGGTCAATTTTACTGTACATATAGTACTTGTGCCGATCCGATATACATATAGTATTGTAGGAAATTTCTATACTACTATTTCGAAGTGCTGCTTCGAGTGTATTTTCCATTTACTTCCAATAATCTGCAACACCGGACAACGCTCGTCATCTCACAAGAATTCATTAAGGAGCTATAACAAGACGTGAAGCTATAAGAGTTCCTAAGAGTCTTTATAGCAGCATCTTAAGTTAAATATACATTTTAAATAGCTTTAGATTTTAGTAAAAAACATAAATTAATAAAAAAAGTTTATATATTACAATTTTGAAGAAAATATTCAACTAAAAGTCTCGTGCAAAGAAAAAAATATGTAGCACTCATAAAAATCTTACAAGTTTTAATATTTCGAGCGAATAGTAATATTACATGCTGGAGCTCTGCCGCTTCGTCTCCAAATGCATTCACTTTAATACGCATCACATACTTAAATCGGTATAAAATTGTTAGGTGTTGTTAAATTAACATCATAAAAATTTTAAGGCAATTTTGTTCAATATCCTAATAAACCATAATATATATTTTATTTATTATTTAGAATGAGAACGTGGAATAAAAGGCTAATTTCAAGAACACCGAGGTTGAAAGGGGCGTGGAGTGACCTGAAGTATGAATTTGGTTAGACAACAAGTACTTGTAAGTATTTTTCGGAATCAGGGTAGGCGCATAGGGAACCTTAAGGAACCATGGGAACCTACTATTAAGGCACTCCGATCCGATTGCCCAGTTACCACAAGGAAAGGCATCTTCCCCGAGTGGGAATTCAACCACCGTCGCGCTTGCAAACAGACGCTGCGCCTCAGTGCCACGACGGCCCAATCATATAAAGTTGCTAAAAACTATATATAATACCACCCTTAAATAAGTATAACTATATATATATATATATATATATATATATATATATATATATATATATATATATATATATATATATATATATATATATATATATATATATATATATATATATATATATATATATATATATATATATATATATATATATATATATATATATATATATATATATATATATATATATATATATATATACTTGAAGGTAGCAAATTATATTAAAAAAATCTGATTCAAAGTTGCATTCCCTATATATTCAATATATTCAAGTGTTAAAAAAACTTTTATTTTATAATACTATAACACATCTGAAGTAAACTTGAGTTAAGCTCCTTAGTTTCATTGATGCTTTTAAATAAAATTATTTCATTATATAGTGAAAGCTTATCGGTGATGCTATCGACGAGATAAAAGCTCTTATAGCATAATTTTATTCAAGGTTTTAATGTTACTTGTTGTTTTTCAGAATAGGATCTCGATATTGAAATAGGTTTCTAGGGATCTTGCAATTATCGCGCATTAGCTACTGATGTTATTATTGGAAGTAAAATTACGAGTTGTTTTATATGCAACTCTAAGGAAATAAACCTAGCAAGATGGTTATTTTACTTATTGCTCTTTGTGTCCACTTTAAAATTACTGAATTTATAATAGAAGAAAAAATACTAAGCCATATTTTTTGTATATACATATATATATATATATATATATATATATATATATATATATATATATATATATATATATATATATATATATATATATATATATATATATATATATATATATACACAAGTAAAAATATTTATTTTAATTGAAATTAGGTGTTGTAAGGCAATTTCTTTCTGGGAAACGTGTAATTATATTTCATAGTAACACAAGTTTTGACTTAAAGTAGACAACGGAATATTTTCAATGAAGAAATAGTAAACAAATAAACTTCAACCTTGTAAGTACGAACACGCGCTTAATAAATTTCACTGTAATAAATTATAATATAATAACTTATTATTATCATTTAGTAGTTTGGAAATATTTAAAGACTGACTCTGTAATTTTTTTTTTGTTTATGAAGTAGACACTAAGCAAAAAAATATGGAATTACACCGATAGTTGTGGGTTTGATTCCAAGTCATTAAAATGTCTATTGCGAAATATTTCATCTCAATCTGACAAAATACGACAGGATTTTACCATCCAATGTCGTTAAAATGACCGGAAACTGTCTAAAAAGACGGAGAAAGCAGTGAGAAAACACTCCGCCTGCCTATTTTAAGTAATATATATAATGTATTAAAATAACATTCGCAAGTAAATGTGATTAATATATTCGCATTTTATTAGTCACCTAAGCTCTAGGCAAATTCAGCGAAGCGATGTTGGGAGACGCGCCGGCGTTGAATAAAAACAATTTCATTTTCATAACTGATTCATTCTGATCTCTCATTTATGCTATTTCTATTTACTTTGAAATACGATTATTGATTCAATTCCACTGGTGTTATACACTTTGTTACAGTGAAATAATGTAAACAAACGACTTTAATGCATACACCAATTACTGGTGGCTTTCGAGAATTTCATGTAAAATACTTATAAATTATAAATACACAATAAAAAAATAAAATTACATAGTAAACTAATGAATTACTTAGTTTTGGAAAATATATTAAAGGTATGGGGCAAATTTTGAAGAATATCATTCAGTAGCATAGCATGAACATAATGCAGAACAACACGTAAAAGGACTTGCAGTCGTCTGTTCTACTGTGAGGATCAGCTTAGTCTGTCCCGACAATTTAAACATATGTAATATGTACAAATGTACGAGTGTACAAGCAAGTATCATAAAATGCTATACGTGTTGTAATTATATAATATGTTTATATCAAATTTTACTATTCAGTAAACTTTTACCAAAGATTTTGTTTAACAAATAAAATTATTTTAAAAAAGATTTCATTTAATATATTAAACGATAAAACTAATAATTAATACAAAGAAATCTCTATTAAATTATTTAAAATCTTTAATTTACGATTAAAAAATAAAATTTTCATCAAAAAGTCTCACAACGCGTTAAATTTATTTACAATAATAAGCTTACTGCACTTTTACTGTTAAAGCTGCACTCTCTTGGAGTACACTTCTCTTGGATTTACGTCAACTTGATAAAGTTTTAAACGTTGAGTTAAAAAGTCTTTATAACCGACATCAAATAAGAGGTTCAACATTTAGTTATATAATATGTAAATTGTTAAATAAATTATTTATGGTAGTTCAAAATATTCTTACATAATTTGTATACTAAACAGTGTCTATCTTTGGTTTTTTTTAAAAAGTAAAGGTTGCCTGGAAAAGATCAGCTGTAAATTTGGTATAGATTACCAAATTCGTATAAAATGTTTTCTTGGCTTTTATACCTTAAATGTTATTGTAAACTAAAAAATTAAAATAATACCAATGTGGTAGAATTAGGATATGTATTTACTAAAAATATTTTTTTGCTTTACGCTACATGGGCGATATAAAAGGGTTGGCAGAGAAAATCTAAAATACTATCCATTATTCGCCTTCATTAAATAAATTTAAGAGACATTGCGTTGAATTTCAAAATTCAATGTTGCACTTATTGGAAGCTGTAGAGTCGAGGAAATTAGTATAAATCATTCATCAAGCGGGAATGGAACCGGCAACTATCGCGATAGCAGTCAGACACTGCCAAAATGGTTCTGTTACAATATTTCCTATACAATTCTAGCTGATATTATTAAAACAAAAAAGACACTACGTTGCATACAAATGTTAAATTTTAATTAATATATCTGAATAGTAGCTCACTGTGCCTCGTACGACATGCGGGTTTAAATGTAAGAATATTTTTTTTTTTTATAGCTTCACGCTTTATCCCGCACATGGCAGGGTAGGCAGAGGGAACCGCAGGAACCATAAGAATCTAGTGTTAAGACACTCCGTTACTTAGTCCCTGCTTACTCCGTCCCCACTTTCCACCGTTTTCGAGGCATTGCGTGTTGAGTGGCGGAACTCAACGCCGCGCTTTGCCTTAGATGCCAGAGCGAAGAAAATGGAAATAGAAAAATCCATCTTCTCGGACTGGGGATCGAACCCAGTAACCGTCGTGTTACAGGCAGACGTTGCGCCTCTGCGCCACGACGGTCCTCAAGTAAGAATAATGTTTTTCTATAAGTCGTCACAACGTACGATAAATTTCCCATCGGAAACATATCCTGGTAGTGGACTACCATAAACACGAAAAAGTCTCACAACGCGTTTCATTTATATACATATTGGAATATGTGGTGGGTCGGTACACTTTAAATTTACTTGCATGTAAAATATATGAATAATGTAATTAATATTAATTAATAATTAATTATTAATTTGTATTAATTAATATTTATTATAAAAGTCACTGTCAAATGTCAATAACAGAACATATCAAAAAACTTATTTCAATGTAAGTATTAAAGTAAATAACTTTTGATTAAAATTTCGGCTAAATGCATTGTTAAAGAAATATTATTTTTATTATATTACGTTTTATCTGAGTATTATTAATTACTGAGAATGAATATTTCATGTAGGTACATATTTGTTTAAATACAAAAGTGTGCATGGATAAGGATGAATGAATGATGTATATAAAATTTCTTGTTAAAGATTTATTTTAAATGAATATATTTTCTATTAAAACATATTTTTCCAAAAATTTATTAAAAGATTGTTAAAGGTTTGTTATATATATATATATATATATATATATATATATATATATATATATATATATATATATATATATATATATATATATATATATATATATATATATATATATATATATATATATATATATATATATATATATATATATATATATATATATATATATATATATATATATATATATATATCTCCCTAAGACTGGTAAAAATGTTAACTACTGAAACTACATTATCGAGACATTAGCGATTATTTAACTCCTTTAAGTCATGTTGCTAAATTAAAAAAGAGGAGGAAAGAACTAATTATGATCACTTTTGCTCATTAAAATACATTGTGGGTGTAAGGTTAAGGAGTTTTGTATTATTACACCTGTGTTTTAAAATAAAAATACCTACGTACAAACATATTCTTTATTAACACAAACGTTTATATATCAAAAAAAATTTTTCATAATATTGAGAACAAATTTATTTACAAATTTACAATAATTATGTGAAATTCAGTGAACCCTCTCTGAAAAGAAAGAATTGCACAAATGCACACATACATATATCTATCGTCACATTTAACATTCATATCTTTCTAGCCTAACCAACACTTGTTGTAGCAAATAAATAAAGAAGTAGGGGACATGAAGTATGACTCAAAACTTATAGGCAAGGTAGATAGGTAGATCTACCTATATATAGGTATATTCGTATCATGCAGGTATAAGGTAGCAGTCATACAACTACAACATATAGAAGGCACATAGACGTAACAATCGCATAGGTATGCTCAATAGAATATTTTTAGCATCATGAGGAAGGTGACAAGGAAACGTATCCAACTGTCAAACATTCTCGTGTCATTAATACGATTAATTGTTATTAATAATTAATAGGTGTTCATGTTATCCGATTACGTGTCAAAAACATATATATGTATCTCATAAAGATAAAGAAACAGAATCTAGGAAAACATTAATGGAAATAGTACAAACGCGTAGTGGACGTCTACAATCGTCCTTAATAATTCGTAGCAGTGTCGTAGCCGTAGCACTATGAAGTATCATTTATTATTTAACCCGTAGTAATCTATCGATTCTCAAGTATTATATTTTATTTATATAGCAGGTAGCGAGCGTACATTGTTTATAAGACATTCGCATTTAGTAGCATTTTGCGTATCTAATATTAAAATTTACACCAGCACAGATACAAAAATATATACACTTTGTCGCCAGCATTAAAACTAAATCGATAAAAATAATCGATTATCCATATACTTTTTCATATTAAAGCTACTATGTAGATTGTAAAATGTAATCATATACAAAATACCACTATAAACAAGTAGTTGATAAAAGCATGCTTCGAATCTTTGAAAAATATAAAAGCTTATTAGTTAGTATAATGCTGACTTAGCATTATAAGGAATAAATAGGTATATCTAGAACAATACTTTCAAGTGTGTATATAATACGAAGTAATATTTAATGCAAGTAGCAGATAATAAGGCACGTTCAGTCAGCTCTACAAAATGCGTTACATTACAGGAAAACTACTCATTTAAATATGAGAATGTAGGGGCTGAAAATGTTGGCATTTACCATTCAATCAACTATATATCCAAAAATATATAAACGTATTAAAGAATTAGGTCTCTAATAATAACATTCTTAGCAGCTTACAGAAGAAAGCTTAATTTATTCTCTTACAAGTGTTTATTTATATGTAATTTGATGCATTTTATAATAGAGTAGTTTATTTTATACATATTATATATATTAGTGATGTAACGAATGTCGTTTTTTAACATGCGGATATATGCTATCGATATTCTCGAATGCGAATGCAAATATTCACTAATTCTTTTAAATATATAAATAAATGATAAATATTTTCGACAATTATAAGATACTGCGTTTCGTATCGAGAAACAGTGCAAATTCTACGTATACAACTGCAACGGCAGCTGAGCTCGAAATATTGAAGCCTATAACAAATATAAATTATTATGATCATATTATTAAGGTATTATTGTAAATGATTACATAAAAAAGAACCTTCTACTAAATTTCTTGCAGCGGTTCAACTCAGGTCTGAGGCATAAACTTTATTAAAACCAGTGCAAAAGTGTTTGACCTTCAAAAAATAATTCAAATATTCTTAATTTAAATAAAATTATTTGAATTTAAATCATATTTCTAATAAAATCTGCTAAAAAGGTAATAAAATCTAAAAAGGTACGAAGTGTCACCGCAAAGGCGTATATAACATTTTGACATTGTGATGTCACGACTTTGTATCGCGATCTTGTAAAATAATTGTCATATTGAAATATATTATAAATTTAATAATTTTAATTATATATATATATATATATATATATATATATATATATATATATATATATATATATATATATATATATATATATATATATATATATATATATATATATATATATATATATATATATATATATATATATATATATATATATATATATATATATATATATATATATATATATATATATATATATATATATATATATATATATATATATATATATATATATATATATATATATATATATATATATATATATATATATATATATATAGCTTAGATAGATAGATAGCTTTCAGTTGAATACGTAAGATAAAATAAGCTGTCTAAGCGGTCAAACTATAAAATTACCACAAACAAAAATTATAAACTATGCAATTACTTCGACGTGCATTTCACTCTCATATCTACGCAAGTCGACATATATTTTATTCCAACATTAAGAATATTTAGTTGCTACACGGGAAATTTTGTTCGGAAAATCCAATTTACTTATCAGATTAAATCAGTATTTCTATAGTACTATATAATTCAACAAAATTTCCAGTGAAACAATGAGTGTAAAAAAATAAACACTTACCTTTGACATTCAACAATTCTCTTAGAAATGAAGTAGTACTGCAGTAGAGTATAACATTATGGTTTTAATTATTTCTCATAGCTTCTTAGAATTTTAATAATCTTATTTCCAATAACGTAGAAGTAGAGAGACTACACGAGGTGGTAGGTTCGATTTCCACTCGGGAAAATGTTTATATTCAAAATGAAAATCCTCGACGAAATCAACCTTAACACAAATAATACAAACAAATAAAAATAGAAAATTGTTCCAAATTTACTGAATGAATCTGTCAAAAGTGAAAATAATCAACTCTAAGCACTAAATACGAAGCAAACTAATTTCTAAACAACACAATATAAACAAGCAAATCCAGAATAATAACTAGCAAAACTGTGGACTCACCATCATCGTCGGTTGTCAGAGGGCCAACGCTGCCGAAGAATCTCTTGTCCAAGAGTTGTAGGAGTTGTAGGGCGCTCTCGTGTACGGGCGCCCGGGGACACCCCGTGCACATCAAGGTGACGTTGATTATTGCCGTGTAATGATCGCACGGGTATTCCCTGTTGGACAATTGTTTATATATTTGCCATATATTCACATATATTATAACTAATATATAAATTGTTAAAATATATGTAATATTTGGTTAATTTTTTAATTTTATTTTATTATATAAAGAACTTATATATCAGGCTTAAAGTATAACAGCTTAATTGTATAAGTAATAAAAATATTTATTACATATTAATAATTGTGCTGATAACGCAACGCACAGCTTAATTAATGGTTGGTCAGAACGGTTGAGCGGTTTACATAAGACGCGAGTTGAAATCCTGCTGCGATCAACATTTATTATAGATTTTATTTTTTTATTTACTAAGTATTTTACTCTATCCTCAGTGTAGATTAGCACTTCAGAAAATCACCAAAAAATTAGGTACACTATTAAATTCTATACAAAATATTAAATAAGTCCTAGCATCAACATTTTAGCCTTGGGCCGGAAATCAAGATAATATGAGCTTATGAGTGCTTCTACATGCGTTGAGTCACTCACTCACATCATTAAAATCATATAAGATGACCTTAAGTAGGTAGTCGGTCCGTCTTCTTCAGTCCATAGAGCAGATACAGGCAGATAAAAATAATATGTGATTTAGCTTACCTCTCTAATTAACTAACTGGTCAACGATCTAGAAAATCAATAGTTATTCAATTTATATTCGAAAGGAACGAAGAAAGGACAGAATTCAAGATTTTTGGGAATGGAAAATTATCAGAACAAGTGAATAGAGTAGTATATTTGTGAAGTATGTTATATAAAGATGGAAGATACGTAACAAAATTAACAGTGCCTTAGCTGCTTGGTTGAGACGACCGAACGTCAGTGTCGCTGCACGCTTGGCCGTACACAATGCAGTTCTAGGTTCGATGCTGTTATATGGCAGTGAAAGATGCTGCTGTGGAGATGCGATCTTTTTCGAGGATATGTGGAGTCAGTTTAGCTGACCGAATTCGAAGTCGAAGTCGAAGACATACATATAATGGTAGGTACCAGCGAGGATGTCACGGTGAGAATGAAGAAGAACGTATAAAAACATATGAGATATATTGAGCACGTCGAAAAAATACCGATGAAGGAATGATAAAAAGGATATATGTAGCAAATATTAAGTGGTAAGAGAAGTGCCCCCTACAGTTCTCTTACCACTCACTTTTCCTACCCAACCCTTTTGATCACTTGACTTTCGAAAAGACAATATCAAAGATACTGGAGTAAGGTTACGTAAAAAATGAGGACTCCAGCGGAGCATGTATGAAGAGGTTATTGGCAGTGGACGACGAGAAAGGGGCAGAGGTATGCAGGGACTACACCGTTTGGCGTCCCGTTCTCCCTGACTACCCCGCTAGGGAGAAAGCGTGATATTATATCTATCTAATTTATATGTCTGGTGGTAAAAAAAATAATTAAAAAATTCAAGTTTACAGAAATGTAGGACCTGCAATGGTATATGCTTAAATATCAAGTACTATTTTATGGCATAATACAGAGTACACAGCGCTTAATCGAGGATCGAGAATCGAGAAGAAATTATCGAGAACAATAATCGAAATAACAGCTATCGACCATTGTTATATACTTCTAACATCTTAATGAATATATCTAAAATAACCGTGGATAAATTTTAAAATGAGGGCACTATTAACTTTAAAGAGAAGTTGCAAACATTTCAGACTCACGTAAAAGAAGAAACGCTTTAAAGGTACATTTATATGAAATTGTTAACTATCTTACAAAGAACAAGGGTTAGACTTTTACCAGTAGACTAAAATAAAATAAGCTTTTCTAGACAAACAAAACACTTCAGACATTATTTTACAAAGAGGTGACAAGGTCAGGATAGTGAATACTTTTAATTCGATCTTATATTAAGTGATTTCACTTTAAATGTTATTTTATTTTGCATGAAAATAATATATGTGAATGTATATGATAGAGGCGTACAAAAGTGAACCGTTATTAAATAATGCAATATTTCGAACAACATTTTTAAAAATTTTCAGAAAAATCGGCCAATGTCATGAACGCTGCATTTAACGATTACAAACAATCATAACTTTTATATATATATATATATATATATATATATATATATATATATATATATATATATATATATATATATATATATATATATATATATATATATATATATATATATATATATATATATATATATATATATATATATATATATATATATATATATATATATATATATATATATATTAGGTGTACAAATAAGTTTCCGCGGTTTGTCAAAAGATGGCCCCACCAGAAGGGTTTGGAGAAATTGTCAGATGTAAAACGTAATATCCCAAGTTTCGTCATCCGGCAACACCATAACCTTAAAGTACTAGTGATTCCGTATCAGCATCACGTAATTTTTTTCGTGAAAAAATGTCAAGTTTTGTGCCCAATAAGCATCATTTGCGGGAACTTTTGATTTACTTCTTTAATTTGAAAAAATCTGCAGCTGAGGCGCATCGATTGCTTCTAGAAGCATATGGTGAAGCTGCTTTAAGTGAGAGAAGTTGTCAGGAATGGTTCCAAAAGTTTAAGAAAGGTGAGTTTTACGTAAAGGACAAACAACGCAGTGGAAGGCCGAAAGTGTACGAAGACATGGAATTAGAAGTACTATTGGAGGAAGATTCGTCCCAAACGCAAAAAGAACTTGCACTTACATTACAAGTGACTCAACAAGCAATTTCACATCGTTTAAAATCGTTAGGAATGATTCAAAAACAAGGAAATTGGGTTCCATATGAACTAAAGCCGAGAGACGTTGAACGCCGATTATGCATGAGTGAAATGCTGCTTGCCAGGAATAAAAAAAAGAGTTTTTTGCATCGTATAGTCACTGGTGACGAAAAATGGATTCACTACGATAATCCAAAGAAGAGAAAGTCATGGGTTAAGCCCGGCGAACCATCAACATCGACAGCTAAGCCGAATATTCATGGAAAAAAACTTATGCTGTGTATTTGGTGGGATCAGCTTGGTGTCGTGTATTATGAATTGCTGAAACCAAGCGAAACCATTACTGGAGCTCTCTACCGAACACAATTGATGAGATTGAGTCGGGCACTTAAGGAAAAACGCGCCCATTACTACTCCAGACACGACAAAATTATTCTTTTACACGATAATGCTCGTCCACATGTTGCGGCGCCGGTAAAAACATACTTGGAAACACTCAACTGGGAAGTTTTACCACACCCGCCGTATTCACCAGACTTAGCCCCTTCCGATTATCACCTGTTCCGGTCGATGGCACATGGTCTGTCTGAGCAGCGCTTCACATCGTATGAAGACACCAAAAATTGGGTAGATTTGTGGATAGCGTCAAAAGATGAAGAGTTTTTTCGACGGGGTATCCGAATGTTGCCAGAAAGATGGGGAAAAGTAGTGGCAAATGATGGAAAATACTTTCAATAAAACGTAATGTACTGTTCCTTCACAATAAATTCCTAATTTTTTATAAAAAACCGCGGAAACTTATTTGTACACCTAATATATATATATATATATATATATATATATATATATATATATATATATATATATATATATATATATATATATATATATATATATATATATATATATATATATATATATATATATATATATATATATATATATATATATATATATATATATATATATATATATATATATATATATATATATATATATATATATATATATATATATATATATATATATATATATATATATATATATATATATATATATATATATATATATATATATATATATATATATATATATATATATATATATATATATATATATATATATATTGCTTTCATAATCTCAACTAATTACCAAGTAAACAAAAATGAACGTGGCACAGTGTGGGCGCAAAGTAAAGCGTGTAGCTAAAAATAACGAAATAATAACTTAATGTTACAGTGTCTTGCAAATAGTTAATAACATAGCTAGTTTTTGATTTTCACGTCCAGGGCAGCTACGAGCATCATATATTAGCCGATGTACGATAGAAAACTGAAAGCAATTTCCTATTTGGGTGGGATAAAACTAGGCCGTTTTTGTCATCCTACCTATATTTTAGAGCTTCATGTTTGTATCCCGCTTATAGGCAGCGGGAACCGCAGGAACCTTAGCAATCTTGTGTTAAGACACTCCGTTCCCCGCTTTATGTCTTTTTCAAGGTATTGTGTGAGTGGTGGAACTCAACGCCACACTTTGTCTAGTTGCCAGGGCGAATGAAATGCAAATTGGAAACCCATCCCCGAGTGGCAATCGGACCTATAAACCGTGGCGTTTACAAGCAGACGTTACGCCTCTTCGCCACGACTGTCTCAAATCATTATTATTATCACACCTATATAATAAAAATATTATAAATATATTTTCCAAAAATCCAAACATATTTTTAAATCGGCCAATTATTCTGTAAATTCAAATCATAGAAATAGATCTTTTATTGATATAACGATGCACTATGAAACGCATCTGTATGCATCTATAATATTCAATGCAACAAAGAAATGAAGTTGAAGATGTTTTATCTAAGCTTACGTAATTGTGAGGCAACTAGTGTGAATGCTAAGCATTTCTACGTACATTTTCCCTACTAATTGGTACAAGAATATTATTAACGGGAATAAAATACAGTTAGAACTGAGTCAATATGTCGTCATCATTCGAATATATGAATTATATTAATATTTATTAAAAATGTTAAAAGAATTTTATATTATAATTTAAAACTATATCCTTTTAGTTAATAGCCCATATAGATATTGTCCCGTAAATACGTTTCAAAACGTTGGAGTATTTGAAAATGACTCACTTTTGCACCGTTCTATATCCAATTGTACGCTCAAGTAATAAACTTGTTAAGACTTGTTAGAATTTGTGAGGGAATGTCAATTTTGCGTTGTTTATTGTTCAGTATCATTCTACATCGCATAAGAGTCGCAACCACTTGTTTGAAAATAATAATTAACTTTTTTTTTATCCTGAGAGCAACTTCAAAGTCCGTTGTAGTATCTGCTACAGAGTTGCTTCACAGTGGGAAGTCGACAAGAGTTATTGCTCAAAAGATAAATGTAAGTCAATCTATAGTACAGAGAATAAGAGCAAAGTGTAAATTTCCTATGCCAAAAAATATTACCAGTTATCTGATAGACAGGTAAGAAAGGTTATTTACTACTTAAGGTCTAATAAAGCGTCTTCACCACCAGAGGCGGCGGCACTTATAAGAGAAGACACCGGCACGTCAGTGAGTAAGTGGACTGTTCGTCGGTCATCACACAAAATGAATATGCGAGCTGTAGAGAAGAAAAAGAAACCGCTCCTTACGAAGAAACACAATAAAGCAAGAAATTCTTTCTTAAAACAGTACATTATGTGGACTGAATGTGATTGGATGAAGGTTATTTGGTCCGATGAGACCAAAATTAATAGGTACAGCACAGACAGGCGGTAATGGTCATCGAAAAAAGAAGGTGAACCATTACAATCAAAGGATTTCATTCAAACGGTGAAACACGGTGGTGGTAATATCAAGCTGTGGGGATGCCTGACAGCTTATGGTGTGGGACCAATTCACAAAATCGATGGAAATATGGATGGTAAAATGTATCTCAACATTCCTAAGACGCATTTGATGACAGCTGTAGAAAATATGCCGTATCCTGTTAATAAAGTCGTATTTCCACGACCCAAAGAATACATCGAAATTAGTAAAAGATTGGCTTAATAAGCAAAATTTTCAAGTCCTCCCATGGTCATCACAGAGTCCTGACATAAATTCCATAGAAAATTTATGGGCATACTTGAAAAATATGCTTTATATCGAACTTCAACATTCTCTGGGAGCGAGTACAAAATCCCACCAAAGTATTGTGAAAAACTAGTAAAAAGTCTAGAAAGTAGAGTATAAGCAGTTAAAAAAGTAAAAGGTTATTGGACCAAATATTAAAAATATGTTTTAATTATATTTTGGGACTGGTGCAAAAGGGAACCAATTGTAATCGTGGTGATTTTATTTCAAAATCAGGTTTATGATTGTCAGTTTTTGTTGATTAATACCTAAACAAATAAAGATTTCAAATACTAAACTACATTTTTTATTTTGTAATTAATGACAATTCTATTCACCTATTTTTATAATAATGTTAGACATTGACTCAGTTCTGCACCTAACTGTATAACAATCTATTATAAGAAATCCTTGTGGATATTTTTTGCTTAATGAAATAAACCAGTTCATGTTTTGCTTTGAGAGGATTAAATGCGAAGTACATTAATACATCGAGTAATTAATATTATTTTATTTTATTATATTTTTTATATCGCTTCAAGCTTTATCCTGTACATGGCAGGGTAGACAGTGGTAATACAGTGTTAAGACACTCTGTTCTCCGCTTTCTGCCTTTATTCGAGGCATTGTGTGTTGAGTGGCAAAACTAGGCTAGTTGCTAGAGCGAAGAAAATGGAAATGAAAAAATCCATCTTCCCCAAGTAAAAATTGAACCCACAAACCTTCGCGTTTACAGGCAGACCTAGAGGCTACGCCTCTGTGCTATGACGGTCCTTAATTGACATAAAAAAAACAATAATACATTATTAAAAATACGGTGACTGTGTAAACTAAAGTGGGCAGAGGGATCCAGGGTTATCTTGGGTGATAAAACGCGGCGTTGAGTTCCGCAACTCATAATGTCTTAAAAATTGGGTAGAGTGGGAAAAATGTCTTAGAACCAAGGTACCTCTGCCCACTTTGGTTTACACAGTTACCATATTTTTAATAATGTATTATTGTTGTATAGCAGATTTTTAATAATTTTGACGCTATAGCAGATTGGTTTAGTGGCATTTCCCTCTCTACGAACGATAGTTGTGGGTTTGATTATTACTTGAGAAATGTTTATTTTAACATTTATTCTTATTATATGTATTATTATATAGTATAAAGTGCAATATTGAATATACGTTGTCTCTTAACAAGTTTGAAGAGAATTACAAACGCGTAGAGTCTTACTAATAAATATTTTTTCCCACAAAAAATCAGTGTAAAACCAAGTAGTTTTCTTTGTACTGGTACATGAATAGAGATGGGTGATTTGAACTGCAAGCCTGCCATTCCCATACCATTCCCTAGTTTTCTTAATACTTACTGCATATTGTCTAACAAAACCTAATAATAATTTTGCATAGAAACAGACTATCCGTAAATATAACAGTTAAATAAACAAATACTGTCTCGTGATTTACATTCTGAGTGTACTATGCGTATGTATAAACAAATCGAATCGATTGTTGGCTAGCATCCAAAATAATCGGATTTAGAAAATTCTTCTTAAATTGATTTATAGACTATTTGAAATTGATAAAGTATACAATATATACTCAAAATGTCATTTAAAAACGGAAAATTTTGAACTCGGGCCGGCGTCTTCCATATAACGTTCAAGCAGGGCGCCAATTAAACTACTCGTTCTTATTTTAAGCCCATTTAAGCCCATTAAGAGGCATCTATAACGTTATTGATTTTTTATCCGTTGGTCGGTCTTCAAAAACAAAGCAAAAGAATGTTGTCTTTTTTGTTGGTGCCAATTCAATTAGATTTTAATTTTTGTGTGAGACCTGGATAATTGGTGCTAAAAATATTGATATAATGTAATAAAATTCATTTTCATTTACCGCATAGAATAACAAATATTGACTATACTGTGCACATAACGTACTGTGCACGTAACTGTATACGCAAATACTTCATACCAATTTAAGTTCAAGCAGCACAAAGTTGTTTTTCAACCACAGCAAACAAAAATTACGAAATGCTGGCATATATACATATATATATATATATATATATATATATATATATATATATATATATATATATATATATATATATATATATATATATATATATATATATATACATATATATATATATATATATATATATATATATATATATATATATATATATATATATATATATATATATATATCATTTATACGATAGTCATTTTCGTAAAATAGAATAAAATATTTAGAGAGATTTTTAAATGTCACTAAATATTTGTTAATTTTTACAAAGATACTTAAGAAATTTTTTAAACGTAATATCTTAGAAGATCTTTGCACTGATTTTCACGGATTTTGGCCTTAGAAATGCATAATTCGAAATTATATTTAACATATACGAACATATTACGTATGCATACCTTAAATATATTTTTGATCGGATGAAAAGCCTTTTTTATACGTGAATATTAAAAATATAAGCCACTTTACAAATTAAAGTGAAATGCAATATATTTTTAAAATATCACCGAAGTATTACAAGTGACGTTCACAAAGGGCTTGGACGGACAGTATCAGCTTACTTGTAACTATAGCAATGAAAGCTTTTGTACTATAAAATACACAAAATAAAATGAAATTTGCACACAGAATTTTAAAATCCACGCTTTTCCATGGTATTGACACTTTCAAATGGATTTCTTCGCGTTCCTAGGGATGCGCACTACAAAAGGGAAAACTGAACCTTTATAATATCACTTTGTCGTCCGTCTGTCTGTTGGTAATGTAAGGTGTTATCTACCTAAAACCTCTTAGAGCGCAAAAAACAAACTTTTGACTCGAAGTATTTAAAGATAGTTTATATTTCATTTTCTTGCATTTTGTATGAAAATGTTATTGTAATTAAAACCTCCTCTAGACCTAGACTTATGAAATTTGACAACTATTTACTAATTATAGTACAAAAAAGGAACTCCACCACGGAAAGGGAAATATAGCGAAAATTGTAACTCCAATCCAGAAAAATCATTACAAATATATATGTGCATAATATACAGCCTTGACCAAAAGTATTAGGCCCCCCCTAATGAAGTTACTACACGCCTGTTCTTTCTAAACAATGAATAAATAATATTTTGTAAAGTGATCTCAGTGTCATAAACTACTATTTTAAACAATGGGCGGCACATTTTAAAAGCCATAAAACATCTGGTGCGTCAATTACAAAATATTTATTTTTCGTCAAAATTTCTTTTTATTATTTTGTCAGTCTGCATTTGGAAGTGTTAGCGTAAACTTGGCACATTAATAGTTTGGTGTTTCAATTAAGAAGAATTTTATTTCAATATGCCAAAAAGAAACGAAATTACTCTAGAAAACCGTTTAAAAGTACAACTTATACATGAGCAAGGAGACTGAAAAAGAAATTGCGAAGTTGGTGAAATGTTCGCGGTGCGCAGTGCAATGTGCCATTAAACGTTTTGCGGAGACTGGTAGTCACGCAAATAAACCAAGAACGGGCAGAAAACGCGTGGCTGCTAGCCGTATGGACAGGACACTTATCCGTGAGTCTGTGAAAAATAGAAAAAAAACTTCTTCCGAGCTTCGTGCAGCTTTAACTGAAGAGTTTGGACCGATAAGTGCTCAAACTGCAAGAAGTAGGCTAGTAGAAGCAGTCTTAGAAGGTTGCAAGGCCAGAAAGAGGCCGTGGCTTTCAGACGACAATAAGAGAAAATCACTAGATTGGGCTTTGAGACACCAACATTTCACAGAGGAGGATTGGTCCAAAGTGCTGTGGTCTGATGAATTAAACTGTGAGGTTAGTTTATTAATTAAGTCTATATCACAATTACAACGATCATTGTTGAACTTCAAACTTAAATGTTATAAAGGTTTGTGATGTGTGCGTTTTTTTGTAATTTACAGGTATTAGGAGTTGCTGCTGTAATCAAATCAAAAGGTTGCCCAACAAATATTAATGTATTCCTAGTGTTTCTCCTGTAAATAAAGTAATTTAAACCATTAAAAGTAGTTTTATTTTCTTTAAACCTGTAATTTTGCAGTGATTTATGGGTAGGGTGTCTAATACTTTTGGCCAAGGCGTATATCCAACAGCAAAGCTTCAATATGCAGATTCTCATAACCTTCTAAAGTTTATAAAGTTTCACAAGTGAGAACTAAAACGGTAATGAAAAAAGTAAAGTATAAATAAAAAAATGTATAAAATCTGAATATTAGCAATTAATTAATTTAACATAGAAATAAACTATTAGATTTAGATATTTGTAGTTAATTTCATACAAAATGAGATCGCAAATTAAAGTTTAGTACGTAACTCTTGGTGTCTGAATACCCTACTCACTAGACCGATATTTATAAGGTCAGTAGTTATTAGTATTATGTTGCAGAAATCGTCGTGACGCACAGGCGCAGCGCCTGTCTAATACGGTTTATGGGTTCAATTCCCACTATGGTGATTTGGCAAGCGCGCCACTGAGTCCAACACTGATCACCTTTAAAAAGGTGGAAAGCGGAGAACAGAGTGTCTTAACACCTGGTTTGTAACATACCTGTGGTTACCTCTACCTTACCTGCTATGAGCGGGATAAAGCGTGAAGCTAATAGAACACCTAGATGTTTACAGGTTTGATTTCAGGATGGGGAACAATTTATTTTCATTTTCCTACTTGAATGGGACAAAGTACATCGGTAAATGAAGAGGAAAGTGTCTTAGTCGTTATATTAAGTATTACCTGTTTACCGTACCATGTGTACGATAAAGAGTGAAAATAATCAATTCATAAATTTACTATTTTAAATCTGTGCTGTCCATGTCATTTCGTTACCAATAAAATCATTTATACTAATAGAGTAAGCCGATAATTGTCCTAGTAATTGCGAGACGATAGGTTATTTCTGATTTTCAATAAATTTATTTGCCTTGATTTTAATATTTATTTATAAGCCATGCTGTTATATAAATAATACTTATTAGTAATATCGCTATCCTGTGTACAGTGATTGTGTGAGTTAAGTGATAGAAGATTATTTACAATTGTGTGCGTGTGTATGTGCGAGTGTGTATGTGCGTGTATGTTCCTGTAACCCTGTGTGCGTGTATTTGTGTGCATGTGTGCCTCTCTGTGTCTTTTACCGTATGTGTGTCTGTGTGTATGTATGCGTGCATGCGTGCGTGTGTGCGTGCGTATGTGCGTATGTTCTTGTGTGCGTGTGTGCGTGTGCGTGTGTGCGTGTGTGTGTGTTTGTGTATTTTAATCCAGTTCTTCAGTTTAAGCTTAAACATATTTTAAGTTGCATAAGAGAGATTGATCATCGTCTCACTTGGTAAAGCTACAATCTATAGATGACAGATAGATAGATAGATGTGCATAAAAATAAATAACATTCTGTATAGCAATCAAAGGAAACTAAATTGTTACGATTTAACAAATCATTTATTTTGCTGAGCGAAATCTTACTGGCCGGTTAGTAAGCGGTGCTACTGCTGTATGATAGCAAATGAAAACGGGGCGAGTATACTATGACGTATAAAACGGTTTAACAAACAGGAAATTGCGAAAGACCCACTAGCTTTAACTTAACTAGTACAGTTATAACGACGCTATTCAAAACCAAAATTAATTAACTAGATACAATTTCTGTATGGAAATATTCGTAAAAGTTTTAGTTTTGCGGTCCCAATAAATTCAGTGTGCTTCGAGCGCTTGGCACTTGCGACATTTAAAATGCATTAATACTCAACTCCACTGTTCGAGTCCCTACCACTACCTAATAGTAGGAAAATAAAGAGAAATAGAGAACGGAGAAAGCAGGAACGAACGGAACACTAGGTTCCCACGGTCCCCGCAGTTTCCCCTGCCTACCCAGCCATGTGGGGGATATAGTGTGAAGCTATAAAAAAGAGAAAGAGAAATAAATCACTCACCTAGCACTAAAAATCGTAGCTAGTGCCATAAAACATCCGTCGGCTACTCGCGGCGCTCCCGTAAAGCACTTGTCCACCGTCCAGTCGAGAAGCGGGCCTATGTCTGGGTTACAGTCCAACAGAAGAACAATTGTTTCTCTTGCCAGTTCGTATATCTGCGTAAAATAACAATGTATCATTATTTATATAGGAATGAAGGCAATAACCACTTAGTATTGAGAAAGTTCTATTTATATGTCTTTACAGTAATAAAATTATGCGAATATCGGAATAGGTCAAGACCGTATTGCTTAGTGGTCAGCGCGCTTGGACGGCAAGAGGCAAGTCTCAATTCTTTTACATATTAATATTAAAAAATTAATTATTTTCTATATAGAGAACTCTGTCTTCACACAATGTCAATATCATTGTCTTTATAAATTTTTACAATAAATACAAAATATTACAATTCCATCGCAACTTATGGTAAGGACGTATAAGCTTAGCAGTCGAAGTACTTAGAACGTTTTAAAGAGGTGCGGGTACCTTATCATTAGTAGAAGATAACATTTCACTGAGCCAAGGGTATAGAGAGCCGTCCTCTGCGAGCGCGGCTGGAGCGAAGCAAGGCCCACAACAAACCAGGGCGCTCATCGCCTGTATAATAATAAAAAAGATAATAATATATAAATATATTGAAAAACCGAAAATGTAAATATAATATATGAAAATATTTGTATTTAAAAGAAATCATATATTTCTTGTCACACATGTCAGATAATCGAAATGATTTTTGGTATTTTAGTGCTTGAAATTTTTGTAAGCGTCTGCCTTTAAACGCAACGGTTTGAAAGTTCAATTCCCACTCGAGGAAGATGGATTTTTCTATTTCTATTTTCTTCGCTCTGGAAGCTAGGCAAAGCGCGGCGTTGAGTTCCGCCACTCAATACGCAATGCCTCAAAAAAAGGCAGAAAGTGGGGACGGAGAAAGCAGGAACTAAGCAACGGAGTGTCTTAACACTAGGTTCATATGGTTCTTGTAGTTCCCTCTGCCTACCCTTCAATATGCGGGATAAAACGTGAAGCTATATTATAAATTGACAGATTAAATTTTATTACGTTCATGTTTTAGATGCCCATTTACGATTTTAGGGCCGCTTCCCACCTTTTATGAGGCATTGCGTGTTGTGTGGCGAAACGATTTAAAGCTCTCTGTTTTCTAAATATATAATATTAGAAAAACTTTAAGGCTAAAACGTTATTACTGGTTACTCATCCAAATAGATATAACCATTCTTTATTAAACTGTCTATTTATAATGTAATATAGGTCTAAACATCACTTAATAATTTTCACTTAGCCCACTTAATTAAACTGCGGTCAGACCTGTTTAGCTCAGCTTTAATAGTTCCGATTTACCACAAGAGAGATATATTTAAATTTAATAAAATTATAAAACAAATAATAGTACGAAGTAAGCGGGGACGGAGAAAGCAGGGGCTAAGAAACGGAGTGTCTTAACACTAAGTTCCTATGGTTTCTGCAGTTTCCTCTGCCTACCCTGCTATATGCGGGATAAAGCGTGAAGCTTAAAAAAAAGTAATATTTTCAAAAATAAAAATGTTTTTCTAAACAAAATATGTAATTAAATTATTGTTCCAAAATAAAACACCATTTGTCAAGCCTGACGCGAGCGTACACTGTACTGTCAGAGCGGGACAGAGATATATCTCTTTTTCTTTTAGTTATTTTTATCAATGAAAGGTGACAGAATGACAACGTTTAATAGTATTCTTCGAGTAGGAGACCTATACATCATTCGTATTTAATGATACAGCTTACACAGCACGTATAACATCGTGAAATGAGAAAAATCAACCTGTATTTCAAATATTGATAATTATTAACGAATTATTTGTATATAGCTTTGACATATTTTACCCTATAGCTAGTTTTAACAAAGGCGTCATCAGATACACCTGTACACGTCACAATTTTAGTATATTTTTTTAAACAAATATTACCTTCAATGCAGCGAGATTCAGTCTATCATCTATCTCGGTGGTGGGAGGCTGCGGTTCCAAAGAACCCAAATGCTTCGCGAGAGGTCCACACCAGCTGGCGAAGAGACTGAACAGGCTCTTACAAAGATCCTTCTTCAGTAACGACGAGTACATTTCCACTAGTTTCCGTTAAAAAAAAGATTACTTCAAATATTTTTTTTTATATATTTAATAACACTTAAAATATATTTTAATGCATCATATCGCTCTAATCTCAGGAACTAACACTCGTATTGCTGTCCTTGTAAATTCACAGCTAAAGATAAACCAAGGACCGTCGTGGCGCAGAGGCGTAGCGTCTGCCTGTAAACGCGACAGTTTGTGGATTCGAATCCCATGAGGGAAAAATAGATCTTTTCATTTCCGTTTTCTTCGCTTTGGCAACTAGACAAAGCGCAGCGTTGAATTCCGCCGCTCAACAGGCAATGCCTTAAAAAAAGGCGAAAATAAGGGTACGTAGTGTCTTAACACTAGGTTCTCTCTGCCTACCCTGCCATATATATGAGATAAAGCGTGAAAACCTAAAAAAAAAACAAATAAAAGCAACAAGATACAAACTCACGTGGAAAACTCTTAATCAACTCTGTGACGAAATCTGCAAAAGTCAACCGTTGTTCCCTAGCTGCTGGGGCGTCTTTCTCCGCCTCCACTTCAAGACACTGTCGTACACCTTCTAGATATTCCGTTATACTTGAGTGTAGACCACCAGATTCTAGGGCGTAGGTGCTGTGTACACAAATATATAGCATATAATATACCATTAAGGTTCTGTACGTGTGTTTATCACACTATATCTCTTCAACATTAAATGTTAAAAAAAATGGTATCAGTTAAAGTTATTCATATATAGTGATTATATATAAGTTATAACATATATAAATCATATGTCAGGCACACGTAGCTTTATATGACAACAAAAGTTGATATAAATAAATGTGTATATATATGAACGGGAAGTTAGGAGTCATTCCTAAACTGCCATAAGTAGTGTTTTATTAGTTAATTATAGCTTGTTATTTAAGATTTCAACTTTTATCCTATACACAGGAGGATAGCTTAGAGTGCCAGAAGTCAAACTGTCCGGCTTCTATTTTCCAGAGAGTACTTAAAAATAGCTCTAATCCTCCAAACGTTTAAAAATTGCATTTAAAAATGTATAAAAAATATAGCAAATATGAGTACATACATTATGTGATAGCATATAGATAATGCTATAGACTTAAAAATTAAACTTCGTAAAAAAAAATACATATAATTGTACATATAATATACGTACATATATATGTATTTTATAGTATGTATTATGTGGGGACGGAGTAAGCAGGGACTAAGTAACGGAGTGTCTTAACACTAGGTTCGTATGGTTCCTGCAGTTCTCTCTGTCTACCCTGCCTAGCGGATAAAGCGGAAAGCTAAAAAAAAAAAAAAGAAAAAAAAAATACAAAAAAAAGATTAAAAAAAAATAATATATATGTATATTTACATATAATAAAAAAAAACTGTATGATACCTTGTGGCAAAAGTTTTCCTTTGAGCTATGATAAGTAGCATTTTATTGAGATGCAGTCGAAGTGCATCGCGACGTCGTCGACGACGCATGTTCTCTTGTTTGCGGTCCACCGCCTCGCGCAACAGAGGGATTAGCTCTTCGAATAGATCTCTGATGGGAAAAATGCGTAAAAATCATAATATATTGTAAAATTTGTATGTATGTTGACGTTGAAGATAAAATTTAGTGAATTTAGAAAAAGACATGCAGCACCTAACATGACTAGAAATGTTTAAGTTTTAACGTAGACGCTTTCCACCGTTTCACTTTCCAAATTTTCAAATTTTTTTCAAGCAATAACAGACAAACATGTTGCAGTCCACTATTGGCAAGCACCTATTATAAACTGTTTCTTTATTTATTTACTTCCCCAAAAGGGATTCAAACACCTAACCACTGCGTCCACTAATCCACTATCGCTTCTCTATACTTACTTTAAAGCATCAGCGTTAATATGTCCGCAGGCGGCGACCGCAGCATCCCTTACTTCGGGGACTTCGCATCTCGCGAGAGGAACAGCTAGTTTGTGTAGGGAGGCAGGGGCCGCGTGGCCGCGGGCTTCGCCCCCGCTGCGCTCACTTAGGGAATCCGGTGACGAACTGGCACGTGGATAATTTTATATAAATATATATGTATATATATAATTATTAACGACAGCGGAAATGTCTAAAAATATATATATTTTTTAGATTTAATTTACTTTTAATTCAATAAAAAAATGCGTTCAGCAGCAATTAAAACTGAGTGTTCTCGATTGTTGTAAATAAAAAATCGATTATAATTAAAAATTAACATAAAAACACATATATGAAAAACATATTAAACACATATAGACAGTAAAGTGAAATATTGTGAATCTACAGTCTAGAAGCAAACCAATGTACAGCCATCAATGACGTTTTAGAACACGATACTATGTGTAGTGTATAAAAAAAGCATGATTTTATAAATATATATATATATATATATATATATATATATATATATATATATATATATATATATATATATATATATATATATATATATATATATATATATATATATATATATATATATATATATATATATATATATATATATATATATATATATATATATATATATATATATATATATATATATATATATATATATATATATATATATATATATATATATATATATATATATATATATATATATATATATATATATATATATATATATATATTAACACTTTAGTTGTCCAATGTAAATGTGGTCGAACAAAGATCAATTCACAAAATATATGATACACATATAATAATAATACGAATAAATATATAATCATATAAAACAATGTTAATTAAAAAAAAATATATATATAAACGTAGTACACAAATTGTCGAAAGCTGTCTGTAGTAAGAAATGTTACAATTTCAATATTTAACTCTAACAGCAGTAGTGAAAATACTGATTTATTCAAAATATAAATCGTGAGTTTTCGTCACGGTATATATTTAAATATTTACTGGATTTACTGGATAATACTGACTTCAGTTCAGTTTAGTTCTTAAATTCCAGGTCTTAGAGCGACCTATATGAGGTCAAATGACTTAAGGGAGATTGATCATAGAAAAAATGTAGCTTTACAAAACACATGTACTAACATATATACTTTTAAATTTTCCTTTTGTTAGATTTGCTTTAATTGATGCCAAATTTGAGTGAATGTTCAAGAGCGGAGTGTTTTGAAATTTTTTAATATATTATTGTCTATATTTCTCTGTGTATCCAGCTACAAGTAAGATCTACCTCATTCTTATAACGACCTAACGTAATATTCAATTTTTCCAGGTGTTTTTTTAATATTTAAATATATGCCATTAACAAAATCATAATTTATCTCATCTCTAAACAAACACAGTGTGAACACAACATATCGACGTCACGCATGCTTACTCACAAGTGGGTGACACACGGGGACTGACTAACTACGTATGGTCCTTTTTACTTTTACATGCATAATTGTAGTTATTTTTTTTGTTATTTGGTTTGAAAACTACTAGTCAAAATTTGACTAATATTATTAGATCTCACTTATTACTTAATATGTATTCGTATGTACATATACATATATTTTATATTGTATAAATGATACAATATAAAATAAAGGTATATGTACATACGAATACATATAACCTTTTACCTAATTTTTTTTATATTAGTATGCATGTGAAAGTGAAAACCATTTAAGGGGACACACAGGCCGCTTGGAATATTTGTAACGAACGTTTATATCAAATCGATACATCAATATTATAATTATAGTAATAGTATATATATATATATATATATATATATATATATATATATATATATATATATATATATATATATATATATATATATATATATATATATATATATATATATATATATATATATATATATATATATATATATATATATATATATATATATATATATATATATATATATATATATATATATATATATATATATATATATATATATATATATATATTAATTTTCAGTACTGTTTAAATTAGATTTATTAAGTAAATTTAATTACATATTGATGTATGTCTCAAATAAAGTATGTTTACCCCCATAGTGTCTCCGGACACGCAGAAAGGAAGAGGGCGCTGTCCAAGCAGAATAAAACGCGTGAAACACTTAAGTCTATTACAGGTAGGAATATTTTATCACTAGTTAATCACTTTAGAAATATATAACAAAATTCTACAAAAAAAACAATATTAGCTTGTTTTGTTTAACAATAGATAGCTGTACACGTGGAACCGTCACAAGTGTAAATAAATACACTAGCCTACAGGATATATATATATATATATATATATATATATATATATATATATAAATATATATATATATATATATATATATATATATATATATATATATATATATATATATATATATATATATATATATATATATATATATATATATATATATATATATATATATATATATATATATATATATATATCGCAAAATGGCATCTTAGCATGCTAACGCGTATAGCATCTGAAAACGTTTTCAGGTTATTTCTTCTAAATCCTTCAGAAACTTCATACTCAAAACACAGCAATATACCAAAATTGTGTGAAATCTCCGTAACGTCCGACATTTTAGAAACGACAAAAACCATGACAGTGGAGTGATGTACACGTAACACAAAATGAATGCCTTCTATATTAATTAACACGTAGCACAGAACTCTCCTTCGTCCATGGTCCATGTGCCATGATCTATGGATCAATGATCAATGATCTATATTATGATATAGCTGTGCAACCTATGCGTGAGACACGATGATATCGCGAAGTTATTCACGACGTTTTATGTATAATATGTATATGTATGATCATTGAACGATTCCATCTAACTCTTGACAAAGTATTTAATGTACCTTTTTACTTACTTAATGTTTTTTTTGTTATTTAAAAGGAAAATAACTTAACCTAGGCAAACTTATTCTCTAATAAGATTGTTATAGAAACAATATTACCTTTGTATTATGAGGGCATAGTGTATGTTTAATTATCAAGCAATTTGAAACAAATTCATAATATTACAAAGATTTTTCTTAGAGACGTAATTATTAAAGTCAGAGAGAGTTAGATGTAACCGATGTCGTGTTTTTAAAACAACGTGCAAATCGAGCTTTTCCTCCTTATATCTCCGTACTAGGCGTGAATAGGTTGATACAGAGAATTGTATGTCTTTTCTCACACATACTTAGCAATAAGACTTCTATATTATAATATTCTATAAGATAATATATGTAACTACTATATAAATAAACTGATTGTACTTTTTTAAACATATATATGTAAACTAAATATATAGTCATATAGTCGTCATATCAACATATTCACGATCGATACGGCTATATCCATATACATATTGTGCACCTCGTGCGTTTATGTTGTTTGTAAGATCGCGCATAGCTCAGCGGCAGTGTGAAGAAACCGCCCGGAGTGTTCAGACTCTCCGTAGAGGAGCTCAGCTGGGAGAGGCCCGGGAACTCTCCGCGCTCGTCCGTTGTCACTCCCGCCCTACGTAGACTTCACGTTGGAAGTGTTGTTAATTAAACTTTTTGTATATAACCTTTACATTTTGGTGTGATATTTATTATGTGTGTTATGTTAACGGTTTACGTTATAATTAGGCTTGCAACGAATATGTGTTCGGGTATATTGTATCAAATATTGGGCAAAAGTGTTGAGCCAATGCCTGGCAAACGTTGATGGTTTGCAGCGCAACTAATAAACAAAAGACAAAATTAATTTAACTAATTATAATTATGAGTAAATTACAATTGTTATTGTAAATTAAACAATAATTTCTGTGATATAATTAAATAAAAAAATAAATATTAAATAATCGATATCCGACCGCCGACCGAATAGCTAAGTCGTTGCAAGTATAATTAGAATCGAATCGATTGCATGTTGGAAACTTAAAAATATAACCTTAGCTCTTTGACAACATCCTGCTAAACTTATATATAACTTTAGACATATATATATATATATATATATATATATATATATATATATATATATATATATATATATATATATATATATATATATATATATATATATATATATATATATATATATATATATATATATATATATATATATATATATATATATATATATTTATATATATATATATATATATATATATATATATATATATATATATATATATATATATATATATATAATATATATATATATATATATATATATATATATATATATATATATATATATATATATATATATATATATATATATATATATATATATATATATATATATATATATATATATATATATATATATATATATATATTACTCTAATACCCTGACTATATTTCCCTGATCATTTTTGTAATCAATTTATTTAAATAATCTAAATTCTTTCGACAAAATATGATCAAACTATGAATAACTAAATATAATTATAATAAAATATCATCAAAAAAGTAAAGGACCTACGATCACTAAATAATTATGATTTTAAATAAAATTATTTCAATAAACTAAATATCTAAATAGTTTAAAAAATAATAAATAAATTAGTGTGGTAAGTCAGAACTAAAACGAAAGAGTTTACTTAAGGGTGAAAAGAATCCTACAAATAGATTATAAATATAACCTTTTATGAAATTGATTTTGACCATTAACACCATAAAACTAAGTATTTTTACACACACCTGTATGTTGCACAAACATATACATATACATTTGTATCATATTTTATGTTAACGGAATATATCTTGTATTAAGTTATATTGTTTATATTGTACAATTAACAGTATAATAATCCAATGTTGCCAACATGTCAAAAAATAATTACATGCTAAAAAATCCTTCATGGAGTTTTTAATATATGAATTAAAGTAAAACCTAATTAATAATAATAATGATATACGCCATCCACCGAAACTGAAATACAGCTACAAATATTTAAAAAAAGCTATACTAACTGAAGAATTAAATTTAAATCACCGTTATAGTTGTAGTACACTATCGAGATAATTCAAAAGTAAATAATTATCATAACCATTACAATTAACATACATACGAGTCAAGTTCGATAGTTATTGCGAATATAAAACATATTAAAAAAAAAACAAATAACACGGTCCAATATATTAACAACAAAATAACTTGTATAATATGAAAAAAATTCAAATGAAAATTAAAAAAAAAAAACAAAACGGTCCAATATATTGGACCGTTTTGGACCAACACCAAAATAACTTATATAACATTAAAAAAGTAAATACTAATACTAAATAGTCAGTAAACTTAAAAAGGTAAGAAAAAAAATCAACAACAAAATAACTTATTTAATATTGAAAAAGAAGTACCTATTACTATACTAAACATATTAAAAAAAAACTTACCTCAAACTAAGATCTGGGCTGGCGCATCTAACTACTGGACTAGGAACAGCTGGTACAACCAGATAAGCCATCGTCATGTAGTACTTCCACACCTGCATGTAGCCGTCTCTCTCCTTCTCCGGTTTCCGGGGGAGAGTTGGTCCTCGGGAGAGTAGAGATGCTCGGTTGTCATTCACCGGCCTAGAGTAGACGTGTACGGTTTAGAGATATGTGTTAAAGGTTATTACCATATATGATAACACGCCTTCGAAATAAAATGCTCACTTCTGTCAATTTCAAGAGTGAGTGACTTATAAGAATTGTTTAATTGTAGTTTTTTGGCAAATTAAAAAAAAATAGAGATATTCCCGCCAAGTATCTTTCACCGGTTCCTCTTGGGTCTGATACATTAATTTTAGCGAGCTGGTGGTACACTAAATAAATTATATGACGTTCAAAACCATGTAACTTACTTATTTTACATGTGTTCTTTAATTATGGCGTTTCGAGCGTCTTCTTATTTTAAATAAAATTATTTAACTTTGACTTTGTTAGAGGCAATCTATATCAACACCAGTAGCTCGAATTGGGTAATTAGCACCCTCTCACACTTAATGCTGCTGTTTTTCATCAGGTGAGTGTGAGTTCTGGAAGCCCGCAAAATACGTGATAGAGCGTGAAAAGGGAAAGAAAAACTTACGCCGGCTCGATAATAGTGTACAGGGCGTGTATCCTGGCGTGCAGTATCGGCCACGCCTGCAGCACAGTGGCGGGACACTGCGACGGTATGCGAGTGCGTTCCAGCAAACCAAACAACACCACCTGAAAATCAATGTTATTATTATTTTTTTATAGCTTCACGCTTTATCTCGCACATAGTAGAGAGTAGGCAGAGGGTACTGCAGGACCATGGAACCCTAGGGTTAAGACACTCCGTTCCCCATATTCCACGTTTTCGAGGCATTATATGTTGAGTGGCGGAACTCAACGCCGCGATTTGCCTAGTTGTCAGAGCAAAAAACATGAAAATGAAAAATGGAAACGAAAGATGGAATGAAATTTCGTTAACAAGCAAAAGCTACGGCCCTGCACCGCGACAGTCTTAATATGTAAAAGTATCATAACAAAAAACATGAAAGTAAAGCACAGCTTATGATTACAAAAGATACCGATACAGGTTCAATTCCTATTCATGGGAACCATTCCCATTTTAAATAAAAGAGAAATGCTGAGTTCCTCCATCAAACACATCATATCTTAAAAATTAGGAAGTGTAGAACGGAGAGAGAAAAAGAGAGTTTCCCTCTACATACATATGATATACACTATTTTGACTTCTAAAACAAAATAAAAGTAGTTTAAAGCGTAAATCACCTCCCACGGATCGGCACCGTTGGTTGAACTACCGCTCCAGCTGTTTTTGGAAGATGTTTCATCATGTTGAAGACCTAAATATAACAATAAAAATCAATGGAAATTTATAAGAAAAGATTATAATTTAAAAAAAGGTCCCAAAAAACGTTCAGAGTAATACTTAGAGATATTAAAGTTACATATATTATTTAACATTAATATATACAATCATAATTTATAGTCATCTCTCAAAATTTGTATAGCTATTTCTATTTTAATGAAAAATGAAAAATAAAATGAGGAAAAATGTGAACATTATATATATATATATATATATATATATATATATATATATATATATATATATATATATATATATATATATATATATATATATATATATATATATATATATATATATATATATATATATATATATATATATATATATATATATATATATATATATATATATATATATATATATATATTTACTAACAAATTTACTAACATAAAACACATATTATCCATCCTCGACCTGGATTTAAACCCACTACTAACAATTTATTTAGAATAAACCTGCGGTTTTTTAAACGTCCAAACAGCGTGGCTTAAACATATATTATTTAACCAAAATTGAATTATATATAAATGAAATGAAAAAAAAAGGACATTTACAATTTCCATACTCCACAGAAACATAAAACACATTTTACCCTCCAACTAAATTCAAACTCACTACTAACAATTATCTTATATACTGATACCTGCAGTCCACACAGCGTGGCTTCTCTCCGCTACCCAGACCAGGTCAGGTTGGCCGGCGGCCAGGACTGCCTGTTTCTCCGTCGGAGGTAGTATCGGTAGACACTTCTCGGTGAAGTGGGGCACGTGGGTGTCCGCCACGTCGATGAGTGCGGGTTCATCTCTTGTCAGTTGTAGCCGCTCTAGTAGGTATTTTGTTTCCCTGAAAAAAAATACCAAAAGTACAATCACCAGTAAATTTTTAACTTCTTATATTTATAATATCTCTCTGTTTTCTCTGTTTTTTTTTTTCTTAATAATTAACTTACCTAAGGATGTGAACAGCCAACCTCCTCGGGTAGGCTTTACACTGGCACAGCATCACCAAGCCCAATGCCTCTGCGCCCCTTATGACCGAGGCAAGGGGTTCAGGCCTCTGTGGGGCGGAGGTCGCAGGTTCTCCGTTCTTCCAGCTTGTTACAAGTTGTAGGAGCATGCGAAGGCCGTTCTCTACCAGTTGGGGTGACGTATCCTGTTGGAGATTATTATTTTTGTATTTTTTTTTTGTATTTTATTTCATAGTCATATTTAGATAAATTATTAATTTTTAATAATTTGTCCTATGTATATATTAATCTTAGAGAACTTAGTGTCAAAATACTCTGTTTTCCTCTTTCTACTTTAAATTACGTATTATATACATACTCCAATATAACAAATGTACATACTCCAATTGGGAATTGAACCCACAATAGTTACATTTACATTTCTTTACTAGCTCAAAGTGCTACAACAACTTCATACTGTTTATACTGATACTTTAAATTACCAACTAGTATACACAAATTCCTGCAAACCTGAACCTCCTTGGCCAAGAACTGGGTAAAACCTGCCAGCACATCCTGTCTCCACTCAGGAAAGTCAACTATGAGGGTCTGGAGACTCTGGAAGGAGAGACCTCGGAGCTCCTCATCCATGTGGACCGTGAGACGGCACAGGAGGTCCACCAACTCGTTAGGACTCATACCTTCGGGGATTAACCTGAAGAGTAGAACAGAAATTGAGAAGAAACAGACTTCCTTTGTATTTTTTTGCAATCTAGACTATCAATATACAATATAAATAAATATTTTTCACGATTAGTCACAAATCGATTAAGATTATTTTTGAAATAAATTGTTTATGAAAAGTCAACGCTTGATATTTTTACATTATCGTTTATATTCCAAACAAGTCAAAGTAAGTCACCTCTCGTCACAAAAAAAACCGGTTTTCCAAAATGACTGACTTTTGACGTGACAACGTCTTAAATTAGGTTGCGGCTCGGAGTCACTTATGAAAAAGTAACGTAACGATGTGTCAACTGTCACCGAACTATGATCGGTCCGCCGCGCGTATCACTTGACACATGTACAATGTTTTATTAAACAACATATATTTTCTATAGTTAAAATTTGTGCAATTTATATTATGCGCAGAGGCGCAACGTCTGCCTGTAACGCGGCTAACGCGACGGTTTCTGGGTTCGATCCCCAGTCGGGGAAGATGGATTTTTCTATTTCCATTTTCTTCGCTCTGGCAACTAAGGCAAAGCGCGGCGTTGAGTTCCGCCACTCAACACGCAATGCCTCGAAAACGGCGGAAAGTGGGGACGGAGTAAGCAGGGACTAAGTAACGGAGTGTCTTAACACTAGGTTCGTATGGTTCCTGCAGTTCCCTCTGCCTACCCTGCCATGTGCGGGATAAAGCGTGAAGCTAAAAAAAAAAAAAAAAAAAAAAAAAAAAAAAAAAAAAAAAAAAAAAAAAAATATTATAATTATTATTCATATCAATAAATATTCTACCGAGAAAAAGACGTTGTCATGTAAAATTTTCACCCGTAAAACCCACTTTACAGGCAACCATTTATTTTATTTTGGTATTTTTTAATACAGAAGAGAAGAACTTCACTGTCCGAGCTCCTCCCACTACATAACTAAATTTTAAACGATTCTACCAAAGCGGCTTTCGAAGTGAGTTCTAATAATGAATTTATGATAGTTCTAGACAGGCCAAGATCTTTTAGTAAACTATAGAGAGATTTCGCTGTTATACCTCTCGCTCCTACTTCCACCGCATATAAGCGAACTCTAAACCTAATAACCTAATATAATATAAATTAATTTACTTTAAGTATTCTGTTACTTAAGGAATCTTTTGAAGTCATTACATTTTTTTGGGTAAATACATACTATACTATACTAATATCTATTTTAATGATTTTTATGATTTTTTAAAGTGTTATTTCATACGGAAAATAGAAAAAATTTGCCTGCTTACTCTAACGTTTGCACTGTTCGCAAGATAGCGCGGGTTCAAATCCGGCTGCGTTAAAATCTTTATATGTTTTCTTTAAGTATCATAATAACTACCCTTTAAATACCTTTTAATAGAAAAAATCTACACCGTACATATATTACAAACCTTGGTATAGCAGCAACACAAGTCCTAAACAAATCAATCCTAGGCTTCCTTTCTCCAGTATTAATCTCCTGTTCCTTCGTTACATTCTGAGTATTTGTCAACATTAGAGGCCTTCCATAATGCGCATCCAAAGCTCTCAAAATTTCCACCAAGACACGTCTAACGTATGGAAAATATGCGCTCATGCCTATAGATCGTGCCGTTTCATCTGTCAACATTTTATTTAGGAAAGTTTTCTTCACTCTCAACGTATTTCCTGACGGTAAAGTCCCCGATGTCCTTGGCATGGGGGGTTCCCCCTCTTTCTGCTGCAAACTGTCTGCCACAACTAAAAATGCTCTGAGACCAATCGACATACGCTCTGGTGTTAAAATAATTTTAATAGGCCGTCCCACCATTAGGAGGTCAAAAACTATTTCTCTCATGGCGAAATCTAAGCGTTCTTGAGCTATAAATTGTATAATTTTAACGAATATGTTCAATGGCGTGTCTCGTGGTACAACGCCTTTGGAGCCTTTAGGGAAAAGTGAGTTTACAATACTTTGTAGACGGGACTGTGTTGCTGAGTTACTTTCACATTTGATTCGTATCATGTATACCCAGAGGAGGCGGTACAGCGACTCTGTAGAAGAAATAAATATGGTATTGGTATGGTTGTGTTGCCATTACAATTAATTATTTAAAATGATAGTTTAATAATATTTGTTAAAAAAAAAGTTTAAGAAAACTTTGAAAAAAACATACAATTACATAATATATAATATATACATTACATACATAGACTTAGATTAAGATTTAAGTTGTTATCATAAGATTTAAAAAAAAATAAACATACACATACACATACACTAATTATTAAAAATATCAAAATATATATTTGTATGTATGTACATATATATATGTATGTATGTATATATAACCCACACAATACTCACCCAACGCCACTCTACACATCTTCGGATCCCTATTCTTCAAATGTGACAGGCACATGGCAAGGAAACAGTGTAGGTTCGCCAAAAAGAATTGCTTCTGAGACACGCACAAGAGGCAAGTGACTAGTGGGAACAAAGCTAGCCTATGCTTCGACTTAGTGCTAGTATCCAAAGTATGGCTGTATAGCATCTCTACAAAGTTCTTCAAGCACGGTACGTTCACTTCATTTTTGACCGTCTGAAAATATAATTATTATATATATATATATATATAAAATAAGTTAATTTTTAAAGTGTAAAGTTTTAAACATTCCCATTCCATTTTCCCTGTTCTGTGTACATTTAATTTTAACATATACAAATTGAGAGTTATGAATTTTATATTATACGAAACACAAAGCTGGTTATTAAGCCAATTGTTTTCTTTATAATTAACTTCATTTTACAAATATATAAGAAAATCTTGATAATATTATTATAAAATTTAATGAAAAAGACACAAATGTTGTTAGTTACTAGATTTAATAATAACTACTGAATTCAGTTCCAAGAGTATAATATTTTAATATCATTATGCTATAGTACTTGCAGAATTCAACGCCGCGCTTCACCTACTTACCAGAGCGAAAAAAAAAGAAATGGAAAAATTCCCCTCACGGGAATCGAACCCACAAACCATCGCATTTACAGCAAGACGCTACGTCTCTGCGCTACGACGGTCCTCATAAAAAGTTAAAAAGTAAGCCCTTCTCCATCCATTTTAAAACTCTATTATAATAATTACAATAAATTACACATACACACACAAATACACACACACACATACACATACACACACATAAACACATACAATATATAAAAAAAAATAAACTAAACACATACAGCGGCAACAGGCACCAGTATCTCAACAAAGAGACCGGCCAAGGCGTGCCTTATATCCTTGTCCTTCACTTCCAGGAAATACTGTGCACACTCCTGTAAGAACTGGAAGGAGGCTTCAAACTCTTCTATGGGGACCATTTTGACGCGGAAAAACTTCATACCCATGAGTAGTGATATTATACTTTGAGTTGTGTGCGGGGACGGCTCGCGGCTTTTTAGTTCCTGTAAAGAATAATATATTATATATAGTATTTTTTTATGTCTTCACACTTCATCCCGCACATGGCAGGATTGGCAGAGGGAACTGCAGAAACTTTGAGAACCTAGTGTTAACCATTGCGTCTTGAGTGGCGGAACTCAACGCCGCGCTTTGCCCAGTTGCCAGAGCGAAGAAAATAAAAATGGAAAATCCATCTCCCCCTCGTGGGAATCGAACACACAAGCCATCGCGTTTACAGGTAGACCATACGCCTCTTCGCCACGACGGTCCTCGTCGTGGTATATCATGACTTATTTATATGTTAAGAGATTAATATCTTTAAGCGGATGCGAAATTAATTAATTATAACTAAATTATTCTTCATTCAACGCGACTTGTTTTTTGAAGAATTGTGCTCAACTCGCAAACTTAAAACGTCATTAATTAAAAAAAAGTAAGTATACTACATAATGACTTTATATACAAAATACTTAGGATTTTTCTTTTTATATAATATAAATGAATTTTCTTTAGAGATTTCATTCTATATACAAGATATCACATTAGAAACCTATGTTATGAATATATAACTTCGTATTGAATCGTTCTATTTATTATAATAAATCGCATCAACATCTGTTGCTAGTTCAAATTCAAACAATTTTATACAATATAAAAATACATGATTCATTTGTGAACGTCAAAAAGATTACCACCGGTTCACTAACGTCAATGGCTCACACCTGAGAAGAACCGGCGCAAGAAACTCAGCAAGATTTTTTTAAAATGGTCATATAATTTTACATACATTTATTTTTAACAATTCTTTTAAAATAGACTATAGCGAGCATAACGTTCAAAGGGTATGTTGTCATTAAAAAATCAGTTATTAAGCAGCAATAACCTCTAAAATACAAACGTTTATTCACAAGTTCAATTAAAAGTTGAAGATAATGATATATGGAAAGTAATTCTCATAAAAAGATGAACAATCTCTTGAAACTAAGAGGTTCTCTTATATATGTTGAAATAAGAATGTAGATAATGACTACATTCTTTTTTCAAGAGACTCTGCTCATCTTTTTCCATCAAAATACTAATACTAATTACCGGGAATCGAATTCACAACTATCGAGTTTGCAGTCTTTATAGTGTATACTATATGGTGAATTAACATAGTTTCCATACAAAACGGGTGATATAAAAGACAGGTTAACTTTTCAAAAATTTAAATTGCTAAATTTAACAATAATCTAACTATAAATCAATAATTGCCAAATAACTTAAATCCGTAAACTAATTAAATTTTTGTATTATATTTATTAAATTAAATTATCTTCCTTATGACTTTTTCTACTCCAGCTCGAATATATCTTACACTATTCTAGTGTATTTACCTAGTCTTATATATTTACCTATACATATCTATGTTTATATATGTACATAAATAGATACCTTCAACTCTAAAGTGAAACGTTTCTTGACGGACGCGAACCGAGACTGCGCCAGAACACCTATAACTTCTGCGTACAGGTCCGCTATAATGTGAACGTTGGCTGCATTCGGATTTGACTGGAGGCTGTAAATATATGTTTATATAGTTGACAATATATTTGTACTTAAAGAAAACATATAAAAATTTGAACGCAGCGGGACTCGAACCCGCGCCCTCCTGCGAACAGTGCAGGCGCTCTCACCACTGAGCCATGCGTTCTACATCACGCCGCGTTGAAATTCTTATATGCTTTTATACAACTTATATCGTTGTTATTCGAGTCCCGCTGCATTCAAAATTTTTATATGTTTTCTTTAATTATTTTTTCTATCCTCAGTGTGGATTAACACTTTAAAAATCATAAAAATAATATATTTGTATTTAGTAGTAAATAGTGAGTATATATACATACATACATAACAATATATATAAAATTAAATTAATAATTTGATCGTTTGGAATATTGTTCAATTATTTATATAAGTAAAACCTATTTGCAACATAATGTCCTTTATAGTGTAAATTTTGTATATACAAGCAAAACAAAGAATATAGAAGTATACAAAGCAATATTAGCTATGACAGGGAAAAGCCTGTACCAACTTCATCTAGCTTATATCCCATTCTCGTAGGTCATATATTTCAGTTCGTATATTTAAATGAACAAAGGAAAAAAATCAATAAAACTCACCCTTCTTTATAATTGAAACGTTTGAAGGCAACATTCTCTATATATTGTACTAGATCTTCATGTCCAGGATGGAACGGCAATTGTCTAAGCACTTCTATTAAAGCTAGACAAAACAGAAACTCAACGGCTAAGTCTCTTCTCTCCGCTTGCAGCTCTTCGTTTGATCTCTCCACTTGTTCCGGATTCGCGCCGCTGCCTGACACTATTGATATTATACTGGAAATTGAATTTAAATGTAAGTTAAAGACTGTGATTGGAAATAAGGTAGTTATTTTAGTTTTTTTTTATAGTTTTACGTTTTTTCCCCCTTTAGGAACGTAGTGTTATGACAGTTCGTTCCCTGCATTATCGAAGTATTGCGTGTTGAGTGGTGGAACTCAACGACGCGATTGGCTAGTTACCAGAACCAAGAAAAATGGGAATTGAACCCAAACCGTCGCGTACAAGAAGATGACGCCTCTGCGCCACGACGGCCATCTAATATCAGAATTATTAACAATAGAAAAGAAAAGATATTATATATATATATATATATATATATATATATATATATATATATATATATATATATATATATATATATATATATATATATATATATATATATATATATATATATATATATATATATATATATATATATATATATATATATATATATATATATATATATATATATATATATATATATATATATATATATATATATATTTACACATGTTAGATCTGTGTAACAAAATACAACTAGCGCCACCTGTTGTCATTCATACATGCTATATACAAAGATATTTAAATAAATCAGTTCAGTTAATTACAAGCCACCAAAGCGTTTTATTAGGTTATGGGCCCAGTCCCGAACTTCAAGTTAGTAATTAATAATTAGTGCAATCGGATCGAAAAAATGTCTACTAATTATTTAGTGAACGTGCCAAAACTGAAAGGTCGGGAAAACTACGACGACTGGTGTTTTGCGGCGGAAAATGTTCTAGTATTAGAAGGCATGGCGGACACTCTCAAGCAGCCATTAACAGATACCTCTACGTCGGCTCAAAAAGCTGAAGATATGAAGGCAAAAGCAAAATTAATTTTAACGATCGACGCTTCTTTGTATGTTCACATAAAACAGTGTGTTACGACATACGATTTGTGGAAAACGTTGAAGAATATGTTTGACGATTCTGGATATTCACGTAAAATTAGTTTGCTTAGAAATCTCATAAATATACGTCTAGAGACCTGCGATTCAATGACGAGCTATGTTAGCCAGATTATCGAGACTGCACAGAAACTTGGAGGAACTGGTTTTGAAAGAAACGACCAGTGGATTGGATCACTCATGTTGGCGGCATTACCGGATAAGTTCGAGCCGATGATAATGGCTATCGAACACTCAGGTATCAACATAAACGCGGACGCTATAAAAACAAAACTATTGGATATGAGTTTTGAAGTTAAGTCGGAAGGTGCATTTATCGCGGGAAAAAGATTTCATAGTCATAAATATGGCGGTAAAAATCAATTACAAAATGGCGGTAGCAGTGGAATGAGCGGGAGTCGAACGAACCCGTCAACTGTCACTGTCAGTGGAAGCGGTAACAACACATCGAAAGTAATTCGTTGTTATAAGTGTAAACAGAGTGGACATTTTAAAAATCATTGTCCACAGACACAGAGTGATAAAGCGAAAAAGAATGCATTTAGTGCCGTTTTTCTCACAAGAGAATTCAGTCAAACCGACTGGCACTTGGATTCCGGCGCAAGTACTCATTTGGTTTCCAATAAGAATTTGTTGTCAAATGTGTGTAATCAACCCAAGACCAAGGAGATTATCGTGGCAAATAAAACGATAGTGCCTGTTAAATGCTCAGGAGATTTGCAAATTATGACACGCGTCGGTAGTAAGAATTTCAAGATATCTGTAAACAATGTTTGTATGTGCCTAACCTCACTACCAACTTGCTATCAGTGAGTAGAATAATAGCCAACGGAAACAGAGTTGAATTTGGACAACATGGTTGTTTTATTTATAATTCACAGAATGATTGCATTGGTGAGGCTAAATTAGAGAATGGTGTATACAGACTGAATGTTGTGAAATCTGAACAAGTGTTGGCAGCAGCAGTCAAAGTATCAAGTGCAACTTGGCATAGGCGTCTTGGCCATATTAATGCAAGTGATCTAAATAAATTAAAAAATGGAGCCGTTGAAGGTGTTAACTTTGATGACAAATGTGACATCAGTAAAATTAATTGTACAGTTTGTTGCGAAGGGAAACAAACAAGACTACCATTCCCTCACAGTGTAAGCACAAGTCATGGAGTCCTAGAACTGATTCACATGGACTTATGTGGACCAATGGAGAATTTATCACTAGGTAAAGCCAGATATTACCTATTGTTTGTAGATGACTACAGTAGAATGTGCACTGTGTATTTTCTGCGAGAGAAGAATGAAACTTTCAAATATTTTAGACAGTATAAAGAACTTGTAGAGACACAAAAGTCAAAAAGAATTAAAGCTCTAAGATCTGACAATGGAGGTGAGTTTTGTTCAGTGGAAATGGAGAGCTACTTACAGAAACATGGTATAGTTCATCAGAAAACAAACAGTTACACACCTGAACAGAATGGAGTATGTGAAAGGTACAATAGAACAATAGTTGAGAAAGCACGTTGTCTCCTATTTGATGCTCAGTTTGAGAAATGTTTATGGGCTGAGGCAGTAAATACAGCTGTGTACATTAAAAACCGTTCACCAGCTGCAGGTATTAATGGATGTACTACTCCATATGAGTTATGGATGGACAGAAAGCCAAAGTTGGATCACTTAAGAATATTTGGCAGTCCAGTTATGGTGCATGTCCCAAAAGAAAAACGAAGAAAATGGGACAAGAAAGCAAAGAAAATGTTTCTTGTTGGATATTCTGAAAATACCAAGGGCTATCGCTTATACAATCCTATAACGCGAGATGTAATTATAGCCAGAGATGTTGTTGTCATGGAAAACATAAATGACAGATCAACAACAAGCATCACTATTAATGAAGATAGACCATCTAAAGTTGTAGAAGAAGAAGAAGCTCCTGTGAGTGACGAGCAAGACAGCTGTGATAGCCAGAAGGATGACACATTCATTCCAGATGATTCATCGAACACTACTGATTACAGCTACTCAGATACCTTATCACCAGAAGACATGGATCTCCTCTCTGAGCAGTGCAATGTTCCTGAGAAACGTATGAGACGTAAACCAGACTACTATGGTATTGGAAACATGTGCATGGAAATGTCAGATGAGCAGCTTACTGTAAGTGATGTATTAAATAGTCCTGAAAAAGAAGAATGGCAGTGCGCCATTAAAGAAGAGTTAAATTCTTTTAGGGAAAATGACACTTGGGAGTTAGTGGATAGGCCAAAAGACAAAACAGTGGTTAAAACCAAGTGGGTGTTTAAAAAGAAAGTTAACAGTGAAAGTGAAGTGCGTTACAGAGCTAGACTTGTGGCCAAGGGGTTTACACAAAAAAGAGGTATAGACTTCAATGAGACATTCTCACCAGTTTTAAGATATTCTACTTTTAGATTATTACTAGCCTTAAGTGTTCACCTTAATTTAAAAACTTGTCACCTAGATGTACCAACAGCTTTTCTTAATGGATCTCTTAATGAAACTGTGTATATGGAAGTACCAGAATGTTCAGAATTTAGGAATTGTGCTAATAAGGTATTGAAACTAAAAAAAGCAATTTATGGTCTTAAACAGTCAGCTAGAGCTTGGTATATAAAAGTTGAAGATTGTTTGTTAAAATTAGGTTATAAGAAATCTGTAAATGAACCTTGTCTTTTTATTAAAAGTGTTAATAATATTAAAGTTTATATTGCTTTGTTTGTGGATGATTTTTTTGTATTTTTCAACTGTCAAAGTACTTGTGAAGAATTAATTAATGAACTAGTTGTGAAATTTAGAATTAAAAATTTAGGTCAGATAAAACAGTGTCTAGGCATGAATATAAATATATGTAAAGACTGTATAACTGTAGACCAGAAGCAATTTATAGAAACTATTCTAAAGAGATTCAATATGTCAGATTGTTTAGGATGTGATACTCCTATGGAAATTAATTTAAAGTTGCTAAAAGATGTTAATAATAAGTCATTGAAAATTCCATATCAGCAATTAATTGGCAGTTTAATGTACTTATCAGTGTTAACTAGACCTGATATTTCATTTAGTGTAAGCTACTTAAGCCAGTTTAATAATTGTTTTAATGAGACACACTGGAAGCATTTGAAACGTTTATTAAAATACTTAAAGAAGACTAAAGAGTATGGTATTTTGTATAAGAAAACTAATGATAATTTGCATGGTTATGTAGATGCTGATTGGGCTTCATGTTCCTTAGACAGGAGGTCATATACTGGATATTGTTTTATATTGTCAAATTCAATAATTTCTTATGAATCCAAAAAACAAAAAACTGTAGCATTATCCAGTACTGAAGCAGAGTATATGGCCTTATCTGAATCATGTAAAGAAGGAATATATTTAAATAGTTTGTTATGTGAGCTAGTACCTAATGAGCTTATGTCACTGTGTTTATATAGCGATAACCAAAGTTCCATTAAATTAGCTTCTAATCCTTTGTTTCATAATAAGCGAACCAAACACATTGACGTTAAACATCACTTTGTTAGAGAATGTGTGTTACAGAATAAAATTAAACTTGAATATGTTTCTACAAATGATATGCCAGCAGACATACTTACAAAAAGCTTATGTAAAGAGAAACATTATAAATTCTTAAGTTTAATGGGCATTTCAAAAGTATGAATATGTATGTGTGTAATTTGATAACTGGAAAACTTATTTATTTTTTTTGTTATGAAAATATAATTATTTTGTTAAGTTAGGGTGTTAGATCTGTGTAACAAAATACAACTAGCGCCACCTGTTGTCATTCATACATGCTATATACAAAGATATTTAAATAAAACAGTTCAGTTAATTACAAGCCACCAAAGCGTTTTATTAATAAATATATATATATATATATATATATATATATATATATATATATACATATATATATATATATATATATATATATATATATATATATATATATAGATATATATATATATATATATATATATATATATATATATATATATATATATATATATATATATATATACATATATATATATATACATATATATATATATACATATATATATATATATATATATATATATATATATATATATATATATATATATATATATATATATATATATATATATATATATATATATATATATATATATATATATATATATTAAGTAACACGATGGCCTAATACAGTAAAGATTTAAATTATCCATTTGAAAATCCATTCAAATTAACTTCCCATACGTAGTGTTAGAAAAAGGAAACCGTCTTCTCTTTAGAAATAAATAGGTCACTCAGTAAATACATAGAGCTTCCAAAACATTTTAAATGTCAGCCTTCAATTTAGCTATTTGACGTTAATTGCTTTAGAATCGATTTTTTTAATTGAATAATAAATGAGACTGAGATGAATCGTTACAACGTTAACGATGCTCGCTTTGCTTTCATTTATGTATATATACATTTATATCGACTAAAAGTTAAATACGTTTTATTTTATATTAAAGTATTTAATATTAAATAAAATGTATAGTCAGGAATCGATCATAAAAGAGGGTAGTCTTAGATAAATAAAAAGCAAAAAAAAAAAAAATTCAATCGGGGCTGTTACTTTTCAACGGTATTGGAAGAGAAGTTGAAGGTATTGTTATTAAGTGATTTATGTCATTTACTACAAATATTACTATCGACTAAAATATTATAGTTGGCATGGGGTCCATTTCCAAATTCAAAGCCATTATATTTATAACAAACGTATATGTTAAGAAACAATCATAGTTATAATAAAATATATTAACACATCACTTTCATAAATAACTTTAAAAAAAAAAATGTCCCATACATTCAGTATATGAGCAAGAAATTAACTTCGAGATGTACAACTCTACATGAAACTCATCTTGTTAGAGAGATCTATATTAATATTATAAAAAGCAAAGATTTGTAAGTGTGCTTGGTTGTTTTGAGAAATAGAAAAACAAAAATTACTTGACCGATTTTGACTAAATTTAAAAATGCAAGACCCAAAGTCCAAAGACGTAACTTAGATTACTTTTTCTAACAAAAAATAAGGGGAGAAAGTGATAAATTAGCCCTATGTATATACTTAAAGAACACATATAAAAATTTTAATAAACCGTGATTTATATTGTTATTTGTATGTATTAGTATAAATAATTCATTCCAAAACTATTCTAAAAATGAATATCCACATATTACTATAAGTTATAAAAAACAAATCGTACGAACCCTTTATTCCTAGAATCCTGATGTGGTTTCTTTGCTTGTTCGCTCAACTGCGGCGATTCCGCCATTTGCCTCTCCAGCCAACCGAATAGAGCTCTAAGGAGAGATGGGAGACAATGTTCCGCCACAGTACCGAAAGCGGAGAGTATTTGGTCCAACTGGGGATCTTCACCACGCTGCAGGGTTTTGTTTAATGGTTTTTCCTGTAATTAAAGTTATAATACAGACATATTATATATTTTTGACTGTTTTTTTTAAATAAATTATAAGTAAAGCTAAGTAAGCGATGATGATGAAAATTAGTTGTTAAATAACTATTTTGTAATTATTGTAATATATTTTTTTTTCACTCTTTATCCCGCACATGGCAGGGTAGGTATATGAAGAACCATAGGGACCGAGCGTTAAGACACTCCGGTCTCTGCATTTCGTCTTTTTCGAGGCATAGCGAGTTGAGTGGCGGAACTCAACGCCGCGTTTTGTCTAGTTGCCAGAGCTAAGAAAATGGAAATAGAAAAATCCATCTTTTCCTCAAGGGAATCGAACCCACAAAACGTCGCGTTTACAGACGGACACTACTCCTCTGCGCCACAACGCTCCTCAACTATTATTATATTCTACAATAAATGAAGATGATAAACAGTAGGTACATGTGAAGTAGAACTTGTGATAACAAAAGTACAACAAGTTATAAAATTACAAAAAATATTATTGGTAAAATATGTAATAATTAAAATAAAATTCAATTCAATTCAATTAAAACACAATATGTTACCAAGGCTTCGGCCATAGCAGCCTCCATCTTCCTCTCAGCTTGAACCGTGAATTCGGTAAAAAGTAATCTCATAACATACTCCCCAGGCCTCAAGTCGGCATCTGAACTGGCGACCATCGCCCCTTTATTAGGCCCCCACGGCAGCATTGAGCCTAGGAACACCATTTTCTTTGTTATATTTATATTAAACATTCTCATTTTATTCAATATTTCAACACTAACTAAACTGAACTGAAGTCAGTATTGACATATAATGATTTTCCTGTTTCCTTAATATACAATAATATTAATTATATTTTCAGTCAAATTAAAATTATGTTAGTATCAATTTTGTCAATTAGAGATATTGTTATTGCATTAAATATGTATATATAAAAATTTACCTCGTGTGGACACTAGAGAAGCAAGTGTAGTTCCCACAGCTCTCACGTCAGGTGCAGGTTTGTCCTGGGAGCACAGCTCTACAGTGCTTATGTCTTCATGACGAGGATGTTCCGATATAACACTGTCAGATTCCGCTTCACTGGAGACCATGGATGATGGGGCTTCTTCTGTACCTGATGCTATATATATTCAAAGGATAATAATTTGTAATTCTATTTAATAAGAATTTTTGATAGTAGAAACGTTTTTTTATTTCTTTTTGGATTAAAATATATTTATTTTTATTAATATTGCAATATACATTTTTGTATCTGCCCATATAAAAATAACTATAATTAATCGAATATTGTTTTTTAAGTTTAGTCAACAATATTTATAAAAAGTTACAGCTTCATTTTATAATAAACACTAAAAAAAATATTTCAGTAAAATTTTTCCAAAAGGTTTTTTATATATCAAGCATGTAATGTGCTAATAATGGCATATGAAAAATAATATTTATATGGTTACTTTTATAAAAAAATGAAGCAAAATAGCAAGCTGTGAAATACAAACCTGATGCATCTTCAGGGTGACCATCTGAGGGTATAGTACTCAGAGAGTCGGACTCCTCTGACGTCATCATATTGCAATGAAAGTTAGAAATCTGCTAGAATGGAGCTATAGTTGAAGAGTGATTATGTCACTAAAATAGAAAAAAATACACAATCACAGAAATGAAAAAAAAACCAAAAAGATGATTTGTGCTTCATGATGGCTCATGATGGCGGTAAAATATATAACACTAAGCTTAGTATGTGATATGCAGAGCTTTCGCAAACACAAGTCAATATGTAATGGATACTAAATGAAATCAACAGCATTTTATTGTAAAAACTGTAGCATTGTTATGACATACACAATGTGCTTTTGCAGTTTATTTATTAAAAATTATTAAAATTTAAAGCAAACAATTGCGTGTCAAATTATATAATTATTAATAATGGCAAAATGTTTTTGATTCACAATTCTCAAGCTTGGTAATGATTAAAATATGCAATTTATGTGTAATTTAACATAAGGGGTAACAGATTTATACCTTTAATAACATCATTAGATAAGACTCCAATCTGCAACATTGTGCCTAAAAACAAAAGTATTTCTATACTTTTCATACATATATTTAAAGTTATTAAGAACAAATAAATAAAATAATTAACTATAATATAATAATAAAGTAAATATTTAATGCTTATTGTACATCTTCAGTTTAGTTATTAACCCAGGGATAAAATTTTTTCCAAATATTTCTAGTATAAAATAAATGACATGTCATTTGAAACTTTTATTTTAGCTTTTAAGGGAGAGGTTACTTTAGCAACATTTGTTCACTACACACAAAATTTCATGATGTACCCATAAACAAATTAAGAAAATTAAAGAAAGAATTAAATATTTTTTTATATAGAACATAAATATTGAAAATGTAATAGCGTAAAACATAATATTTATTTGCAAATTTTTAATAAAGAACACTCGCTTTAGCTATTTTGAAACATATTCATCCCACATTACTATAACAACTGTAGAAAATAAAACACAATAAGAAAAATCACATATTACAAATACATTAAACAAAGAACAAACATATTATAAATGTATGTCCGTAACGCACAGCTGTGTAAATCATTCAATCAGACTTGTATAGAATTATAAATGATGACAAACCTATTTCTAATATATAATGTTTATTTCCAAACATATAGTTATATTTAATTATCTTTGTCAATGTAATATATATTTCTAATAAATTATCAATACTTATTAGTTACAAAAAATATGTTAAATAAAAAAAATGTAAACAATAAAGAAATTAGCAATAAACTGTCAAATTTGCATAATTTTTTGTATAAGAGGTAATATTTACAAACAAATATGATTATTTTAAACATTTGCTATAAGTCTGCTATCAGCTTTTATATCAATAACACTCACACCACTGATTTATTGGTGAGTCATCACAATCAATGTTAGATGTGGGGCAACTCAATCCTAGTTCCTTATATGCAAAGGAAAAAGTGAATTATTTTTAATATTTTATATACATTACAATTAATATTTGTTATTTAAAAATAATTTATATTAGTAAGGCATTTAAACACAAAACAGTTGTTTCTGTATAATTTAATTATATAAAAAGAGAATTTGACATTTCCATCTGATAAATTCGAAGCTCCTCAAATCACTATTACTTATTATTATATTTAAAATAAATCATTTACTAAGAACACAGATTTGTTTTAATCACTATCCTATATATTTTCCTTTGTTATATCATTATTTTTGTTAACAGAATTTATCATATTTTTTTTCTTGTTTGTTTGGTAAATAAAATAAAGAGAAAAAGTGATAGCAAAACAACAAACAAAAATAAAAGATGAATGAAACAAAATGCGCTAAATAATAAATAGGATAAACAAGCTGAAATACGTTAAAAATACCTAGTCTTTTATCTCGGCATTTGTGCTGCAGTTACTTCAAACAACAACATCTCGATGTTAAAAACAATATAATAAACCAGAACAAAACTAGTTTTAATCAAATTTTCCACAATCACGCCGTCATTCGCAAATTAATAGATTTAGTTAGTTTTTGATACAGATTTTAGCATTTATTTGACACTTGGGTTTATACGGCAAAATTACGATTACCCGTTACGTTAGAGAAGTTTTTAAGGTCACTGGACTATAGAATTAAATCGATTTATATTGTCTATGACAGTGCAGTTAAACGTTCCATTCTACGCATCCAAAAAGCAAAAACGTGTTCATGTTAATATTAAATTACTATTATATTACGTAAAAGAGACGTTATTTATTATTTGATATTATTTTAACTCTTTATTTTACAATAAATGTTATTATGTGGCTTGCTTACCAGTTGCTGCAATATTTTTTATTGTTATTTCACACATGATTGCTATTAAAGTTTAATCAGGCAATATTCTTTATAAAATAAAAATATATATAAAAGAAAGATTAATGTTAAATTAATTAAGTTTTAAGATTAGAGATATCAATCAGCATGTAATTTTATAATCAATCTTACATTTATAAGATTGATATATCTCTTCTACAACTAATATACCTCGTCTTATCAAAAAGAAATTAAATATTTATGTCATAGTATTTTATAGTATACTTAAATACCTATGTAATATATTTACAAGTTTTTGTTTATTTACTTAAGATTAAGTTTTTAAGTGCACAAATAAGTTTAATCATTTTAAAAAAATAATAATTAACAATTGGTAACGTTGGTATTTAAAAATTTAATCTTAACTGGTTTATCGTTCATATTTGAATAATTATTCTTAAAAATACCTGCACATGACGTTATTCCAAACGGACGTGTCTTAAACAGAAAAGCGTATCAAGCGGAAAAAGGAAAGCCAAAAGAAAAATATTATTCGTAAATAATTCTAATGTGTAATCAAAAGAGCTACATAGTAGGTTACCCCACAAACGATATATAATTTCCGGGTGAAAACAATACCATGTTAAACTTATCCTCGCCTTCATCAGTATAGGGGTAACTTTAGTGTATTGTTAATTTTACACTTTTTAATAAGGTATATGGATATTAATAGGTTGAATTAACATGCCAATATATGCAATGTAATTATAATGTTACAGTTTCTTCTTCAAACATGACGACGCGTCTTATTTCTTTCGTTATGTAACGCGTGAAAGCGTATGAAACTGAGAAACATAAAAATCTCTCTCTTTTTTACCGTAAATTCTCCGTCGGGTTTTCTCCATTCAACGTGAGATTAGCGAAGTGTATTGTGTTCAAATGGCATTTTGGAAACGCCGTTAATTAAAATAAGATGAAGAATATAAACATATTATCTGGTCTGGTCAGAAAAATATTTTAAAATTTGTTATTTTTATTTTCCATTTTAATTATTTAGTTTTTACGTTAGTAAAATCTATGACACGGTATGACTTTTGTCAGTGATACAAGAGACTTAGGTTCAATTTTTGTTGCCTTTAGATATTGTAGATTTATGGCATTTTTGATTATTATTTTTTTTTGTTGAAATTATAATTAAAAGCATCTTTTTTGAATTTTTCTATATATCAAGTATCTGCAAAGGTTAATACCAGGTGAGACGAGAAGATGAAAGCCAACGAGGACGCTCGAAGTTTCTAGAAACTAATAACCTGTATGTTTCTGGAAATTGTACTTGTTTCTAATGAGAATAATAAAAACACTTCTGAAAAACATAAATAGTTAAAAACATTTAAATTTAATATACTAATAGTATTATATAAATTTTATAACACAACACACAAATATATATATATATATATATATATATATATATATATATATATATATATATATATATATATATATATATATATATATATATATATATATATATATATATATATATATATATATATATATATATATATATATATTAGTAAAGCGGTTTGCCATGTTGTTTTAATCATACTTAAATGTTTAAACTGGTACTGCACGACTTAAAGACCTGAAAAGTAGTTTCTCTTATCACTTCTCAAGTTAAGACATTCACAAGGTGTATTTGTTTTAAGCCTGGAGAATATTTGATACAAAACTTAAAGCTCAAAATGCGTAACTTAAAAGAAATTTCTAAGAATATAATTCTTTGTCAGTATAATTCTATATAAAACATGTGTCTTATTAAAAAATTAAAAGGTATATTTTCTCATACCATTGTTCAATGGAATGTCATCAAATTATTAATTTAAAATTTTACTTAGCATAACAGAATAAAATATCTAAAACTTTACGATATTAACGTATATTTAACATCGTTATACATATTATCTTATAAAATTATGTTTTAAATTATACACAATGCGTTCTGAGATCTTGATTCCCATCGAAATCCAGTTTGGTAACAAGCCTTGTTGCGTGCGGATGTGCCTTTACACTCGGTGAGTTGAAGCCATACAGTCATTTAGTTCATTGATATACAGAAACCTGATACGGTTTAGTTAAGTCATATTATATATGTATATATATTACAGAAAATAGCTAGTTACTTCCCAGTACAAAAGTCTTTTGGTTGTATATTATTTTCGAGTAGGTTTCGTAGGTTGTTTTGGCGTGCTTTCGTATTTTTTTAAGCTTTTAGTGTAAAACGTGCTTTTTAAAAGTTCGTTTTGTAAATTCTTATTGGATATATATATTTTTTTAATTTTGTTTATTTATTTAATAATTTATGAAAAATATATAATTTCTTTAGTTTCACAATAATTTATAATTTAATTATTCACAGATTAAATAAAAATGTCTAAGAAAAATGGTTTGGAAGTACCAGCGACGAGTAAATCGGACGCTACGGAAACGACACCTCTCGTGTCCAAGGTAAGTTAAAAGTAGTTAAACTTAATGTCTACCCACCATCAAATATTATTTTGTTTTAATTATAATTTTAGGTTATAATATATTGAAAATATAATTCATTTTATAATATAAATTAATTTTAAATCAATTTACTTTACGGCTAAGTACGTTGAGTTCTGTCAGTAAGCACGCGGTGTTTCGAATTGTAACGAAAAATGGAGTATGGAATACGTCAAATCCAAGTTACCTATGCCTACCCTATTAAAAGATTGACGTTTTCAAACTTAAAAATATCAACATATATATTCTATATAGTTTCTTTTTTTTATATATATACTATATTGTTTCTTTCCATTTGTTAATAAATGTAAAAATCTTTCGCAATAAAGTTGTAATATATTCATGGATGAAGAACGACACTTTTAATCGACGTAACCGGTTTAATAATTTTAAACTTAGAGAAGCTCTAACGCCTTATACACTTATATGTTGCGCAATGTTTCAAACACAACAAAAACATCAATTTAATAGACAGCATGTTTTGTACTTAGTGTAGGTGGAATATATATATATATATATATATATATATATATATATATATATATATATATATATATATATATATATATATATATATATATATATATATATATATATATATATATATATATATATATATATATATATATATATATATATATATATATATATATATATATATATATATATATATATATATATATATATATATATATATATATTCTTTAGTACTGCTTATGCAACAGCTATTTATATATTTATAAACTAAGTTATTTTTGAATGATATTTTTTTAAAAATAAAATTTGCGTAATTTTTTTTTACGCTTATCAATTTTAAGAACACAACTTTTCTCAATAAAACAAATTTACCTTAAATGGGATACAACTTAAAAATATAAATATACTATATATTTTACATATATTAATGTAATACATATAAGTCTTCAACAAGAAATGTAAGTGGGTTCATCTGTTATTAAAGTCCATTTAGTGTAGTCTTTGTAAGGCATGGGATTAAGGAATGAGCACAATCCTAATTAACAGTTGTATTTGTTCTAGAAATATTGATGTAGCACGAATTTCTACCTTATAGTACATAAAATAGTATTCAAAATGAGTTAACAGATAACGACTAAAAACTGAGAAGCCACAGGCACAGCTATTCAACCGCAACGAGGTTTCAACGTTTCTATACCTTGCTATAATATGGAAAGGATAGGTCACTTACTTCCAGTTGAATGTATTCTTGTTTGTTTCAAATAACCATATAAGTATATATTATTATAAGTATATATATGTGTTACACGGCCTTCATTTGACCGAAAATCAATACATTCACTTATTTCTTTTAAATTACACGTAAATATTAAAATAACTGAAAATTTTGTAATTCAAAAAACAAAGTATGAAATCTATTTTTCTTAATTTGTTTTTTAAATTAAATTCAACGAAAATCCAAATCGTTTTAAATCAAAATCTAAGATAATTCTATGATTTTAATTAGTATGAAGCTGTAAATTGCTTTTAATAAAACCTTATGGATATTCGGGTACATAATATATAATATCTTTACATATCTGTATCGTGCCCTCGTTGTATGAACATTCACTTTTTGTAAAAACAGGATTTTGAAAATTTCACCAGCGTATATACGGTTTGTAGGTTTCCATGTAAATTGTAAATATAAATAACGGTTTATTTAACGTAAGTACTTACTTTTAAACTTATTTACTTACTTTGACTTTAAGTAAATTAAAGTAAGTAAGTAAAAAAAAAAAAAAAAAAAAAATAAAGTTTTAACATAAGGCTAATTAAATATTAATGAAAACTAATAGTTAAGAGTACCCGAGGTAACTTCAACCGCAAGTAGACACAGTGGGTCACATTTCAATGATATGTCATAATATCGACTTCCAGTACTAAGTATTTATTTCTTCAAGGTTTCCACAAATCCACACGAAAGGTAGAAAAGTAATTGAAGAAAACATATACAAATTTGAACGCAGCAGTAATCGAACCCTCTAAGTCTTACAAGTATTCCAGAGTAGAAGTATTTTTCTATCTATAGTGTAGATTAACACAATAACATATATATATATATATATATATATATATATATATATATATATATATATATATATATATATATATATATATATATATATATATATATATATATATATATATATATATATATATATATATATATATATATATATATATATATATAGCACAGTAGCACCATCATATAGTAATTAACAAATATAAATACAATATTTAATTTGTGATAAGATAGGAGATTCAGCGTTACAAAGCAAACTGCGTTTTATATGAAAATAAATAATGTCATAGCCTACTAACTGTCTGCTATTTGTTGCTTTACACGAAACACACAAGTTTATTAATAAAAAGAAAAATAAAGTAAAGAAGAGAAAAAATGAACAGCTCTTAGTAGTAAATCAGTGTTCTTTCTACTCTAGCTTAATTATAGCGACAAATCGTTTACAACGCTAATTTCAGTTTCAGTTTACATAAACATATATTTTAATAAGTTCTTTGATTTTGGCGATTTTTATACATTTTAAATAAAACAATTTTAGGATAAGTTACGGGACGACCCGTGACCACGGACTACTGCAAAGTGTTCGAAACGTCGGGTTTCATAAAAAGTTAATATACGCGATAAATCCGTTAAAATTGTTTTATTTAAAATATATATATATATATATATATATATATATATATATATATATATATATATATATATATATATATATATATACATATATATATATATATATATATATATATATATATATATATATATATATATATATATATATATATATATATATATATATATATATATATATATATATATATATATATATATATATATATATATATATATATATATATATATATATATATATATATATATATATATATATATATATATATATATATATATATATATATATATATATATATATATATATATTGTTAGCATCACGTTTTATGCCTAGAAGGGTAGGCAGAGGGAACTGCATGAACCATAGGAACCTAGTGTTAACACACTTCGTTGCTTAGTCTCTGCTTTCTCTGTCGCCGCTTTTCGCCTTTTCGAGGCATTGCGTGTTGAGTGACGGAACTCATCACCGTGCTTTGCCCATAATACATATATGTATTTTAATTACAAATTAAACCCACTTACAATTTGCTTAAGACAAGTGCCACCTCCACAGCAACATTAGCTGCAACAGCTGTAGCTGTAGTTAATGATAGCTCGTATCGTTTTATATTGCCTAATGTTATATTAAAAGAATAAATCATTAAAATCATATTTAGTTTACTGACAAATAATCTGTTATTAATTAGTTTTCTAAGTAATTGTGAAAATTTACTGTGCAATACTCTGCAGAGTGTAGCATTTTTAAAGTGCCTTATCTAACGTAATGCTTAATTATATATGTATAAATATTTTTTACATCAACCAATAAGTTAATTAGTTTAAACTACTGCCTGTTTTAGGTTTGTTATAAGGAAACGATGGAAGTGGCATTCTTTTGTAGTGTTTCCATAAAACGGGTTATATGAAATTAATAACTACTTCAGATATCCTTAATGCATTGTGTAACGATGATGCATATACAAGGTGAGACAAGTTATTAGAGATTTATTATATCGAGAAGATATGTCAGTTAATGTAGAAAATGACTATGAAATACCATAATATATTATTATTTTTGTATTTTACAAAACCCTTCTTTTTCCATCTAGTCAAACTGCGTGCCACGTTGAATTGGTTGGGTCAGAAGCCGGTGGTAATGTGTAATAATATATCATATGACATGTTTCTTTATATACCTACCTATACTTGTATGTTGTATATCTTTATATTTGCTTGTTAATGATATTTAAAGGTTATATACTATACTAAGGTTGTATTCTTTCAGTTTATATTATAAGTCTAACATATGCATATTTAGTAATTGTAAAGACTATAACTGTCCAGTTTACGTTAAGAAAAACGTAAAATGTTCTTGAGTAACATCTAATATTTAAAGGTTTTGATAGTTCAAGGTGGGATTGTGTATACTAAAATGTAACCAACCAACTTTAAACACAAGTTTAAAGTAACTTTTAACAAAATGCTATATTTTTAGATTTCTAAATATAGAAATTCGATTAGTGTAATTCATTTTATACTTCCTTCAGTCTATTATAAGATTTATAAATGTGGAAGTTCTTTATAAAAATATATGACTTTATGACTCAAGATTTATAATACGTGTCTAGTGCCTTGAAATGTCAGATCAGTTCAGCGGACTATGAACTATGTATATATATGTAGTTTATACTCGTATATATCTGTAAACATAATACATACTATAAAACATAAAATCCTACTGACAGTGAACTCTACTGACATTGTTTTTCTGACTAACTAACATTTTACTGACATTGTATTTTGACTGACTGACATTATACTGATATTTGTTTTCTTATGTACTTTTTTATATATACATTGTAAGCTTTCGTAAATAGTATTTCCAAGATAATTTTAAAAGCAGGTGCTCGTGACAAGGTGTTATTATTTTAAGCCGGCATGACTTGTACACTCGTGAGGAAACTAGAGATATAATGACACTTCATAAATCGGTTTAACTTAATCATTTAACACTACGTTTTTCATATTACTTTTCGATTTGACGGAACTCAACGCCGCGTATTTACTCGTTACCAATACTGTTGTGTCTTGTTACCAAGCAAAGTAAATAAAAATTATTCTTTTTCCACGAGTGGAAATCGAACTCATAAGTGTCTCGCTTATAGTAAGGCACTGTGCTGCTGTGCCACCATGGCCCCCACTATGTGATGACTGAGAATTCAACTCGTACTATTAAAAAAGTTCCCATTGAATTTAAATTAAGTTCAAAATATTCACGCGCAGTCATGCACAAACTCTTCTATAATTAGACGAATATATTATCCTCGTAATATAAGTATCACTTATTATAGTATTTATTTATGTTAGAATGTAGAAGGTGGTAACGGCGGCGAACCCGGCAAGAATGGGAATGGAGAAGGTCTGTCCACATATCAGACAGCATTCCTCATAGCTGGAGAAATGGCCGGCAGCGGAGTCCTGGCACTGCCACGGGCACTTGTCAAAACTGGTAAGAAATGTTTAATTGTAAATAATTTATTATTCATAAGGCTTTGAGTTCCGCCACTCAACAAGCAATGCTTCGAAAAGACGGAAAGCAGGGAACCTCACCTTCAACCTCAAGGTTCCTGCGATTCCCTCCGCCTACCCTGCTATATGCGGGATAAAGCGTGAAAAACATTATTCATATTATAAGCGTGCGAGCGATGTTTTATTTTATTATTTTAAGGCAAGTATATGTATATATATTTATTAGCTCAGTTAGTTTATGCGACGTTGCTTGCGTTGTTTTGGTATACTAGTTATATATCTACAGTGATATATAAAATTTATTCAATCTTTCCCATTACGACTATATCTTATATCTAATGTGTTTTAAATTTAAATACTTTAATGGACACTGGCTTTAGTTACTATGGCAATAAGGTCGTGGGTTCCATGTACGTATGTGTGTATAATGACCACGATATATTCAGGGTTATAGTAATAATATATATACGAATTTTAAAGTTGTATATTTTATAATTTAGTAAACTGGATTATCATATTTTATCTATTTGAGTTAAGAATGTGAATCTAAATTATTTTAATGATTTTAGATGAAACTATTGACCCGAGATAGATATATATATATATATATATATATATATATATATATATATATATATATATATATATATATATATATATATATATATATATATATATATATATATATATATATATATATATATATATATATATATATATATATATATATATATATATATATATATATATATATATATATATATATATATATATATATATATATATATATATATATATATATATATATATATATATATATATATATATATATATATATATATATATATATATATATATATATATATATATATATATATATATATATATATATATATATATATATATATATATATATATATATATATATATATATATATATATATATATATATATATATATATATATATATATATATATATATATATATATATATATATACGTACATTTTGTTGTTGTACCCAAAGATTCTGTCCTCAATAGGGTATCAACGTAATTGGCTTAACCAGCATCCTCACTTGTCAGTTGGAGTACAATGTATCGGATATGGTGTACAATTTGTTTGATTATCATTTAATTGTTATTTTTATACTATTAGGTTCTTAGCCATCGTATCTCAGTACTTGGATATAGTAAAATTGATAACAATGCTTCCTTATAGTGTAAGTTTGAATCCGACAAAATTATTACTTTAAATTATATACAAATAAAAATATAAATTCAAGAGTGAAAGTTATTTTAAGGTATTTTCTTACATGTATTGAAATTGGAAACAACTTTCTATTTTAAACTAAGTGAATACAATAATTGATGCAACTGCGCTGCTTTGCGAATTTTATTTTATTTTATAAACGAATTATTTATTTTATAAATAAAAGTACTTTTAAGTTCTCCATGACTTCGTCAGATGTCCTTTTTTAACCCATTTCTACTTGATCTGAAGAATTTGATATATACCTCGAAGTCCACTAGTTTTTAGTTTCCATTTAGTTTTACTCTAATAAATCTTCAACAACAAAGCCTTATTTAAGTAATATTCTACCAAGTAATGAAAATAAAGAGCTTTTAATTCGCAACAGATAACCGACGCATTAACTAAGAACTTATTTTGGTATATTATAAAAGCGCCCCTTGTAATCTTAAATACATGTATCTCTTTTTATATCGTCGCTTTAGAAAGGGACAGACGAACTGGTTCGGTCGGTCGTTATGATAATGAGGCTGGTGATCAGCTTTGGTTACACCAGTTTCTGGTCGATACATATTTAGGAAACATATGACTTTTTTATGAGTAAAAAATTAAATAACTTTTTTATATAAATATAATGTAAAACATATTATTTAGACTTATATCAAGAAGATAGAGTAAAAAAATTAGAAACGATACAGTATATGGTTACGGATATAAAATTATTGCGGATTATCCGTTAGTTTAGAATATTTTCGGTTGCGGATATTAAAGTTACATATAAGTATGCATTTTTTTACTACGTAATCTTTTCAATTTATTATCAGGCTTTTATTTAAGCTACTGTTATAGCTAATGCTTATCGTATATGTCGGCGCTAGGCCAGGGTTTCGTTATGCGGACTCAATGTTTTTCATAATAAAATAATAGAGCGGTAGCAATTGGTTTATTCTCGTGCCATAGTTAATATAGAACAGATTAACATTCAATCCTTTTATTTTTTTAAAGGCTGACATTTCTGTTCAATATTCGAAAACAATATCATAAATATCTTTACATTACAAATAGGTTTTATTGATTTAATTAATTAAACATTAATTTTGAAACAATAATATCACAAAATGTATATTGATATGCGCCCATATTTACTACATAATTGAAGTTGACGTACAATAGTAATTAATTGGTCATAAGTAATTGGTCATCAGTGTTCATAATAAATCATATCGCGTAAAATACAAAAAACTTATTCTGTGTTTATCTCATAATATTTAATTTAATTTTAATTTTTTTTTTTTAATTATTTTTCTTCACTTTCGTCCAAATATGTTCTTCAAATTTAATTGTTATAGGAACTCTCTCATTTGTTATATATTTAAACGATTACTGTCTTAGCTAATTTATAGTATCAATAATTGATTTCTTCAAACTATTACTTTATTAATGTCTAGACTTGTGTCACGCCTTTTCCTTGAAAATTTTTGTATCACTATGTTTACATTTAACGAAAACTCTAGAGAATAAAAAAACAAAATTAAATCCATATTAAAATAAACTTAGGCCAAGTTTCATAGGGACTAAGTTAAAAACACAACATTCTCTACACGTTTTTTTGACCTAAAATAATTATAAACTAAAAACATAGTTAATGTTAATCATCAAAACATATTATTATTATACTATATGTACTAAAACACTTTATATTACATATAATATAGTGATAATGTATTTTTGATGATTAACAAGCGACGCAAAAGAACTGAGTTGCTATTGAGATACAGTATTACACAAGTATGTTATCTGGATTGTGCTTCAATATGCAAATTTACTTGGATATTGTAATTATTACGATTACTGATAGTTATTGTTTTTGGAAACGTATAAAAATTAACGCAGATAGATTCAAATCGTTTCGTTGAGTATTTTTTTCATCTTTAGCGTGGATTAGCACTTTAAAAATCATAAAATAGAAGTGCCTAACACCAAAACTATGATTTAAAAGCTCAGACAATTATGTGACACATTGACATTTTATTAAAGTGCTCTGAGTTTTGTATAAAAAAACAGTAGGTATTTCAAATTTATTGACCATTACATTCATATATATATATATATATATATATATATATATATATATATATATATATATATATATATATATATATATATATATATATATATATATATATATATATATATATATATATATATATATAACGAGATCATTACACTAATTGATGTCTATGCGTATTAATTATTTATCTTTAAAATAATTTGATGAATCTATATAATATAAAACATATTCATATTACAAAGTTAGTAAGTTCTTATACGCCTCTATTCTATTTTAACTAATTAATTCCTGATAGAAGACTTGTTTGTTTAAGAATTCAGCTACGTCAGTTATTGATCATGCGAAATCAATCTAATTTGCATTCATAATATATGTACCTATGTATATATTCATATGTTTATGGAGCTAAACGCAAAAACATAATGCGATTTATCTGTTTGAAATATGCCACAAAAATATTGATACAAATTATGTGATCACGTAGTGTGTGTGTGTGTATGTGTGCGTTTTGTGTGTGCTTTAATGTGCGTAATGTGTATAATCATAAGTTTATGTGTGTGTGTGTTATAATTATTAATGATTGCATCAAAAATCAAAAATATTCTTTTCCTTATCCAGGTTGGGTAGGCGTACCTATCATTGTTTTGATGGGTGCCATAGCCGCGTTCAGTGGAAAGCGGCTGGGCGATTGCTGGACCATCATAGAAGGCCGCTACCCTGAGATGAGGACCAGGAAACGGAATCCATACGCGATTATTGCAGAGCAATCCTTGGGGAAGATGTGGAGGTAGGTTTAGACAAATGTAACCTGTAACTAAGTTGAAGTAACGCATGCCTCTATTGACAGAACATTAATATCATATATATATAGTCATTTAAAAACTATCGATTTGAAATCTTCCAATTTTTTTATTTCTTTTTATTAATGCCCTGATTTTTCTGCGAAAAACATATGTAAAATATTCTGCCAGTGTCAAATATAGTAGAGAAAATACGAATGTGTTGTAAGTAAATTATGTAGATAAATAAGTAATCATGAAGTAAACAAGTTATATAATCAAAGACATAAAAACAAATTAGTTACAAGATGAAAAACCGTCGTGGCGCACAGGTGTAGCGTCTGCCTGAAAACGCGACGGTTTGTGGGTTCAATTCCCACTCGGGGAAGATGGAATTTTCTATTTCCATTTTCTTTGCTCTGGAAACTAGGTAAAGTGCGGCGTTGTGTTCCGCCACTCAACACGCAATGCCTCGAAAAAGGCGGGAAGCGGGGACGAAAAAAAGCAGGGACTAAGAAACGGAGTTTCTTAACACTAGATTCGTATGGTTCCTGCAGTTCTCTCTGCCTACCCTCCCACGTGCAGGATAAAGCGTGAAGCTATGAAAAAATGAAAAACATACATACGTAACTTCACGCTCTATCCCTAGCGGGGTAGTCAGAAAGAACGGAGCGCCATACACTGCGGTCCCTGCATACCTCTCTCGCCTCGTTCACTGTCATTAACCTCTTCATACATGCTCGCCGGGGAGTCTTCATGCTTTTACCTTACTCCAGTATCTTCTATACTGTGATTTTGAAAGATAACCGAGATCTCCCTTTACCTGTTTTATCACTCACTTCTGCTTTGGATTTGCTCTTCGGCTCACCATCCAGTATGTCATGTCGGGAACGGCGGATTACATAATAAAAAAATATTTGGTCGAATATACAACATAAACTGGAAGTCAAATACAATTCAATTTTATCATATCAAAAAAACTAATCGAACAATGTGATAAATAGAGTAAACGCTATACTTAAGATGTATTTAACGTTAACAATGTTTTTATATTATATTATAGATTTAACTATATATATATATATATATATATATATATATATATATATATATATATATATATATATATATATATATATATATATATATATATATAAAAGTCAAATATATATTAATATTTTATTTGTTAACAAATTCTACTATTTGTTCTCACGATCAATGATACGTTACAAAACAAACGCTATACTTAAGATGTATTTAACGTTAACAATGTTTTTATATTATATTATAGATTTAACTATATATATATATATATATATATATATATATATATATATATATATATATATATATATATATATATATATATATATATATATATATAAAAGTCAAATATATATTAATATTTTATTTGTTAACAAATTCTACTATTTGTTCTCACGATCAATGATACGTTACAAAACAAGTTACAAGATATCTCGTTTCAAAATAATTTATTAAAACTTAAGATTATCGTTTGGTATAACTTGATTAGCCGTTTGAATGCCGACGGAATATTAAGAAAGGTCAAATTTATATAAATAGTAAATAATTATAAATTCAGCCGTTATTTATATACCTATTTACTACCTTCATATATATATATATATATATATATATATATATATATATATATATATATATATATATATATATATATATATATATATATATATATATATATATATATATATATATATATATATATATATATATATATATATATATATATATATATATATATATATATATATATATATATATATATATATATATATATATATATATATATATATATATATATATATATATATATATATATATATATATATATATATATATATATATATATATATATATATATATATATATATATATATATATATATATATATATATATATTTATATATATATATATATATATATATATATATATATATATATATATATACAAAATACGCAATGTCTCGAATGACTAACGTATAATATATTGTATAATCCCCTATACAGGCAGGTAAAGCTTTCCGTGTAGATTTAGACTACATGAAATCAACATGTTACAATAGAAAGAAATATGTGTATATTTTTTATAGTTATTTTTCGTAATTAAGTAATTTTCATATTTTTAATTGTATATTTAAAAAATATAAAATGTAATTCACTTTCAAACGCCGTATTTAAACATGGAAAATGTATTAACAATAATTAACAAAAATAACAAAAAAATCAGTTTCAACCCACAATTGTATGCATCTTTTGCACATACTCAAAGAATACATTAAAAATTTTAACGCAACAAAATTTGAACCCGCGCCCTCTTGTGAGCAAGAGGACGCGTGTTCGAACCCGGCTGCGGTAAAATTTGTATGTGTTTTCTTTAAGCATCTCTCTATCCTAAGGGCGCATTTTCATTGGTCGATAAGTCGGTAGTTAGCCCGAATGCGCGGAGTACCCGCATGCGAGCTAACAACCAATGAAATCCACTGGTCGATAACTCGGTCGATTAAACGTGTGCGGGTGATATCCACATTCGGAATAACGACCTTATCGCATGCATTATAGGAATCACCCGTACCCCGTATGCGGGCCCTGACGACCAGTGAAAACGATAAACACTTGCGGGCCCTATGACATGCGTTACAGAAATCTCCCGAATCCCGAATGCGGGCCCTATCGACCAATGAAAATGCGCCCTAAGTGTGGATTAACACTTTAAAATAAAAATAATTTTTGTACATTCCAGCGTGGTGGTATCTGTTGCAATGATTTTAACACAATTCGGTATAGCCGTCGTGTATTTACTCCTGGCGGCTCAGATAATAGAGCAAATATTTCTATCTCTGATACCGACTGTCACGATTTGTATCTGGTACCTCGTGGTAGTGGGCGCTATGACACCGCTGATGCTATTCGGATCTCCCAAGGACTTTTCGTAAGTATAGAAATACATAGAAACTTTCTTATTTTTTATTAAACAATTGTAATTTTTAAATAATTATGTAATTTTTAAATTTTAAAATGACCATAATTTAAAACTCGCAAAGTAATAAGATCGCCTTTGCGTACTTAATTTTTGTAGATATTTTTTGTTTTTTTTTCTCTTTGTGAGTTAACTATCTCATGAATGCAATAAAAAATAGCTATTTATTAATCTATCTACCTATGTTTTTTAATTATTGTTGTAGCGTTTGAGATTAGTATAGATATATTGTTTGATATTAAAATAACATATTTTCATGATCTTCAAAGGGGTAATCAACACTGAAGACAGAAAATAACATTTAAAAAAACCTGTCAAGTGCGAGTTGAACTCGCGTGGAAAGGGTTCCGTACACAATATAATGAAATATTTCCCCTGAAAACGTTTTTTTCCTAAAAACATTTTTTATCGAATTTACCATTTTATTTTCAATTTATGAAATCCTTATATTTCATAAATTGAATTTAATTGGTTTTCCTGTAATCTACAAGCCATAAACTATATTTAGTAATTTTTTCAAATTTTTCGAGATTAGGAGGAAGGAATGTTCAATTTTCGGCTTTTTTCATGAACATCATCGAAACTATTTATTTTAAAAAATTAAAAAAAATATATCCTAGTTAGATCCGAGATCCTGTTAACAAGCCCTTTCATTTGATATATGACTCAGTAAGGTTCGCAAAATTATTTTTTTTAATTACCTAATTTATCCCACGAAAATTACCCTTATCTCAAAAAAATATTTTTACGTTACACATCTGTGTCCGGGTCAGGGCATTACACCATCCTGCCAAATTTCACCTGATTCGGTCTAGTAGATTCAGAGAAAATTGGCTGTGACAGACGGACGGACAGGAACACGAGTGATTCTATAAGGGTTCCGTTTTTTTATTTTTGTACGGAACCCTAAAAAATGTATAAATATTTAAAACAGCGGGATTTGAACCCGCGTCATAACGAACACATGCTGAGTAAAAGATTTTTTTTTATGTATATTTCTATGTAATAATACAAGTAGTGCCCATAATTGTTTTTTTTTTCCATTTAGAAAAAAAAAATCTCGGCTTTCCTGTAATGTAATAAGCACGTATTGAACATAAAACTTATCCTATTAAATGCTTTCGGTTCATTAGTGAAAGCCTCATTTAAATCTGTTACGTCATTTGAACGACTAATGTATGAATAATATATTTTAGAAAAGCAATTCAACTATTGTAGATATTGCAATTATATTTAGTAAGGCGCTATAGTGAATGAAACAGTAAATTAATTAATTTATAATTCCGTTAAACTTATATTATCTAGTAAATTAAGAAATAAGTAAATAGATTAAATTTATATTATTTTAAAGACAATTTATTAAATGTACTGATCGTTTCCAGATTCCTTGGCGTGATCGCTTTCTTCTCCACAGTAGTGGCTTGCATCTTATATTTCATTCAAATGATGAATGACATTAGACCATTCATCTTCCGCTGGGGCATTCATGGATTTTCAGATTTCTTCTTAGCTTTTGGCATTATAATGTTCGCTTTTGGAGGAGCTTCTACGTTCCCTACGATTCAAAACGATATGTCCGATAAGACCAAGTTTAACAAAAGTCTTCAGTACAGCTTTTTGGGTATGTATTTTGTTAAGTTATATTAAGCTTTAATTATGTATTAAAATAAAATGTGAATAATATTCATTATAAATACTTTTAAAAGCTTTCTCCTTAAGCCTTAAAACAAAAATCTCTATATTCTAGCAATCCTAATCCTTTACCTAACAATGGCTATTACCGGATATGCTGTATACGGAGAGTCTGTCGGCCCCAATTTCGTGACATCTCTCTCTCCGACCCCCCTGACGTTGGTCGGCCACATCCTTATGTCAGTGCACCTTGTCTCCGCCTTTGTGATACTCATTAACCCTGTCAGTCAGGAATTGGAGGAGTTGTATAAGATTTCTTCAGGTTAGTATTTTATTTGATTTTCGTTTAGCTGATTTATATGTGATTATTAAAATTTCAGTCGGGGAATATGGATTTTTCTATTTCCATTTTCTTTGCTCTGGCAAACTAGGCAAAGCCCGGCGTTGAGTTCCGCCACTCAACACGCAATGCCTCGAAAAAAGGCGGAAAGTGGGGACAAAGAAAGCAGGGACTAAGCAACGATTGGTTTCCATGGTCGCTGCAGTTCCCTCTGCCTACCCTGCCATGCGGGATAAAGCGTGAAGCTAAAAAAAATAAAAAGAAAAAATAATAATAATATTTATATTATAAAATGTTCTACATTAATATAAGATTAAATTAAAATAGTTTGAACGCAGCTGGAGTTGAGATAATGATTTTTTTATGTATTTCTTCTATTCTCAGTATGGATAGACACTAAAAATCATGAAAATATTTAAGTCTTAAGCTAGTAAATAAGCTCTTAGGTCAAAATAATCTGTTAATCGGACAAATATGAATTACTTAACATGTAATAAAATAAATAATATAGTAATTCTTTACCCCGTCGACCGTCCTGACGCAGAGACGCAGCGTATGCCTGTTAACGTGAGTGATTGTGGGTTCGATTCCCTATGGGGGAAGAAGGATTTTTCCATTTCCATTTTCTTGGCTTAGCCACTTAACATGCAATCTTGCACGAGGTCTAGTCTTTGCACTAGGTTCCTGCGGTTACCTCTGCCGACCTAGTGGGATGAAGCGTGACGGTAAAAAAAATGTGCCATACTTCATATATATCAAGTTATACAAAAAAAAATACTAAAAGTTTTTATTTTCTCTCACAATCAACATGATTTAATAATAAGTTGAAAGTTGAAGTTCTAAATTACTTACATAATTTATTACATTGTCTCCACTTTTTCAAGCGTGATGTTCAAGCTATGGTCGACATGAAATCTCAAGTGGATGTGTGAGTGGTATATATATATATATATATATATATATATATATATATATATATATACATATATATATATATATATATATATATATATATATATATATATATATATATATATATATATATATATATATATATATATATATATATATATATATATATATATATATATATATATATATATATATATATATATATATATATATATATATATATATATATATATATATATATATATATATATATATATTTGACATTTGAAGAAAATTATATCAGATTCTTTATCAAAAATAATAACTCTTAAATAAAACGTCATATATTTAATAATAATCTATATATTATTTATTAGTACAGAATTAATAACATTTTCAGATGCAATCGGCTACAGAACTTTGATTCGTCTCTCCATAATGGCTGGCATTCTTTTCATAGGCGAGAGTGTACCGCGTTTCTATACAATACTGGCACTTGTAGGTGGAACTACAATTGCTTTGCTGACTTTTGTGTTACCATCTTATTGCTACTTGAGTCTTGTTAACCAAGCCCCTAGAGAGGGACAACAGCCTGTGTAAGTGTTTTTTTTAATTTACATATAGATATTAACATTCCTTCCCCAGACCAAGCAACGGAGTATCTTAACACTACGTTAATATGGTTCCTGCAATTTCCTCTACCTACCCTGTCATGTGCGGGATAAAGCGTGAAGACATAAAAAAATAAAAAATATATATTAACACTCAATTAAACAGTTTTATCATTATGAAAGTTATTTTTTTCATAGTATATTTTTGTATTAACAATGTCTTATTACTCACTTATTTTATTATTTATAAGGGAAATATTACTCGACAGTTTGTGAGTTCGATTCCTACACGGAGAAAATGAATTTGTCTTTTTCTATTTTCTTTACTTTTTCAACTAGGCAAGGGTCGAGTTCCGCCACTCAAAACTCAATGCCTCGAAAAAAAACGGAAAGCAGGGAGCTCAGTGTCTTAACATTAAGTTCCTATGGTTCCTGTGATTCCCTCTGCTTACCCTGAAAATAAAGCGTGAAACTAAAGAAATATATTAAATAATCGAATTAAAATTCACAGCGAGGTAGCTGGTTGGGTAAAATTGGTTTGCTGGGAAGTAATCGTCGTCGGTGTAGTTGGCGGTATAGCAGCAACTTACAGCGCTACAAGTGCTATATTCAGCACTTCGCAGGCAACGCCGTGCTACTTGCGGTAAGCGCTTTAACGCTTGCGGCGTTAGGCGTGACATTTATTGTCCATTCAATTCTTTTTTTTATTTTGCTAAGTTTCTATTACAATGGCAATAGCACGTACGCGTTATTCCTAGTTATACAATTTTTAATATAATTTTTTTTAATAATAATCATTTTTTTTACTTTTATTTCGAATTTACGTAAATAGTAAAAAAATACAAATAATAAACACAAAATAAAATTAACTAAAATGAGCTTCAATATATAATTCCACAATGTTAAGTACAATATTGTTCTGTATAATTTTTTTTTTATTATGACAGGGTAATATTACACTATTTCTGAGTTTAATATTAAATACAGTGTGATATTGAACAGTTAACTGTTTTTTATCTCGTACTGTACAAGTTACATAATATTATGTATTTTTTATTTGGACGCATGTTTTAAATAAAATAAAATGTGTTTCGTCTATAATGGTTTTATTTTAAATTACAAATTACCTATTATTTATATTAATAATTAAATATATATATATATATATATATATATATATATATATATATATATATATATATATATATATATATATATATATATATATATATATATATATATATATATATATATATATATATATATATATATATATATATATATACGTATATATATATATATATATATATATGTATATATATATATATATATATATATATATATATATATATATATATATATATATATATATATATATATATATATATATATATATATATATATATATATATATATATATATATATATATATATATATATATATATATATATATATATATATATATATATATATATATATATATATATATATATATATATGTTTAATTGTGTCACATGTCTAGTATATAGGCATACAAACATCAACATATTTCATATATTATATGTTTATAACTAGATTACTAATGCAATATCATATCACGATGACGTAAAAGTTTGTTATGTGAGGCAATAAAGCCCCCTGCGGAGTTGTTTGCGATGACACAGATAACTCATTTACTGATGAGGTAATAAAGTAATTAAATAAGTAATTTGTTCAAATAGTGCCGTTTCAAATTATGTCGATATTGTTCTTTATATATATATATATATATATATATATATATATATATATATATATATATATATATATATATATATATATATATATATATATATATATATATATATATATATATATATATATATATATATATATATATATATATATATATATATATATATATATATATATATATATATATATATATATATATATATATATATATATATATATATATATAATTTGAAACGGCACTATTTGAACAAATTACTTATTTAATTACTTTATTACCTCATCAGTAAATGAGTTATCTGTGTCATCGCAAACAACTCCGCAGGGGGTTAGGGTATATAGTTTAAAATAATTGTACTAAGAAACAGTATTTAAATATTTTTATAGACAATATCTGCATATCAAGTAAGTTAGGATCACTAATTAAATTAGTTCGTGCATAATATTGCAATTATAAGTAAAATTACTTTGACATGTGTTTATTATTACCTAATATATTTGTATATATATATATATATATATATATATATATATATATATATATATATATATATATATATATATATATATATATATATATATATATATATATATATACACTACTATAATTATATATAATATATAAACACTACTATAATTTTGATATAATTATCATTAACCTACACAACATTATGTATAAGTAACGAATCTATAAATATACTGAGGTGAAATAAAGGCGTTTGCAGATTGAAGTATTACATATACAATACAATCGATTACATATACAATACTTACATAAACAATCGATGCTATCAAACCCATCGTTGATCAAATTTGTAACAAGCATCCTTGTCCCATACTAAAAAAAAATAGCATTTGAAGGCTGAAAAGTAGCTAATCTAAAAAGGTAATCATAACATCTTTTTAATTTTCTGTAACATAAAGATTAAAATCAATTTTAATTTGTGTGTTATTTTATTAATATTATTGGTATATTATACTGGCACTTTATAGTGCATGACAGGATAGACAGAGGGAACCGCAGGAGTCATAGTAACCTAGTGTAAATTATAATGGGTCTAAATTATAATGCTAATGCAAAAGTGATACCCGGTATGATGAAAAATAATTATAAATACTATTTTCAATATAAAAAAAAAATATAATTTCATTTTATATATTGGATTATATTATATTTATTTTTTATTTAAATTATTCTTCACATGGTCAAAAAGTTGCTAAGCGACTGTAATCTAAAAATATGGTCATATTAATTAAATAGTCAATTCGGCGATATCATCACGACCACAAAAATAAATTAAGATTGGACTTAACTAAGAAATAAATTTATTAGACGAGGTGTAAAACAGAATCTGAAGTGTTAATTAAAGGTGTTATATAAGGAATTTATAAAAAAAACTGAAATAGATTGTATGGTAAATAAGTTGTAATATAAGTAAGAGAATTCCAAAGAAAATATATGAGTCGCCTAAAAAATCAAAACTGAACTAAAATCCAGTGGAGAAGTTATATAGAGTAGGAGGCAGAAAAGAAGATAAAGTTTTAAAAAACAGTGAAAGCTTTATACGAGCTTGATTAAGCTCGATAAATCTACTATCTATTGGAGCTTGATTAAGCTCGTATAAATTGATTATTTTTAGCCTACACATATTAAAAGATTCTTAGACCAAATATAACAAAAGCTTATTAAAGCTACTTTAGCATATTAAAGAATCGGTAAAAGCTGAGTATGTGCTAATGATGTCATAGTTGGGTCCAGCTGTTTACTTATACATTTACTTATGAGGTGCAAAAAGTATTAAAGTTATTTAAAGCTTTTTATTTGGACATATTGCAATATCTTTTATTTTGAGCATTAATGAAAGTTATAAATAAGACAATTTGTATTCAAAATTTTTGTCCTTGTATATCGGTTTGTACATGCATATACTAGAATTTGTAATCGTGTTACTAGTAAGTAAAACGATCCAGATTCTCTTTTTCGATTCTAGTCATATCTAACACAGATTCAAAATGTAGACAAGCTGAATTATGAGAAATAATGAAATGATGCCATAATAACATATCATGCTATCAAAATCAAGATTTGTAATATTAAGTGGAGATTCAAGATGTGGAACTTTCCTCCATCTCCACCTGATATAGAAACACAATAGACAATGTCTTATATTAAGTTAACTATACAAAATAAGAAGAAATTGGTCTAAATGTGAACGGTTGTAGTTGACTAGTTGACGTGGATCTACAGGTATGTATATGTATATATATATATATATATATATATATATATATATATATATATATATATATATATATATATATATATATATATATATATATATATATATATATGTATATATATATATATATATATATATATATATATATATATATATATATATATATATATATATATATATATATATATATATATATATATATATATATATATATATATATATATATATATATATATATATATATATATATATATATATATATATATATATATATATATATATATATATATATATATATATATATATATATATATATATATATACAAAGGTAAAATTGGGTAATAATAGTAAAATATAAACGAACTAAAGAACATATTCTTTATCCCAACAAGTGACATTGGACAGTGAATTGATAAGCGAGCGGTCCGCTCCCACTGCGCGCTCGACACCGCCCCGACCCGGACGTAGGGTAAGCTTATTTACTATTAAAGCTATAATTATTATAAAGCTTTTGTTTAAAGCTTTTAAGCTTAAATAATGCTTATGTACACATGTTTTGATATGTATTAATTTTAAATAATTTTTTCTTAATAATATAGTAACCTAATTATAATTTCCTACAGTTTGTAAAAAAAAGAAAAAATGTTATAAAATTATTTAATTTTCTTAATTTCATTTTTATTAACAATCTTGTATAAATCAATTATTTTGTATATTATTAAATTATCAAATTAAAATAAAAAGATTTTCTTTCAAATATATTCATAGATCGGTTGAAACAGTACATAAAGTCAATAAAAATCAATTGAATTTTAAATAAAACAAAATGAATGTAAATTAATTTTTTTTAATCATCAAATTGATCACATAAGTGACGTTTATGATAATAAATAATAATTATAAGTAGTCTAATATTAAATAGATCTATGATTTATGATTTGAATGATCTTGTAGAGGGTTCAGATGAGGTTTGATGAAGTACCGGATACAGTACAGTCCCAAGGTACAGTATCTGCAACAATATTGACCTATTCTCTGTGGAACTCATAGATACAGTACAACCTGTTTCTGTTAACTCGACTTCTATTATTCTATGGAACAGTGGTTTATTACATTATTATTAACGCTTTTTCAAACGTTGGTCTCGATTTAATAATAAATAAATATTTAATAAATAAATAATTTCAATTGTGTATTTTTATGACTTTTAAAATGTTAATCCGCACTAAGAATAGAAAAAATATTTAAAGAAACATATATAAAATTGAACGATTTGAATTGCGAACTGTGCAAGCGCTCTGACCGCTATACCATGCGTTCTTTATAGAGAAAAAGGCTTCAAACGCTGCGTTCAAATTTTTACATGTTGTTTTAAGTAATTTCAATTGCATCCAAAAAATCATATCTTCATCAAAACATTAAAACACGTGCTTTTCTTCTCTTTTATTCTCCACTAGTACCAAGAATTTAGAATATATTTATTATTAAATAAATTACAAAAGGTAACTGATGTCTATTATCATAACATTTAATACTATTAGGTCAATATAAATTTAAAATTTAAAGGTATTTCTTGTAGGTTTCTTGTAACATTCATCTACTTACTGCTTTCAAAAAGACGCTTGAATAAGCTTGGATAAATTTCTCGAGCATTGAATATTTCCATCATTTATTTATATACCTATATTTTAATTTAAATATGGCATTAAGTATTACATATGTATGTGTTACTTACGCTTATTATTATATATTTTGAAGGTCATATTTTATTTGAAGTATTTTATACTGTATTATAACACCATTCTAGTTCATAGTACATACGGTTGCCTAATAATATTTAATTGTCAGTAAGGAAACGAAAGTCATCATAACGTTTTGTGAGGCCGAAATGGTAAAATATAATTTAAATTTCCATTTATGTGGCGCAGTCCCAGCGTCTGATCATAAATTCTATGGTCGTAGTTTCAGTTCTCGCTCAGGGAGGATGATTTTTTTTTATTTTTTTTCTTTCCAAAGCTTTGAATAATAGTTTCTTATACCAAAACCACAATGGTGGATTAGGCAGTGTAACGTATAAGGGAACGTAGTTTAATTTTATCAGATTAATTACACTATCACATGCAGGCTGTGGAGTGTCGTTAAGTATTCAGTAGTAACTAAAGCAAAGATTTTATAATCTTCTAAAATTGCATCAAATTTATTAAAACGTGGAACGGGGTGTCTTAACACCAGGTTCCCAAGGTTCCTGCTGTGCCCTTTGCTTTTGCTTCGTGCGTTATAAAGAGTGAAGCTAAAAATAAATACATTTCATCGTATCGTTAAGCTATGAAATATTAAAAAAGTCAATAAGGACACTTTTTCTTACTATTATGTGGTAAAGAACATAAAAAGGGAAATATAGAGCTATTGTAGATATATCGCTGTGGTAATTTGTCTTTTAAAAAATATCAGCAGTGCTAAAAGTAACTCGGTTCTAATTTCATCATTATAGGTATAGTTGTAGGTAGATATGTAGTTAAATTTACAGTTTTATTCATATATGTTATTTGAAATTAACTGTATATAACTTAAACGATTTTGAGTTCAGACAACTTACAGAATGAGCAAGAAGTTCTTGATTTTTTTGAAATACGAATACCTAAAAGAAACATCTATTAATTATAACTATTATACATATTAAATGATATTAGTACATGTTTAGAAATGATATCTGTTATTTGTTTAAGTTTGTATCATGACATGATTTGGTGGAGGCTCAAGGCCGGTAACCTCTAATCAATTGTTCGAAGCCAACTGTGTTTTGGGCCTGTCTTATCAATCAAATTGCTCTTACTAAATTCATGCGTAGATATAGAAGATCGTATACGAATGTTAGCGCTGTGTGTACTTCTATACTTTTAAACTATTAAAACAAGAAACAAGAAAAAAAATAAAAACAATTTACTATACTAACTTAAATCTACTACTGAATATACATGCTTTATCATGCATGCAATAATAATCTACAGTTATATGAAACAATCTTAATATTTTTACTATCCATATTACTTATTTTTAACGGTCTACGTTCAAACGAACCTTAATATTGAACTCATCTTGCTGATTTGTTTACGTTCCCAAATCATCCTGAACGCAATGTCAGCAGGCGAGAAACGATCACCGTTGTCGTTCAGAAACAAGTCAATTCTACTAAATCATTAATTATATTGTTATTCTTGTAAACTTGCACATTCAGGTCCGTCTTATACTTAATAAATGCCTCGATATTACTAGTAGTAGTATCTTTATGCACTCCAGAGACAGTCAACGATATTTTCCTCCCAAAACTTAATTGTTCCAATGGTTGTGCAAGCACCTGTCTATTCTAAACTTTACGAATATTAGAAAGTGTGCTTATTACAGTTGTCCATTTATTTTTTGTCTTATTCATACTAAAACTTGCTGTGTTTCTATGAACGTCTGCAATTGTGTACTCGCTCTTATCAGATGTTATAGCAATGTCATAATCACGGATCGCATTAGCTGTCGGACGACCTGGATTGCATATTACCATCTGCTCGCGGTTCCCGTCCTGAGACGGTTACCGTTTACGTACTCTTCAAACAACTTCACCACTTCTTCAACCTCACACGAAACTCCCGGCCGTAGTATCATTCAAATCGCTATTTTCAGTCAAAGTTTTGTCTACTTTCTTATCACTAGTATTAAAGCAAGGTGCAATTGATATGTTTTTCTTCGTTTGTTTTATTGTTCCTTGAGCATTCTTACTAGTCTTATGTGGTAATGCGTGTTGTACTAAATCTCTTAACTGCTGAATTTCAAACTTTAATGATGATTTCTGATTTTTGTCTTCGCATGCCATCGACTTCTTTTTTGCGTAACGACATTTTCTTCAGGAATATATATATATATATATATATATATATATATATATATATATATATATATATATATATATATATATATATATATATATATATATATATATATATATATATATATATATATATATATATATATATATATATATATATATATATATATATATATATATATATTAAAAATAAATATGAGATCAACTGATGTGATGGTGTGATTTTACTATATTATTTGGTCACAAGTATTTTTATTGTATGATTTTTTAAAAATCGTCTATATTTCTGATATAAAAGAAATGTTGAAAAGACCCACCAAAGGGCAGCAGACCAAAAAAAAATATGTCATCAGAAAGCTTCATTTAAATATTATATAAAAAAATCATATTTATATAGTGTTTTAAGCTAGTCTTAAGATTTAACCTAAAATATGTATGAAATTTAGAAATATGAAAATATTTTTTCAGCAAATTTACCATAGAGCAATGGTCCTCTGCAACATGATCCGTTCGGCGACGAGCCTGACTCGGTCACTGCCACACTGTTGTCGGAGAGCTCTCTACAGTACAGAGGCCAAAGGTAATCTATATTTATATGTTATACATATTTCGTGTAGAAACCTAGCTAGCAAAAGAAAATACAGTTTTTCTTTTGGAAATTAAACCTACAACCATCTCGTACAGTACCATAAAAAAGCGGCTAAACTGAATGTGTGTTAAATGAAATATGTTATTTTAATTTAATATTTGTATAAGCAAAGCGAATATGTTTTCTATATAAGGCATAATCTAAAGTATTTACATTAAAAATTATGCACTGCAATATGTATGTATATATATATATATATATATATATATATATATATATATATATATATATATATATATATATATATATATATATATATATATATATATATATATATATATATATATATATATATATATATATATATATATATATATATATATATATATATATATATATATATATATATATATATATATATATATATAATATATATATATATATATATATATAAGTACAAAATTCCAAATTTAATTAGATTATATTTATTTGACTCATTAATAAAAATGAATATTATTTTATCGATACTTACCTATCAGTAGTATTCTTCTATCGTATCAAAAGTTGAGGTCAACTTGATCAAACATAATTATGTAAAATATTGTGAAATAATTAGCCACTATGAGATTTGTTTAAAAAAAACGTATAAAAGATAGCTATGTAATTAATATTATTTTTGCTATTAATATATTAAACTATATAACAAAAGACGCAGAGGTGCAAAGTCTGCCTGTAACGCGACGGTTTCTGAGTTCGATCCCCAGTCGGAGCACATGGATTTTTCTATTTCCATTTTCTTCGCTCTGGAAACTAGGCTAAGCGCGGCATTGAGTTCCGCCACTCAACATGCAATACTTCGAAAAAAAGGCGGAAAGCGGGGACGGAGAAAGCAGGGACTAAGCAACGGAGTGTCTTAGCACTAGGTTCGTATGGTTCCTGCAGTTCCCTCTGCCTACCCTGCCATGTACGGGATAAAGCGTGAAGCTAAAAAAAACGAAAAGAATGGTTTTCTTGGGTTTTTAAGAATTCAACATTGACTCGATTATGTTAAATTTGCGAATTTAATTAAATAAAAATAAAAGCTCAGCGAATTTAATATTTAACTAACAGGCGTATTATACTGTTCTTCTCGAATTGATTTTTCCAAAAAGCTTGCGACTGCAATTTTTGTAGGATATCGATAAATTTTCATACAAAATTGAAACTTATATAGTTTTGTTTTACAGTTTTAAATATTTTCTTTATATATAAATTTTGCAGGCCGCTACTACACAAAGAAACACGAGTGGGTGTCAGTGGACTCCGGTATAGGAACTATAGGAATATCAAACTTTGCACAGGTTAGCCTCACTATATATTATTTTTATAATTTTTTAAGTGTTAGTCCACACTGAGCATAGAAAAAATATTTAAAGAACAAGTAAAAATTTGAACCCAGCGGAATTTGAACCCGTACTCTCTAACGCTTTCAAGGTTTTCTTTTTTTTAAGCATTTTTTAATAATTTTTATATAATAAGAGATTTTATAATAATTTTTTTAGTTCACTTAAGTTCTTTGATGATGACAGATGATGGATGACGTCACGTTGTGACGTTACACATTAATTATTTTACAAAATATGTATGAAAGAGGAAATTAAAGACTTATGACGTATTTTACAATTCGTAACCATTTTTCAAGAATGTCTGCATGTCTGATAGGCCTTTTAAAGTCGATATTCACCTACTCGAGTCACCATAACTTGTAACATGATGGATGCTTCCTACAACGGAAGTATCCTCCGGATGAGAGAAAGTTCCGAGTAAATTATACGTGCCTGAACAATACAGATGACGTTTAATGTCAAATTTTCGTCCTTAATTCTGTATTACATTCAAGATACTTTTACTAAAATATTTACAAGTTATCAGCCGTATTTACATCAGTTTGTTCGAAGATTGCTTATAAATAGTAATATACCGCAAACCCTGCTTACTCACAGTTGTGATAATAATATTTTCCAGTTATTCTTAAGGCCAAAATTGAGACTCACTCGCTACAAATAAATAATATGGAAATTTTAATGTATATTACATTTTGTAACGAATTTTTTGTAATGTATCCAGGAAGCCTTGGGAGAAGTGGTGTTCGCACAGCTACCAGACGTGGGCAGGACAGTGTCGGTAGGGGAGGAGTGCGGCGCTTTGGAAAGCGTTAAAGCTGCTGGCGAAGTATATTCACCTGTCTCCGGCACTGTAAGTTGATAAAAATTGAGAAATTTAAATATATTATTACAAAAAATGCTAATTTTAATAAATTTTGCATTTATATTAATGGATTTATAGTTAATAAAACCATACTAACTTAGTATGAAAATAAATATATAAATCTTTAGCAGTCAAGCCTTAAAAAAGCTTTCTTCACATATACTATATAGCAAGAGTTATAAAATAAATATTTAAAAAATTGTTCAGAGTACCGTAGTAGTCCTAACATTTTCGGAGTTTACATATAAATTATAATATTAATACACTCTCTACTCTCTACTCTCTCTCTTGACACTACATGTATGGACAATGGACTTTGAGTAATATGAGTATCTAATATTTATACCTCCATTATCGGATAAACGTCTTATATTTCAAATTTATCAAAATAAAGATTCAAATCATTTTGCAAAGTTTACAGATTTTCTTAACAGTTTATTTCTATGTTTAATACAAATTATTATTCAATTATTTAAGCTTTTATAATAGAAAAAGCAAAATTATAAGTAATTATCTTCACACTTTATCCCGCATTTTGCAGGGTAGGCAGAGGGAACTGCAGGAACTATAGGAACCTAGTGTTAAGACACTCCATTACTTAGTTCCTGCTTTCTCCGTCCCCACTTTCCGCCTTTTTCGAGGCATTTGCATGTTGAGGGGCGGAACTCAACGCCGCGCTTTGCCTAGTTTCCAGAGCGAAGAAAATGAAAAAAGAAAGATCCATCTTCCCCGAGTGGGAATCGAACCCTCAAACTGTCGCGTTTACAGGCAGACCTTTACGCCTCTGCGCCACGACGGCCCTCAATTAATTCTCATAAATCAATATATTGAAAATCCAAATTTCCAGGTAACTGTTAAGAACGACACAGTGGAATCATCACCGTCTCTAATCAACAAATCGTGCTATGAAGAAGGTTGGTTATTCAAAGTGAAACTTTCATCCCCGGAGGAGTTACAACAGCTCATGGACCAATCGACGTACGACAAGTACCTGGAAGAATCTCACTGAGTTAAATATTTTATTAAAGTTAGTTTGTATTATACTATACAGTTCGATGTCATTGATAAAATCTATAATAATATATTATCACTTCACTTTATCACAAAAAAGTTAATTTTTCAGAAAAAAGTTGATTTTTTGACCAGAACAACCTACAGTTACGTAAATATACATACATATACACGTAAATATATATATCGAACATGTTATTGCATTTGTTAAATAAACTTACGTATTATTTTTTGTTTATTTTCAAATTTAGTAGTAATTATCTACTCTACTTTATAAAATATATACATTAAGAAAGACGGGGACGGAGAAAGCAGGAACTAAGCAACGGAGTGTCTTAACACTAGATTCATATGGTTCTTACAGTTCCCTCTGCCTACCCTGCAATAAGCGGGATAAAGCGTGAAGTTAAAAAAAAAATGTATATTAAGATTACCGCTAATCCTTGAGTAAGTTATATAGTATATGTTGTTGGCATCTCTGTAGGGCTATTTCATTTACACTAAGGTAATTGTTAGTAATCATAATTTTGGAAGAAAAAGTACTATTTGTTTAAGCTTTCAAAAGGTTTTTATAGTTTTAATCCACGTCAAGAATAAAAAAATATTTTTTTGAAATTGCAATATTGTTATATAATTTGAGCTTTTGAACGAATTGCTTCAAAATCTCCTTATTTAGAGAGGCTTTGAAAGAATCATCATTGGCACAAATAATATTAAATATCTATATATTCATTAACTAGGAAAAAATCCTTTTATTTTTTAGTATGCAGAGGGAACTGCAGGAACTATATGAACCTAGTGTTAAGACGCTTAGTCCCTGTTTTATCCGTCCCCGCTTTCCACCTTTTTCGAGGCATTGCATGTTGAGTGGCGGAAGCCAACGCTGCCTGTGCTTTGCCTTTTTTTTCTAGTTAATGATATGTAGATATATAACATTTGTGCCAGTATTGTATATTACTGTTTAAAAATGAGTAATTTAGTAGTCAATATATAAAGTAATTGTTAATATATAGAATATTAAAACGTGAATCAAAACTTTAGACCACTTTTGAATGAGGACCGTCGCGACGGTTTCTGGGTTCGATCCCCAGTCGGGGAAGATAGATTTTTCTATTTCCATTTTCTTCGCTCTGGAAACTAGGCTAAGCGTGGCGTTGAGTTCCGCCACTCAACACGTAATGCCTCGAAAAACGCGGAAAGCGGGGACGGAGAAAGCAGGGACTAAGCAACGGAGTGTCTTAACACTAGGTTCCCACAGTCCTCGTAGTTCCCTCTGCCTACCCTGCCATGTGCGGGATAAAGCGTGAAGCTAAAAAAATATACTTTTCATGAATATTGTGCAGGCGAAAGGATATGAAACTTGGCACACGTATAGTTTATGTGTATAATAAACACTACACACATTGCCATGTTATTTTTTTTTTTTTTTATTTATGGCTTGATTTTGCGGAGACAGACGCAAAATATTCTGCCAGTGTCACGTATAGTAGAGAAAACACGAATGCAGAGTATAAAAAAAAAAATTTATAGAATAATATGAATAAATGATGAAACACAACAGATGATAAAATGTAGTCTGGAACAAACAATAAAACAAATTAAAGATAAATACTATTCAAAGTGGACGAAAAGGTACAAAATTGAAAAATAAAAACATAATGAGATATACAATGATAAAGGAAAATCAATTACAATTTAATATCATTATCTACAATAAACTTAGTGAACAATCTAACAAATGGACTAAAAACTAAACCTAAGATACATTTAACGTTAACAGGGCGTGGTAAATTAGGAGGAAGGATGTCATAAAGAGAATATTTAAGTTTCGGACAGTTAAATAAAATGTGATCGGTAGAGCCATCATCCAACCCACATTCACAAATAGAACTGTCTTTCACCCGCAACTTGGCCAGGTGTAGTGGAGTACACGCATGGCCAAGGCGGAGTCTACAAATAGTAGATGTGACAGTTCTATTTGCGCGAAGATAGCGAGAGAACCACGGAAAGGTAGGAACTTCTCGTTGTATAGAAGCATAATATTTACCTTTTATTACGGTTGATTTTTTCCAAAAATTGTTCCAAGAAATTTTGAGATCAAATTTTGATATAGACAATAAATCTTGTGAATGTATAAAATTATAATTTACGTGACCAGAGCATATTGCAGATTTGGCATAAGAATCAACTGTTTCATTATCAACAATACCAGAGTGACTAGGAATCCATGCAAGCAATATGTTCATACCTTGTTCATAGCATCGGAATAAAGCTTCCCTAATTTTGAGGACAAGGTGAAAACCAGACCTGCTACGAAAAGGATTTTGAAGTAAAGATTGTAAAGCACTTAAGCAGTCTGTAAAAATTATAACTTTTTGTAATTTGTGAGATTCTACAAACAAGATGCTTTCAAATAAAGCTATGCATTCACCAGAAAAAACCGAAGTTTCAGGAGGGCATTTAAAACTTAAAATAATTTTATATTTTGGAAGCCAACAAGCTGCCCCAACGTTAGATGAATGTGAGGACTTTGAAGCATCTGTGTATATAGCTGTAAAGTCTGACCAATTATCAGAGCAAAGGCTTTGAAATTTAGTATTGGCTTCTGGATCATCTTTTTCAATACCTAGACTTAACAACACTGAAGGAGTATATGTAAGCGAATTAAAAGGAACAGAATATAAAGAACGAATCTGAGAATTAAAAATAGGAGATGAAAGGGACGAAAATTTGATAAAACTTTTTAAAATACAAGGGAAGTGCTTTGGGGACTTAATGACTCGAGACATACAACGAAGACGGCTTAGTAAGGGATGGGAAGAATATTGTAGGACTTTAGATATAAAACGATCAGAAAGGTATTGGCGACGAAGGTGGAGCGGCGGATCAACACATTCCACTTGCATCGCGTTTGTAGGAGAAGATTTCATAGCACCTAAAATAATTCTTAGTGCCTTATAATGGATTTTGTCTAATTTAGCTAGAGAAGATTTATAACATGGATCCAACAAAAATATAGCATAATCAAAATGACTTCGAATAATGGCATTATAAAGAAGTTTTAATGTGAATTGATGGGAGCCCCACCAAACTCCAGAAACCGCACGCAATATTTGAAGATTTTTTTCACATTTTTCGGACACATACTCCATATGGGAAAACCCAGAAAGTTTAGAATCTAAAATAACACCCAAGAACTTAACAGAGTTAAAAATAGGAATACTTTGATTTTTATAAACAATATTGACATCAGGGACATGTCTCTTTCTAGTAAAAACAACTACACTGCTTTTGGGGACGGACAAGGATAAACCATGCAACGAAAGCCATTCTCCTAAATAATATAAAGCAGAATTAAGTCTAGACACAATTTCATCAACATTTTTAGAGCTATAAAATAGCACAATGTCATCAGCATATTGTAAAATATTACAAAAACAATCAACCGCTTTCTCTAAATCATGAGTATAAAAGCTATATAAAAGAGGGCTTAACACAGAACCCTGAGGAAGTCCGTTCCATAGTGTTCTAGGGGGGAGGAGATTGCCTTGATATCTAATACGGATTGATCTGCCACTAAAAAGATTAAAAATAAATTGAGTTAATTTAGGAGGGAGGCTAAGTCTAAGCATTTTAAGTTTAAGATTAGACAGGATGACCCTATCATATGCGGAACTAATATCTAAGAAAACACCTATCAAATACTCACCATTAGCAAAGCTAAGGCGAATTTCTGAAGTGAGAATACTAAGACTATCAATTGTGCCAAGCCCTTTCCTAAAACCAAATTGTGATTAGAGTATCTCCCTGTTTTCTAGTATCCAGTCAAGTCTATTTTTTATTAAATGTTCCATAACTTTGCACACAGTTGAAGATAATGCAATAGGACGGTATGAAGAAGATTCCCTAGGATCTTTTCCAGGTTTTAAAATTGGAATGATGACTTGTGTTTTCCAGGATGGTGGAATGCATCCAGTTTCCAAGAAGGAATTAACAATGGAAAGGTATATCAATTTTGCAGAATAACTAATATTAACTAGAAACGAATAGGGAATACCATCCTCACCCGGGGAAGAATCAGATAATCCATTCAAAACACAGTGAAGTTCATTAATAGAAAAGGGAATGTCCATCATATCGGTGTGTGTAAAGAGTGAAGGACCAAAGCAGTCCGAGTTAGGCACGTAAGGAGGGGCTAGACTACATGCAAAATCATTTAGCCAAGAAGAATCATTAGATGAAATGTTACATAAAAAATCACTACGAGAGGAGCGGAACATTTTGAACAATTTCCAAATTTTCGAAGATAGAGTGCGGGGATGTAGAGATTGACAAAAACGTACCCATCCTAACTTCTTTTTACGTTTAAAGAGTCTTTTAGTGTAGGCTGCTATTTTCTTATAATTTATAAAATTTGACAGAGTCATACACTGAATGTAGTTGCGTTCAGCAGTCTTACGGTTTATGATGGCAGTAGAACATTCTTCGTCCCACCAAGGAGGAGAAGATAACAATTTGCCTCCACTTCTTTTACGTGGTATATTAATAGCAGATGCAGAATGTAAAATACTAATAAAATGTTCATAGCAGATCAAGGAATTTTCGTTATTAACTGTGGGTAATTTAGGCAGTTGGAAATCAACATATGAAGAGAATTCCGACCATTTAGCTCTATTTAAGAAAAAAGGCATCAAAGAAGTAAAAGTAGGAGATGGTGATGATTTTTTACAAAGTGAAATAATAATAGGAAAATGATCACTACCAAATGACGTGGGGAGAACTTGCCAATTTAAAGAAGAAGATAAAATAGGGGAACAAAGGGTTAAGTCTACCGCACTCTTTGGATTCTGGTGAGGGTAAACACGACGTGTTGGCGACCCATCATTGACGATACAAACATTTGCATCATCAAATACGTCCAATAACTGTAGGCCAAAGCTGTCACAGGAATGACAGCCCCAAGCCGTGTGGTGGGAGTTAAAATCACCGAGGATGATCAGTGGGCGAGATAAACTAGCTAAAATTAGCTGAATATCTGAAGTTAAGGAGGAGTGAGGATGTGGTATATAAAAAGATACAAAAGTTAAATTGAAGGCTTTAACAGCAACAACATTTATAAAAGGGCTATGAGGAGGAATGGAAACACGTGAAAATGAGATTGAACGGTTGATTAAAAAAGCAGAGCCAGCATACCCATCATTTCTGTCATCTCTCAAACAAGAATACCCTGGTATACGAAAACGTATACCGGGTTTTAACCAAGTCTCAGAGATGGCAAGAATTGCAGGATTATGTGACTGGATTAAAAGAAGAATTTCCGGTTTTCTAGTTGTGAGGCTCTTACAGTTCCACTGCAATATTTTTATGAGGTCCATGAGGAGATGAAATGGATGATGAAGATGGAGAATTTAAAGTGTTAACAGCAGCGTTGTTCGGTATTTTATTATTATTGATTGGTGACAGTCTGTCGGTTAATAAGACCAAAAGAGAATATAAAAGTTGATCAAGTGATGGAGTATGAGATGAAGATGGGTCAATGGCACAGCCATTTCCAAGAGTTGATGAACATAATGATATGATGTTTTGATGTGCAATTTTGTCATAACCAATAGATTTAGACGTGTGAGGTCAGACTGATTTAAAAACTGTTTTTTTATATGAAGATGTGGCATGTGTGTTAGAGGAAGGAGACACTTTAGGAGGACAATGAGTAGAAGGAGGAGAGAGCGGAGCGGTTTGTGATTTTAACACCTCAGCATAAGGTCTACGAGAAGAAGGGAACTGTGCAGATGCCTCAGAAAAAGAAATATTCTCTTGAGACATTGCATTTTTAATCAATCGTTGTCTCGCGTGCTCAGGACAAATTGATTCTAGCGCGTAATGGCTGCCAGAGCAGTTTACGCAGGATGCATTTGACTTAGATACGGAACATGAATCGCCAGAGTGAGATTCAGAACATTTGAAACATCTAGGTTTTGATCTACAGATCGATTTCGTATGCCCAAATCTGCAGCAGTTATTGCACTGAATCGTCGGTAAGTTGTAAACCTCGACATCGAGAGCATTAAAAAATAAAAATATTTTTTTGGGTAAAAATTGACCCCTAAATGTTAAAACAACAGACTGTGTAGGAATCCAATTTGTGATTCCATCCACAGTCTGTTTTCGATTTAATCTTCTGGCCTTTAACACAGGGCCACATCCTGAGGGAAGCTCCAAGCTTTCCGTGAAACTTTCCATGGACCAATCAATTGGTACATTCCGCACCAGACCCATACGAGTAACACAGAATGTTGGAATAAAAGCTTTATACTTGTGGGTTGTTAATATGGAATTCAACATAAAATTGTTAGCCGCAGCGGCAGAGAGAAATTCTACGCTGATTTTGTTTCTGCCAATGCTTTTTACTCCATCTTTATTTATTTTATCAATTTTATTTTTGAAAAGAAATTCGCCAAATTTTAGAGGTCTCAATGTAAGTCCCGACAATTTTTCAGACTCTAATCTAGAGACATGAACAATGTAAGGTCCTGAATCTGTTTCACAATAAAAATTTAGTAGATCTTCCAAAGAGCGGTTAACGAATGTGGTTTGAATAGATGGGTTAGCTGCCGCTGGGTCTTTAATAGTTTTTTTTAAAGGAATTACAATATGATCAACATTGTGACGTTTTCTAGAGACGTTAGCGAAATCATTATCTGGAGTATAAAAAATCTCACCCGGATCGGGCGGTTCTGGTTCCGGAATATTGTCCATATTTGATGTCAAATATGGCACATATAACAAAAAAACCTAAACTAAAATAAATAAATACTATACTTACCTTTTTAACTATTTATAATACACTATTAAATAACTGATATCTACAATACAATAATTTACATAAAATGCAAAATTAAATCAATGAAAATTAAATTTCAAATTCAGAGCTCGCAAATCGTGTGTTGACTACATCAAACGCGATCTCTGCCATGTTATTGACAATATACACATTGGCATGACATATAGGTTGCTATGGCAACGCGATTGCCATCTGTAAAATACACAGGTTGCTATAGCAACGCGTATGCTACCTGTAAACAAGTCAAGTATAAATAAGAACCTTGAACAATAACCTTGCTTACTTACACGACTGTACAATCGCGACCTTCTATTTCTTACTATTGAAAAATGAAGACCTCTCCATACTTCTACGCTCTATTTAATTACTTTATATTTTGTATTTTATTTACGTTTGATAACAAAGTTATAACAAACTTTTATAGATTTAAAGAGTTTACAAATTAAGCTCAAAAAATTAATGACAAAATTAAGGACCGTCGTGCCGTAGGGGCGTAAGCTTCTGCCTGTAAACCCGGCGGTTTCTGGGTTCGATTCCCACTCGAGGAAGATGAATTTTTCTATTTCCATTTTCTTCGCTCTGGAAACTAGGCGAAGAGCGGCGTTGAGTTCCGCCACTCAACACTCCTCAATGCCTCGAAAAAGGCGGAAAGCGGGGACGGAAAAAGCAGGGACTAAGCAACGGAGTGTCTTAAATTTAATAAAAAATTATATATATATATATATATATATATATATATATATATATATATATATATATATATATATATATATATATATATATATATATATATATATATATATATATATATATATATATATATATATATATATATATATATATATATATATATATATATATATATATATATATATATATATATATATATATATATATATATATATATATATATATATATATATATATATATCTCCACCCTGATACTTCAGCAACATGTACGTTCATTATATATTATTTGCGGATCCGTTTAAATTGCGTATTCTTAGAGAAGCGAGTTTTTGACCTATAATTTTGCTTTTGCTACCGTTTTAAATACCTTGAAACGAGTCGACACGATTAGTAAAAAATATAGCCTATATTCAAACTTGAATAGTTCAACTACCTCACCTACTTTTCACCTACTTTTTATTATTATAATAAAATAACAAAACAATATACCATTCTTCATATTAATTTTAATTTACTAAATAAAATTAAAAATTCACTTCTATACATTATCTGTTATTGTAAAAACAAAGAAAACGATAAGTTCTAGATTGTTCTAAATCGAGATCTATTTAAATTCTGTCTATTTTAGACGTCACCAAAGTAAACGTAAAAAAGTCATTATAACGCCGCTGCACCGGAAATGATCTCGATCAATTCCCTCGTGATAACTGCTTGACGGGTTCTGTTAAATAAGAGAGTTAGTTTTCTAATCATGTCGTCAGCATTTTTGGTTGCATTGTCCATTGCCGCCATTCTGGCAGATTGTTCTGACGCCGCCGATTCTTTTAAAGCGTAGAAGAGAAGAGCAGCAAACGTCCACTCTATGTAACTCTCCATTTGGTCTTCTTCTATGTCGTCGAAAGCACTCATGTTTGGGGCTGCCTAAAAGCATATTGCTCTTACAGAGAATTAAAGAATATTGAATATATATATATATATATATATATATATATATATATATATATATATATATATATATATATATATATATATATATATATATATATATATATATATATATATATATATATATATATATATATATATATATATATATATATATATATATATATATATATATATATATATATATATATACATATATATATAAATAAATTTTTAATTTCTTTTCGAATGTCTAACTTACCAAAGATCGAATTTAATACTTACTTCAACTTTATTCTTCGTGAAAAACGGTATAACAGTCAATTCGTACTTGACTGGACTATAGTACTTGTTGTAATATATTTCGCCGACGTCATACATGTACCCAGACTGTACGATGGCGGCGGCAATGTTCGACGCGTCCATAAACACCGGGGCTATACGCCCTATCTAAAACGATATAAAAATATAGGTACTAGTTAGATTAAAAATATCTTTTACGTTATTTAGAACACGGAAGTGGTTATGTTAGATTGACATTTTATTCCGCGCGTGGCAGGATAGGCAGAGGAGACCGAAGGAACCACAGGAACCTAGTATTAAGTCACTCCGTCCCGCTTTCCGCATTTTTTGAAGCATTGCGTTTTTAATTTTTTTGTTAGCAAAGAAATGGAAATAGAAAAATCCATGTTCCCTGAGTGGAAATCGAACCCACAAACCGTTGCTGGTAGACGCTACGACGGTCTTCTTGTAAGAACACTAGGTTCCCTTTGTCTTCTCAGCCATTTGTGTGAACCAAAGTCAAACTATCATAATTCTAGATAGCATCTTAGACGATTTGTATAAAAAAAAAACCAATATATAACATACATCTTTCACATTCATCAACATATTTTCACTGTAAGTCCTCCTGAGCATGGCTCGAGATTTATCTCCCACGCAAACTAATCTGTTGGCCGCAGGATCTCCCGCTCTAGTTGTTAGAGATCGCCTGATGCGACGCGACACGCCTGTATGGACGCCGCCGCAGAGACCTTGCAAATAAATGCTAATTAAATTAAGTTTCTTAAAAAATACTGCAGAATAAACTCTTACCTTTTTTTTGTGCTTTACGCTTTATCCCGCACATGGCAGGGTAGGCAGACGGAACCGTAGGGACCGTGGGAACCTAGTTTTTCGAGGCATTGCGTGTTGAGTGGCGGAACTCAATGCCGCGCTTTGCCTAGTCTGCCAGAGCGAAGAAAATGCAAATAGAGAGACTGGGAATCGAACCCAGAAACCGTCGCGTTAAAGGTAGACGTTGCGCCTCTGCGCCACGACGGTCCTCCTCTTACCTTTTAATATATCATAAGGTATTTATGGAAAATAAATTGAAAATCAAAATTAGCTCGAAAGTCATAAGTGTCGATCGCTTTATATCAATTAATGTTACTTAATTATGTACTGTATACGGCAAAACCGCCAGTACAAGCTAGTGTAAAATGTATCGTAGACTAACAGTGTAAACACTGGGTGCTAACAGTTTATGAAGCTTGTTTGTATTATTATTATTATGGACAAAAAAGTTGAGAAGAATTTGAATGAAAACAGCATATTATATATATATATATATATATATATATATATATATATATATATATATATATATATATATATATATATATATATATATATATATATATATATATATTATATATATATATATATATATATATATATATATATATATATATATATATATATATATATATATATATATATATATATATATATATATATATATATATATATATATATATATATATATATATATATATATATATATATATAATGTCACGTGTCACGTGCATGAACTTGGAAAAACCAATTTATTTCAAGCTAATTGACTATATTATGTAATTTTATTGTAACATTACGTTGGAAAAATCCCAGCAAAATTAAGGAAAATACAATGTTTTATTATTATTATTATATAGCAATAACAAATTCAGAGAATGTTCAAAATCGCGCCGGAGTGGTAAGGCGTTTAAACATGATGTTTGTGGGTACGAAATACACTCGAGGAGAGTTATATAAATTTCATTTACTCGCTCTAGCAAAAAGATTAGCTCTAGCAATGTCTTCGAAATTGGGCGTAAGTACAGTAAAGATTTTTTTTAAATTGGAAATAAAATGCCCTATTGACTTTTTTAAGTAACTAATCTATTGCATTTTATGGTAATATATATTTTTTGATAGTCATGTCAGATTTAGTTCAGACATCAGCAGTTCAGACTTTCTATTAGTCAGAAGGAAGCTCCTGTCGAGAAAATATTCGAATTGTTAATAGATTTTTCATACGTGAATATCAGAAAGGGTGAACAGAGAAAAAAAAAGCCAATACTATATATATATATATATATATATATATATATATATATATATATATATATATATATATATATATATATATATATATATATATATATATATATATATATATATATATATATATATATATATATATATATATATATATATATATATATATATATATATATATATATATATATATATATATATATATATATATATATATATATATATATATATATATATATATATATACTTAGTCTTGCCATAAATATTGTTATAAAAAAAACCACGATTTTTTTTTATACGTAACATTTATTCCTTTCATAGTGAGTTAGTTTAATACATCAATATATAACTATTAAAAATATACAATGTTTATTCGAAGTGGTCCCCATTGGCTGCAATACAGTCTTTTAAACGTTGAGGCCAGTTATCAATAGCAGCACGAACTCTTTCTAGAGGAAAATTCTTCACTGCCAACCGAATGGATCGTTTTAGGGACTCCAAATTATCATGGCGTTTAGAGCAAGCCTTACTCTCTAAAACTGATCATAAGTCATAATCCAATGGATTTAGGTCAGGACTTGACGACGGCCAGTTTTCAGTGCTGATAAAGTCCGGAACGTTAGTTTTCAACCAAGATTGGGTGGATCGAGCTCTATGACCCGGTGCCGAGTCTTGTTGAAAGCACCATTCTTTCTTATTGAACATGGTGTTAGTTAAAGACTTAACTACCGTCTCAAGAATGGTATTTTGATAAACTTGTGCCGACGTTTTAATACCTTTTTCACAAAAATATGGCTCAGTCACCCCTTCACAGCTAACACCCCACCAAACCATCACTGAAGTGGGATAATGCCCACGTTGTACTCTGTTTACTAATTGCGAAGCTTCTTTAGAGCTTCCAGCATAAATACGGTCATTTTGTTTATTAAAATACTGCTCAATTGTAAAAATTTTCTCATCCGTAAACAAAATTTTTTTGTGACCTCCCTTTGCGTACCGCTTAAGTAGTTGTTTGGATTTTACCACCCTATTCTTCTTTAAATTATCAGTTAAGAAGTGACCAGTACGTCTCTTATAGGCTGCAAGTCCTAAGTCATCTTTTAATATACGCGACATGGTTCTAGGAGCTATCTTCATCTCCCGAGATAAAATCTTTTGCTTACGGACAGGATTTCTTCGAATTCTTTCCCTAACTGCTTTAATCACCTTTTTCACACGAACGGTACGTGGACGGCCAGATCTTTTTCTGTCACAAGCAGAGGAGGTATCATTGTACCTATCAATAGCCCGGTAAACAAACATTTGACTAATACCAAGCGGGTAGAGGGTTTTAAAAATTGCACTTTTCTCCATACCTACTTTATGTAAGGCAATCACAGCGATTCGGTTCTCTTTATCACCCCACTCCATTTTAATATAACAAAATATTTAACAATATAATGGCGCGAAAATAAGAAAACACATCAAGCAATCATATAAAAATGACAGATTCCAAATTCAAACGTAATATTTTCTTTTTTTGAATAGTAACAGTATTTATGGCCAGACTAAGTATATATATATATATATATATATATATATATATATATATATATATATATATATATATATATATATATATATATATATATATATATATATATATATATATATGATGTATAAAGGATTTGAGATGAGTCTCTTTACCAGCAAATAATTCAAGGTTAAAAATGATTTAAATTTATTATTTTTCTCTCTCGCACTCTTGACAGTATTGAATCAAGCTCTATTAGTACAAAGTATATAACACTAGGTTTCAGCCGCGGCTTTGCTCGCATTTAAGTCATTAAATAAGTATTAGAGTTCATTGTGATGAAAATAAATCTACCCGAAGTACATTTTATTCATTGACTGGGATTGGCAATTTAAAAAAAAAAGCTACACACAATGAAGTCATTTTTAGTCACAATTACTTAAATATGCTTAATTGCTAAAATTGAAGCCGAGTGAAATATACATAGACGTGGAAATTCCCCACTAAAATAGATATAAAAAGTATGCTAGGCCAATTCTAATACCTCCAAAAGTATACAAAGTTTCATAACGATTAGTTGAGCACTTACTTTCGCATTCATAATTGTATTATATATAGAGTAAAAAAATATTTTTGTATGTGTATATATATATATATATATATATATATATATATATATATATATATATATATATATATATATATATATATATATATATATATATATATATATATATATATATATATATATATATATATATATATATATATATATATATATATATATATATATATATATATAATATATGAGACCTTGACTCACTTTGGATATATCTAATCTGTGTAACCTACTTCGACGTGCTTAATATTTTTAACTCTGAAGCTCGCCTCCATTGTGCGACTTTTTTACCCCCCTTGTCACTATTATAGAGCTTTTCCAAACAAGTGTTGGAAATGTGATATATATAGCTACTGCAATTCAATCCAAATTTACTATCTGTGTTATTCTAGATCTTCATTGGACGAGCTTAATTAATTTGAGCTTTCGATATATTTCTTCAAAGCTTAGAACACGGATGTAGCTAGAGTCGAATTTGAAGTAGGGCAGCATTGGTTACAGGTAGGGCGGAAGTAAAAAAAAAATTATAATTGATCTGCCCTCGAAGCACGAGCCCCTAAATCGATCACCTAAAGTGATATAGGTACGTTCAATAGCTCTGCGTAGACAAATAATGTATTTTATTAGTTTTGGTGTTTTAAGGTAGGGCATTGTGATTTTAAGATAGGGCATTGCCCCACAATGCCCCCCCTTAGCTACGGCCCTGGCATGGAAACCTTACATTCAGTAGAGGTATTTTGAACCACACTGAACTTGCCTCAATAGCGAGGCTCATAAAAAATAGTGAGGTGAGCGGTTTATCGATATTATTATTAATTCGCAACAATGTACCAGGTGTTTATAAAAGATAAAAGCTTGAAAACAATCGGTGTAAGTTAAATGCAGTAATGTTCAAAGGACTTTAGTAAATGTTTCATATGTAGATATGTATGTTAGTATGTTATGTCAAACACAACCTCTTGTATTTTTATATGAGAATAAAGTTATTTTAAACTGGCACCAGTAACTCTAAATGGCCAGGCCCTAGCCGAATAATTACCACGCTCTCACAGAATATTTTCTCTTTTTAATAGCTTATTATATATTCCAAGGAGATTCACTGACATCGTTGTTGTTTTGTTTAGTGATAAATCAGATTTTTTTAACTTATGCAAGTTAAGTACATTATGAAAGGAAATAAACTCAAACAGCACCTGGGTAAACAACATAATATAAAAATGCTTGCAGTGCTTAAAATTACTACTATAGGCGAAAGACATGTACTAGAGCGTAGATACGTTTGCACAGATAGTTTCTTTTTTTTTTTTCTTTTTTTTAGCTTCACGTTTTTTTCACGCACATGGCAGAGTAGGCAGAGGAAACTGTAGGAACCATAGGAAACCAGTGTTAAGACACTTCGTTGCTTAGTCCCTGGTTTCTCCGTCCCCGCTATCCACCTTTTTCGAGGCATTGCGTGTTGAGTGGCGGAACTCAACACCGCGCTTCGCCTAGTTGCCAGAGCGAAGAAAATGGAAATAGAAAAATCCATCTTCCCCGAGTGGGAATAGAACCCAGAAACCATCGCGTTACAGGCAGACGTTGCGCCTCTGCGCCACGACTGTTAGATATTATAGAATTGATCACAAACGATATTGGAATGAGTTTTGTTTTACATAAATATAATATAATACACTTTGAAAGGCTTGCAGGGCTTAAAAGTGAAACTATAGGCGAAGAACACGTCCTACTATGTGGAGATACGTTTGCACAGTTAGGTATATACGTATGTACAGGAAGGAAATATAAATGCTTAGAAATCTTTGTAACATTTAAAATAGTTCATAATCAGATTAGAGAACAGGCTACAAAAGAATTTTAAGAGAACTAAAAAGTTACGGAACTCGCATTTAAAGTCTAGAAATATAATAAAAACACCTATGCAAGTACAGTTTTACTATACTCATACGGAATAATTATTAATAATTGAGATTTAAAGAAAATAGACACTAAAACAATAAAAAGCTTATATGAAAAGATTATACTTGCTTAAAACTTATATAATACACAGATCCCTAAATACAAAATGAAATACTTAGAAAAAGACAGTAATAGTTTGTACATTAAGTAAAGTCTATAACATAATAAGACCGTCGTGGCGCAGAGGCGAAAGCGTCTGCCTGTAAACGCGACGGTTTCTGGGTTCGATTCCCACTCGGAGTAGATGGATTTTTTTATTACCATTTCCTTCGCTCTGGTAACTAGGCCAAGCACGGCGTTGAGTTCCGCCACCCAATACGCAATGCCTCGAAAAAGGCGGAAAGCGGGGACGAGAAAAGCAGGAACTAAGCAACGGAGTGTCCTAACACTAGGTTCATATGGTCCCTGCAGTTCCCTCTGCCTACCCTGCCACGTGCTATATATATGGGATAAAGCGTGAAGCGATAAAAAAAAAACATAATAAAATAGTATATTCAATAAAATAGTACACATAGACATAAAGAAATTAAGCAAGCACTAGTCAAGAGACATAACGATACATGGAGAAACAAACTCGCTTTCTGTTTTCTTTGACAGCCAATCTACACCAACACCAGTAGCTTTAAAGGGCCAGTCTCGAACCGAGTAATTACCACCCTCTCACAGAACTCACATATTAACACATATTAACACTGGTTTGTTTCATCAGGTGAGTGAGAGTTCTGGAAGCCCATAAAGGGGGGATTAGTCTGGGTATTTGGTGGGCAACGCATACACATCTTCTCAAGCTGTGGATGTTTATAGGCGAGAGTGTCCACTTAAGAACATGTGGAACAGGCCCTTCTGCTCGTTTTTCGTCTTACATTATAAAAAGAAAACGTTTCCTAATACAATTTTGGATCAGATCAATATAGATAAAGAAGGCTCATATACTTTAAGTAAGAAACAATAAATATCACACTCCATAGAATCTACGGTATTTGTTGTGATACGGCAACATCAACGGCGAGACAGTGCAACATATCTCAAGTTTGAACATATCGCATGAGTATAAAACGAATATATAATGTGCATTGGTGACTGGCAAGAAAATATAAGTTTGAGATGACGAATTTCAGGTGGGAAAAATAAAGGAAGATAATGCAGCAAGATCATGTGGGAATTACTAATTCACACTGACCTCACAATTATATATAATAAATAAGATATAATTTACATTTACAAAACAAATAATAATATTTACCTAAAAGATCTATTAGAACATCTTATTACAACACAGAAGCTAAAGGGATAAAAACATTTAGCAAAAAGTTAAAAAGGAAGACAGTAATAAGGACATACTCATTCTATTTATACCAAAAACGCTTTATCCCGCACATGGCAGGGTAGGCAGAAGGAACTGCAGGAACTAAAGGAACCTAGTATTAAGGCACTCCGTTACATAGTCTCTGCTTTCCGTTTTTTGTAGCCTGGCGTGAAGGATGGCGGAATCAACGCAGCGCTTTGCCTAGTTTTGCCTAGCGAGGAAACTCGAAATAGAAAAATTTATCTTCCCTGAGTGGGGAATCGTACCCACAAACGGTCGCGTTTACAAGTAGACGCTACGCCTCTGCGCCACGACGGTCCTCCGAAAACGAATATACACATATAAGTTTATTATTATTAATATTGAGCACGCCTCCAGTATATGAGCTCATTTACAGTTAAATATGACCTACGGGTCAATATCGCTTGATACTTGCATTATCACTTGGCTAGAGTTTACTTTCTTACATATATACTACAATTATATACATACATACACGTGGCAGATGGTTTCTTATCTTACAAGGGAAATTAGTACTTAATGAAATCACTTTACATTTTATAGTTATGACATAAATAAATAAATTAATTAATAAAAACATATTAAGTATTATTAAGACAATGAGAGAATTAATTATGAATAATAGTAAATAATTTAAAAAAGTTAAACTTAAAAAATAATGACTATCTTTTTTTTTATAGCTTCACGCTTTATCCCGCAGGGAACTGCAGGAACCATACAAATCTAGTGTATAGACTCTTCGTTGCTTAGTCCCTGCTTTTTTTCCGTCCAAACTTTCCGCCTTTTTTGAAGGAATTGTTGTTGAGTGGCGGAACTCAACGCCGCGCTTTGCCTAGTTGCCAGAGCGAAGAAAATGGAAATAGAAAAATCCATCTTCCTCGAGTGGAAATTGAACCCAGAAACCGTCGCGTTTACAGACAGACGCTTACGCCTCTGCGCCACGACGGTTCTCATGACTATCTTAGAGCGTTGTATAACAGTAACAAAAAGCTTACAAAAACAGTACATAAAGCTTTTGTAACAGTATACTTTTAATTTTTTTAACTTTATATACAATGTCGGTGTCATTTTGTCTTTCCAGAGAGGAAAATTACAAATTAAAATATATTTATTATATATAAATAAAAATGTTCCCCTGAAAGAGAATCAAACCCGATCCCATCGCGTATAATCAGAGACCCCTGACCTACTCTCATAAGCTACTTTTGTTATCAAATGTTTCAAGGTTGACAAACGAACCTCTATCTGAAGTGACAGCTACGTAAAGTCTTTTAATTTTTTTGTCATCCTTTTCTTCTTCAATTTTCTCCGCAGGGGCTTCTGCTGTTTCTTCCTTGGATTTAGGATCAGTTTTCTTCTGTGGGGCCATCAGTTGACTGGATTCATAGAATTTCTGAGGTCCATATCCAAACGGTCGAGCTGATGCCAACTCACGTTCAGCTTTTGTAAATCTGTTAATGAATAATTAAATTTATTTAATTAAAATTTTATGTTTTTACGTTTTATCCCGCATATGGCAGGGTACTTCAGGAATCTTAGGTACCTAGTGTTAAGACACTCCGTTGCTTAGTCCCTGCTTTCTTCGTCCCCGCTTTCAGCCTTATTTGAAGCATTGCGTGGTGATTGGCGGAACTCAACGCCGCGCTTTGCCCAGTTTCCAAAGCGAAGAATATGGAAATAGAATAATCCATCTTCCTCTCATAGGAATAAAACCCACAAACCGTCGCGTTTACAGTTAGATACTATATCTCTGCGCCACGACGGTCCTCAGTATAACAAAAAACTTTTGTTACACTCCATTTCTCAAATCACATCAATTTTTTGATACATTTTGTGCTGTGAGGCGGAACTCAACGCCATGCTTCGCTGTTACCAAAGTAGGGAAATGAATATGACTCCCTCAACCGAATGACAATCGAAGTCACTTGAAACCTAAGTATTTGTGTAGTCTAATTCAAGATATATACATTTAAATAGAACATCAATTTATCGTTATCATTTTTTGTATTATTACGTGTCTTGATTATAATATTTTTAACAATATTTTCTTTTGGATAGAAAAAGAAACTAGAGGCAGGTTAGAAGAGGCTAAGAGGCATGTTATTTAAAGAAAATATATAAAAATTTGAACGGGGCGGAATTAGAACCCGCGCCTCTTGCAAACTGTACAAGCGCTTTCACCACTAAGACATGCCTTTTTCATAAAGAGATTGTACAAAGATATTAGTTAATTGTATATTAACTGATTAATCATTTACAAACATTGGAAAAACATGTATGTGTCTGAGCAAAAATTAAAACGACTACAATTAAATGAGAACATTCGAAGCCACCTAGGTTTAGTAAATAGGACCTTAGTTAAGCTTAAAAGGGTCCTAATTAATAATCTAAACAATATTTTTTTACATTTTTTTCACAAAAATACAAAAAATTATAAATAACAAGTATTAATATTATTGAAAAACCAAGCTCGTGTATTTATTTTAGATTTAATCGTTTGCTTACAAATATTATAATGTTTATAAAGTGTAGTGCCTAAGCGGGGACGGAGAAAGCAGGGACTAAGCCATGGAGTGTCTTAGCACTAGGTTCTCACGGTTCCTGCGGTTCCCTCTGCCTACCCTGCCATATGCGGGATAAAGCGTGAAGCTAAAAAAAAAAAAGGTGTAGAGTGTTTAAAGAATTTATTAATTACAAAAAACTCTATTCACAAAAGTTATATACTATAATGTAAACAAAAATATTATCTTTACTTGCTGGCCGAAACCATTTTCATAGTTTTAGTTATTTTCTGTATATTCTTGACGGATTTCAAACGAAGCGAAACTTGTTTTAATTGAACCATTTCACAATATGTATATATATATTGTTATTTATAACGTATATATAAATTACGTTTACTTTCTACGATCTAATGTCACTTGTGATTATTAATTTGACATTGACGTATTTATAAGAAATAATTTCGTTTCTTGGTAGCCTGTTATACATTAATTGCTAAATAAATGTTACTAAATAAATAGTATTCAAGCAAGAGAACGACGGGACGATATATATATATATATATATATATATTATATATATATATATATATATATATATATATATATATATATATATATATATATATATATATATATATATATATATATATATATATATATATATATATATATATATATATATATATATATATATATATATATATATATATATATATATATATATATATATATATATATATATATATATATATATATATATATACGTCAAAGAAAACATCAACAATCGCATGTTGTAATAAAATGAAATTTATCTATTCAAAGTTTATATAACAAATTGGCTTACGATTACTAAAGGCGACAACATATTATTAATGTATGATGACATTACTTATTATTTTAAAGATTAAAAAAAATATCGGCCAAGTTCGAGCGGTAAAGCGTACTGAGGGTTTCGAGAAAATAAGAAATTAAAGAGCAAGAGTGTGCGGGTTCGAGTCCCGCTGCGTTGAAATTTTTATATGTATTCTTTGAGTATTTTTTCTATCATCAATGTCGATTAACACTTTAAAAATCTTAAAACAAGAAATTTAATACCAAATATTCCTTTTCAAAATCAAAAATCATTTATTCTTTTAGGTATCACAGGCATACTTATGCACGTTAACTTTTTATCTGCCACCATTTCAGCAAGGTGTTTTGTATCCATATAAGTTCCTCCTCCATTTAAGTAAAATAGTATAGTAATAATAAATTAGGATATTACGTTAGATTATCATAAATATTCTCCGCAAAATCGAACCTACTAACAACCGTCTTAAACCACTATAGAAATGAAAAGTTAATTAAAGACATTATGATTTTTTTAAATCAAACCATTTTTTATACATCAATGACCATTTATTTACAAAATTAATTATTTCTTTTATATAAATTAACAGTAACATGACTCATGTTAAATTACTTTAGTTGTACTAAAGTAATTTTTAAGTACAGATATTTGTTATTCTTATAATATTTTTGTTACGGCCATTCCTTTTCAATCTGGTTTTAAACAGCTTTTTTCCAGCGGTTTCTTTGTATTTGCCTTGACCTTGGTTTATTACGCGGTAAAAACTTTAGACGCAATTTTACGATCATATTGCAATATCGAGTTTGCGTACTTATGTATGTATATATTTTGTAAATAAGATTGTTTTCGTGGTAGACGTCTTCTTATTGTTAATGGATTCCGACCCCATATATATATATATATATATATATATATATATATATATATATATATATATATATATATATATATATATATATATATATATATATATATATATATATATATATATATATATATATATATATATATATATATATATATATATATATATATATATATATATATATATATATATATATATATATATATATATATATATATATATATATATATATATATATATATATATATATATATATATATATATATATATATATATATATATATATATATATATATATATATATATATATATATATATATATATATATATATATATATATATATATATATATATATATATATATATATAATATATATATATATATATATATATATATATATATATATATATATATATATATATATATATATATATATATATATATATTATATATATATATATATATATATATATATATATATATATATATATATATATATATATATATATATATATATATATATATATATATATATATATATATATATATATATATATATATATATATATATATATATATATATATATATACAGGGTGTATCTGACACGGCGACCATTATCAAAACTACTTATAGAGGAAAATATTATTAATTCTTTGGGTACTGCATCATTTTTTCCATTTCACGATATTTATACGTGCTGCGTACCAAAAAAAAAAAAAAAAATTAGAGATATGTCTCTGTCCCGCTCTAACCGTATAGTGTACGCTTACGTCATACTTCACAAATGACGTTTTATTTTGGAACAATAATTTAATTATTTATTTTGTTTGAAAAAAATACTTTTTTATTGTTGAAAATTTTACTTCTTTTATATTTTTTCCAGATTTATAAGGGCTAGTTAATACGATGCATGAAATTAATATATATAGCATTTGTTTAGGTGAAATGTGACCTTAAAATTAGCTATCTAACAAGTGTTTACTCTTTGAACTTAGCGAATCGTCGAGAATAAAGTGACTTATGTCTAATATCTATAATATATACAAAAAATATAATATTAATTACGGTTATGTTCAAACTTCCAGTATCAATTTCAAAAAAAAAAAATTACACAACAGATTAGCAATCTTAATTTAATAGAATATAAATATTTTATTTTTACAATCAGAAAAAAGTTACAAAAACAAATCATCTTTATTTAATATAAAAAATGTAATCTTTTAATGCCACAATAAAAAAAAATCATTATACAATGTACGTATGTGTATTAGTAAATACACTCCTCCTTATCTCTTTACGTCTCACCCCGTTGATATCGACGTTCAACTATAAACATAAAAGAGCTTGCAACAACCGAGTATTGTTTCTGTAGTCCTTGCCGCAGTCGAAGCAAGACGTTTGTGCAAATATATATATACACATATATACATATATTTATATATTATCAGGATATTCTAGAACATTTTGAACATGGAGACAGTATCGCCGGTTCAAGACGACGTTTTGTCTAAGTCTCCAAAAGATAAGGTAATATTATGTTATAATGTATATATATATATATATATATATATATATATATATATATATATATATATATATATATATATATATATATATATATATATATATATATATATATATATATATATATATCTATATATATATATACTATATATATATATATATATATATATATATATATATATATATATATATATATATATATATATATATATATATATATATATATATATATATATATATATATATATATATATATATATATATATATATATATATATATATATATATATATATATATATATATATATATTCTGTTTATTTATTATTTATGCGATTGTCTCGAAATGTGAATATCTATATGTGATTTAAGTATAGTATTATCTTAACACTGAAATATTTTTAATATTTACTTTATACATGATTATGTTGACGTCGGAGCTTTTTATCAAGCATGTGTACTAATGAACAGTAATAAATTCTTTAAAGTTCATGATAAAACGTAAAAATATTTACAAAACAGGTTTAGAATTTGCATGGCTCAAATTGAAGCGAGTTTCGATTACATTCAATAATCTCCTTATGCTAACTGCTATACCTATATATATACGGATATCTGGAACTTTTTTTTTCTAAAATCTCCGCCCTCTTTTTTCCGCTTAGTGTATGAAAATAATTGCTATGCAATTTTTCTTGAAGCTTTTGTCTATTAATAATTTGTATACACTGTTTATTTAAACTTTTAATTTTTTGGTTGTGAGGCTAATATTAGTCTTATCTATCTTAACAGAGACAACAGTTGGTAAGAATATTAGAACTGATTTAATAAAATAATTGTACGTAAAAATAAACTGTATAACCATTGCATATATAAATATATTACAATGACTGTGTTTTGACTGACTGTTTTAATTTTTTCTGGCAAGGTAAAGTTCTTGAAAAACGTTCCGACAACGCGAAGTGAAGCTTTCATTATATTATGTAAATCTATAACATTAATGTATAAAAATAGCCTAAGTCGAAATAGTCTCCCTATTTCAACTAAGATATATATATATACATATATATATATATATATATATATATATATATATATATATATATATATATATATATATATATATATATATAGTTTTTTAAAGTAGTTTTTTCTATCATCAGTGTGGATCACTTTAAAAATCATAAAAATATAGGACATATTTTTTAAATCCAAGCATTCTAACTAGCCTGCAAACTACGTGTATAGGTGAAACGTGAAGCAAATAAAGTCAACATACAACGACTAATTTAACATACATTGCGTGTTGAGTGGCGGAACTCTACCCCACGCTTTGCCTAGTTGCCAGAGTGAAGAAAATTAAAATGAAAAAATCCATTTTCCCCGAATGGGAATCGAACTCACAAACTGTTTTGTTTACAGGCAGACGCCTATGCCTATGCGCCACGGCGGTCTTCCTCTACATTTTGATTTTTTATTATTATTTTTTTCATAGATTCACTCTTTATCGCGCATATTGCAAGGTAGTCAGAGAGAACTGCAGGAACTGTATGAACCTAGTGTTAACATTCCGTTGCTTAGTTCCTGCTTTATCCATCCCCACTTTTTCGAGGCATTGCGTGTTGAGTGGCGGAACTCAACGCCACGCTTTGCCTAGTTTCCAGAGCGAAGAAAATGTGAATAGAAAAATCCATCTTCACCGAGTGGGAATCGAACCCTCAACCCGTCGCGTTTACAGGCAGACGCTTACGCCTCTGCGCCACGACGGCCCTCAACACATTTTTATAGTTGACATTAAAGAGTTACATACTAAAAAAAACGATAGTTAGCAAACATTTTACATTACGAATCAATTAAAAAGCATGTCAAATTCGACAGGAGGAATGCGGAAAACCACGATTATGTCTTGATATTTCAATTTTGCACTTCGAATATCTTCGTGAGTTAAACAGCATTCCGACATTGTGGATAAGGCGATATAATATCTTTAAAAACCTTAACTAATGGGACGTTGAATTAATTACCATAGACATACACTTAAATCTATATACGTACAGATTGATTGTTTTATTATGTATATTATATATAGTTACAAGTATTACATTTCCCGGGTTCTGTACTTTAAAAGAAAAACATAGTGTATGTTTGTTGAAAAATTTTTTTTTTGTAGCTTCACATTGTATCCCGCACATGGGCAGGGTAGGCAGAGGGAACTGCAGGAACCATACGAACCTAGTGTTAAGACACTTCGTTGCTTACTCCCTGCTTTCTCCGCCCCCGCTTTCCGCCATTTTCGAGGCATTGCGTGTTGAGTGGCGGAACTCAACGCCGCGCTTTGCCTAGTTTGCCAGAGCGAAGTAAATGGAAATAGAAAAATCCATCTTCTCCGACTGGGGATCGAACCCAAAAACCGTCACGTTACAGGCAGACGTTGCGCCTCTGCGCCACGACGGTCCTCTAACTCGAAAATATTTTTTTAAATCACATATACAATCTGGTAAAATTTAATTTGAAGTCGCAAGTTTAGTTATTGAGGAACGGAGTGTCTTAACACTATGATCCCACGGTTCCTGCAGGTTAATCTGCCTACCATGCCTTTTCAAAATATCTGCAATAATAAAATAGATAGGATTTTGCACTTGACTGAGTTTTTTATTAGGTTTTTCACCATTTTCTACATTAGCTAGTTTTAAAGATTTAGCCGAACGTATACAACAATGTGTATTATCTAAGTTCAAAAATAAACACTTTTGGTGTATATATAATACGTATGGTATTCCGTTTTACTTTATCAAAAGCTTTAGAGATAACCTTCAGTTAGAGTTCAACTCATACCAAATCTACTAAAATCTATAATGTGACAATTTAACGTTATTTAATACTTAACTAACGCTAACTAAGAAACACTGTGTAGTACTAAAAAATGCGATATAAATGTAAAACAAAATTGAATGTCTTCAAGGCTATGTTTCATAACAATCGTCTACTGACATTCTCCATTCAAAATGTGTACCTAGTGGAATTCCAAATAGAAATTCTAGCAAACAAACCACTAATTAAGCTATAAGCTGTATATATTTTGCAATAATTTAAGATATGAAGCATGGATCAGTTTGAACTAAGCTCTACAGTTGCTTAAATTTCCTCTAGGGGGGTAGTTATTACCGTCGATTCCGACTAACGGTAATTATTACCGTCGATTCCCACTAAAGGTAATTACTACCGTCGATTCCCACTCAGAGTGACGACGAGTGGGAATCGCCTTGGAGACTTTTACTTTCACGAGTGCGTAAAAACGTAACATAGAAAACAGTGCAAGCTTAATTTTGCGAACATTTTGAATGAAAAGAGCCACAGTTTTTTTGTAATAGTATTGACACACTAGAGTATATATCTTTTGATATTAATATTTTTGTTATTAATCTCACGGTACGTTAACAATTTATTTTATTAAGTAAAATATTTATAATATAAGATACTCTTATTTAGAGATCACGATTACGTTGAAGATTAATATTGTTAATTTTTTTGTTTTTTAGCTTCACGCTTTATCCTGCACATGGCAGGGTAGGCAGAGGGCAGGAACCATACGAACCTAGTGTTAAGACACTCCGTTGCCTAGTCCCTGCTTTCATCTGTCCCCGCTTTCCGCCGTTTTCGAGGCATTGCATGTTGAGTGGCGAAACTCAACGCCGCGTTTTGCCTTAGTTGCTAAATGGAAATAGAAAAACCCATCTTTCCCGACTGGTGATCGAACCCAGAAACCGTCGCGTTACAGGCAGATTGCGTCTCTGCGCCACGACGATCAATTAAAAAATTGTTTAATATTTTTATATTTTTGTTGTCTTCACAATTTACCTGGTATATAGCAAGGTGGGCAGAGGGGAGCGCAGGCACCGTCTGGACCTAGTGTTACGACACTCCGTTCCCTGCTTTCCGCCTTTTCTCGAGGCATTGCGTATTGAATAGCGAAACTCATCGCCGCCCTTTGCCTAATTACCAGAGACAAGCAATTGGAAAATCCATCTTCCCCGAGTGAGAATCGAACCCACAGACCGTTGCTTTACGCTACACCACTGCGCTACAACGGTCCTCGTCGATCTGTTTTTTTAATATTAAGCAGTAAAATATATATTTTCCATTATCTTAGCTATAGGTATGTCATCATTATTCCAGTTTAATAGTTCGTCGGTGAACGACTTGACCGTGCTAAGGTTATCTAGCGTTTGGAGCGACTGATATCAGTTATCAGTTCTCGATTCATCTTAAAATATATAAATAAATAATTAGACTGGAGAATGGGAATTTATGTTGCCCCAATAATATGCTTTGAAGCTTATATAATGATATGTAACTTCAAAAGCCGATATATATATATATATATATATATATATATATATATATATATATATATATATATATATATATATATATATATATATATATATATATATATATATATATATATATATATATATATATATATTTATATATATGTATGTGTGTGTAGGTGTAATTATTGCTACCAATATACTGCCAATCAAGGTGGTAATCAAAACGATCAAACGATCTATTACATACATTACATCGTTGGACACATTATTGTTCTATAATCACTTGAGGAAAATATATGAAAATATGTTATGTAAGCATATACTACATTAAATAATATCATGGAGCTCCGTTACTCAAGTAAAAAAAAATGCCTAAGCGAGATTTGAACCTTAAACTAGCTACCGCTTTAAACCGTGTTTCAAATGTACTATCATAGCGACAGGTAGCTAAGTTCTTTTAATTAAAATTTAGTCTCCTTCACCACACTTGTTAACCAGTTACGATTAGGATCAACTACAGCTGCCCGTATAGAGATCTCGTATAGATATCCTGATAGAAATCGCTGTTGTAAAACTCGAATGTTATAATGTATTTAGATTTTTTTACTTTAATCATACCGTTATCAATAAAATAAAACTAAAACATAAATCTGTGTATGTATATTTGGAAATTATTATAATTTATTTTAAAATTATCGTTTAGGAATTTTTTGTTTGATTGTTAATGCTTTCCTATTCAATAACATTTATATATATATATATATATATATATATATATCTATATATATATATATATATATATATATATATATATATATATATATATATATATATATATATATATATATATATATATATATATATATATATATATATATATATATATATATATATATATCTAATATATATATATATATATATATATATATATATATATATATATAATATATATATATATATATATATATATATATATATATATATATATATATATATATTTATATATATATATATATATATATATATATATATATATATATATATATATATATATATATATATATATATATATATATATATATATATGTATATATATATTATATATATATATTCGTTTATTTATTTACATTTATTCGTTCCAGCCAAAAATGATACATGGCGGAAATTACATAGCTGAGGGTCGCGATACCAACAAATCTACGTGGCTACTTTTCTCCCCCGAAACTCCTGACCAGGCAGGCTCCTTAGCTAAGTTCTTGAGCATATTCTCAACTCATGGGGTGAATCTCAGCCATATCGAGTCCCGTTCCTCAGCACGAAGACCTGGATATGAATTCATGGTGGAATGCGAACATGGCTCCGGAGATTTCGGCGCAGTTTTAGCGGAACTCAAAGAAAACACCGGCTATCTAAACATAATTTCCAGAAACTACAAAGACAACAGATGTAAGTTGATATAAAAAATATTAATCAATTATAAACGCAGCGACAAGAAAGAGCAGTTAGTTTCATGACGGCCATAAAATCGAGTGTGAGAATCGTTTTATATTCAATGAATTAGAATATCAAATTAGAACTGTTCAGATAACAGGAAATTCCTAAAAAGTGTTCGAGTATTTGATTTCTCGGACCTTTTAATGTGTTTAGAATTGTTAATAAATGAAATATTTTGGATAAATCACCAGTGATTAATAATTTTATTTGGTTGCAGCTGCCGTCCCCTGGTTCCCACGTCGTATACGTGATCTGGATAGATTTGCTAATCAGATCCTTTCTTATGGAGCCGAGCTGGATTCTGACCACCCTGGGTTCACCGACCCCGAGTACAGAGCTAGAAGGAAATATTTTGCAGATATCGCCTATAACTACAAGCACGGCCAACCCTTGCCACACGTGGATTATAGCAAAGAGGAAATTGCCACTTGGGGTATAGTGTTTAGGAAACTCACTGAGTTATACCCAACTCATGCATGCAAAGAACACAACCACGTGTTCCCACTTTTAATTGAGAATTGTGGATACAGGGAGGATAATATACCTCAACTTGAAGACGTATCAAACTTTCTCAAAGGTAATTTATAAACAGTTATTATTTAATTAAGCAAAAAAGTTCATAAAAATAACGGTTAATGAAATTTAATTGTTTATTACTCCAGATTGTACCGGATTTACTCTACGACCAGTGGCTGGGTTGCTGTCTTCTAGAGATTTCCTGGCGGGTTTGGCCTTCCGTGTATTCCACAGCACGCAGTACATTAGACATCACTCCCGTCCCTTATACACACCGGAACCGGATGTGTGTCACGAATTATTGGGACACGCCCCGTTGTTTGCTGATCCAGCGTTCGCTCAGTTTTCACAAGAAATTGGACTAGCATCTTTGGGGGCACCAGACGACTTCATTGAAAAGCTAGCCACTGTAAGTATTGTTATGAGTCAATTTTTTTTTTAGTTTACTATTGTAGCTAGTTACTTGGTCATAATCAATAAAAACAATATTAAATTCATATTTCATCTGTGTCAATAACAAAAGTATGATTAATTTTCATAATAATTATTATTTTTGTTTTATCAAATTTATAAATAAAATAGTCTTATACCTTGTATTAGATATAAAGCAAATGTAACTAACTGTATCATTTCTAACCATTCCAGTGTTTCTGGTTCACCGTCGAATTCGGCTTATGTCGACAAGAGGGCAAGTTGAAGGCGTTTGGAGCTGGTCTCCTCTCCTCCTTTGGAGAGCTTCAGTACTGTCTCTCTGACAAGCCTGAGTTGAGAGAGTTCGAACCTGAAGTGACGGGGCTACAGAAATATCCTATAACTGAATACCAACCCATATATTTTGTTGCAAACAGTTTCGAAAATGCCAAAGAGAAAATGATGTAAGTATTTGTTCAGATGGAAACAAGTGACTTTTGGGTAACACTTTGCTTTTTCTGTCACGTATGGAAAACTAGTAGGGAAAGTTTTAAGTAAAAAGGCGTTAAATATTTTTAAATACTTAAGTTTATTTAAAAGAAGTTATTTCTTAAGGGCGTCATAGGAAATTTATTTATATATTTTTTTTCAACAATGTTTTTTGCAAAAACAACAAAAACACTTTGCATGCTTAGTTGTGGAGCACAACGCCGCGCTTCTTCTTATTTGTTATAGAGAATCGAACTTGTTACCTATCCCGTTAATACATACTCGCCACCGTTAATCAATATATAATAAAATGTTCTCGTTTCTAGTAAATTCGCCCAAACAATTCCACGAGACTTCGGTGTGAGATACAACCCCTATACACAAAGCATTGACATCTTGGACTCGCCGCGACAAATGAAGGATCTTCTTAAGGAAATACACCAAGAAATGGAACTACTTGTCAGCACCATGGATAAATTGTAGACTATTAGTTTGCTAAGAATAGATTTGGGTTATTTTAGTGTAAATAGTGTATAGTTATGTTTATGATTTTTAAAGTGTTAATCCACAGTAAGGAAAGAAAATATACTTAAAAAAAGCATATAAATATTTGATCACAGCGGAATTTGAACCGACGCCTCTTGGAAACCGCCCAAGGGTCTCACTAAGTCATGCGTTTATTGTTTGGACGGCTTCCAAGAGCTATTGTTTAGATTCTTTAATTGATTGTAATCGAAGAGAATAGTATGATTTAAGTAACTGTCAAAAGTTGAATCAAATGAAAATATAATTTAAAAAAAATCTACAGTACAATATAATTTCTGTAACGAATTGTGAAAAGGAGTTTGTAAAAAAAAAAACAATTACTTCAGTGAAGTTTCAGTTTTGAAAATAAATAAATATCGCTTATGTTTTCTATAGCTTTATTAATATATATTTATTATAGTATTGTAATTTAACATACGTTTTTGTTTACAATTCATATCTGAACAAAGAACACATATTCTGTACAATTTGTGTAAATATAAATAAATAAAACAACTTATTAACCAACATAATATAATTGTAAGTTTGTACAAAGAAGGAAGTACCTAGTACTTGTCTTATTAAATATCATTATTTCGAATAAATGACAAGATCAAGATAAATTGTGGATACACCTTACAAGGAAGAGAAGATTTACAATAACATAATATATTAATCTAAAATATTTTTGTATTTACAAAAACGAAATGACAAAACTTATGACGAAAGTGTTAGTTAGTTATGGAATTTTTAGCAAAAGGCAAATTATAGCTAAAGGTAAATCCAATGCAAAGGGCATTGGATACAGAGGCTACAATTATTATTGTGAAAGCTCGAAAAAGCTTCATTTCAAGCTTAAATTCAAGTATCGATAGTAAAGATGTGACTACAAAATTTACAAGTCACTTACAAATTAGTATAGTAAAAATTAAGCTATTAGATCTATTTACACTTGTCGATGTGCTTTTGAAACCTTATAGTGTGCTTAAAACAATATATTCTGAGTACTTAGAATTATTATTTTCATAAATCAATACAATATAATAATCAATTTAATTATTAATTATTTATAAGTCACAGAAAAAACATCTATTCTTCGACAGATATGTCTCTGTTGACATGTAGTTAGCTATAGCGAGAATTAAGTGACGATTAACAATCTGCCAAGTAAGTTAACCGTAAAATATTATCCAGATAAACTAGCTGATATAATTTCTAATGGGACATTGAGGAATATTTACGTTATTATCTAAAACTGGATACTAATAAATATACATGTAATTATTTTCATTTTAAGTGGCACTATCTGATAGTTAAGCAGCATCTAGTTAGAAACTGTAACTCTTTACGTCTTGACATTAACTGACAGTTAAATGTAGCTTACCTTAGACTTTTGACTAAGTTTTTTTCTACTTACTTAAGTACTATTATTATTAATTATTATTACGAATAAACATTACATGTTATCTAATGAAATATATTATTTTGGCACTATAATAAGATTGTATAGCGACGAAAATATTGCTAGTTCTAAGCAAACTGCCCGTACTCAATGTATGAACGAACGTATCACAGTTGTTAAAAATAAATAAATATAAATACAACTTTTTACAATGTTAATGATAATTTTATATCTTAAATAATTAATTAAAATAATATACTTTTTAATAATAAAATTATAAATATAATTTACAGGTAAGTTGTAGGTAAGTAGGTAAGTATTTCAAAGGTAAGAAATGCATATATATTTTTAGTGATTCGGTAAGTTATAAATTTACTATTAAAATTAACAAGTTACCTGTTGTCTATGTTAATTAAAAAGGGCATATTTAAACATTTCCTAAATATATTGACTTCTTAAGTTACTTATTTTTTAAAACAATTTAAACGAATGAAAACAGTTTAAATTACAAAAGTCTATAGCTAAATTAAACGAGATAAAATAAAAAAAAAATATCAATAACAAGAGGTATATGACAGCTTATAATATTACTAAAGAAGGCAAGAGTTTCTTAGACTTCACTCTGCATACAGTGGATCGACGAGTCCTCTGAAAGCTCATCCATCGAGGAATCGGTGAAAGAAGTGCCGTCTGAAATTTATAATTTGAAAAGTTAAATATAATAATCAATCAATATTTTAAATAACTTATGTTATTTTTAATGTTTTTAATTATTAACATGTTATTATAATTATATGTCACAAATATATAAGTCCCGTAGTTACCTATCGGCACGAAAGGCGGTTTGTTCTGGAAGGAATATGTAAGATGTAGGTTGATAGGTCGACCAAACCCCACCGGATCTGTGTCGCGAGACATCGCTGTGAACAACGTGGATTTTTTTAACTATGAAATGGCAACAACAGGCTTTATAACAATGAGAAATTCGCAAAAGCTTCAGTTAAATTCGCAAAATGCAGCGGGCTATAAATTTCTTAAATAATATATAGTTAATAATTGTTTTTTTTTTTACCTTGATTCTGTTTTCCTTTGCCAGTATGCTGATGTTTCTTCTGACGCGCTCGGCTGTTTTGAAACCACACTTGGGTAACTCTCTTGCTAAGACCTGTGACTTGGGCAATTCTTTCTAAGTCCTGTCCATCAGGATTCGAATCCAGCTGGAAATTTGCCTGGAGAACTTGCAGTTGTTCTTCTGTGAAGGTAGTTCTGACACGTTTCGCCTTGCTCTTGTGATAGCCCTCTGAATCGCAACCGTCTGGAAAATAACGTAATAATACTGCACTTCTCATATAATGACAAAAATGGAAAAAAATTGAAAGCAAAATGTAATCTTTGATTTTATAAAAGGTTAATTTAGGGACCAGAAATTATACTGTTTCGGACGGTGGGGTGATATTTTTGATTTCACACATTTTGGTAACATTTTAAAATGGCGCAGAGGCGTCGCGTCTATCTGTAAACGCGACGGTTTGTGGGTTCGATTCCCACTCGGGGAAGATTGGTTTTTTCAGTTACATTTTCTAAGCTCTTGTAACTGGGCAAAGCGCTGCGTTGAGTTTCGCCACTCAACACGCAATGCCCCGAAAAAGACGAAATGTCTCGACACTAGGTTCGTATGGATCTTGCCGTTCCTTCTGCCTACCCTGCCCTGTGCGGGAAAGCGTGAAGCTAAAAAAAGCTGATACTATATATACATATACATACATATATGCTATAGATACAAAAAAATAATATTTTTTTATAAAAAAACATTATTACCATCAGACGAAATGGAACCGCCATCAAGAGTTTCCAAGTAATGTGGCTTGCAGAGTACTCTGTCTTCGTGTAACGCGAACTGTTCCCCAGTAGACAGCTGTCGACCGCAGGCGTCGCACGCGAAGCACGCCAGGTGATAAACCTGCTCCCTCGCCTTCCTAACCCAGTCCGAGGAGGATATACCGCGGCAGCACTTCGAACATTTCGCACCAAAACTCCTGAGAATTCAAAGATTTCTCTAAAGGAAACAATATGTACGTTTAGTTGAAATGTAATTAAAACATGGTAAAATTTCAAAGTAGCTAAAAATAGCATTAGTTAGTTCAAGTACAGCTATGATACAAATTATTCATACATATATATGCATTTTGAGCAGATGTTTTACAAAGATAACATTTGAGCGGGGCTCGTTTTATTTCACACGCAACACACATTAAGTACTTTCGCCTGGCAGTCATAAATTTCGCAGCGCTCTAGTTCTAGATAAAACTAAAAATATTGACGTAATGCTGTACTATCCATTGATGGTTGTAAATCGACGAACTGTATCTGTAAAAGAGGAATGCGACGGTGTAACTTGATAATTTTAATAACACGTTATACTAAACGGGCTTACAATGTTTTTTAAAACTAAAAAATATTGATAGTTAGTTAATTGCTTGTCATTTCACTATGAAAGTTCATTTGGTGGGTCCATTGGACTTAATGAGACACCACCACCATACTTAGGTCTCCAAGCAGGTGTACTTTTTGTTTTGGTGCTGCCTGTCAGTATATATATATATATATATATATATATATATATATATATATATATATATATATATATATATATATATATATATATATATATATATATATATATATATATATAATATATATATATATATATATATATATATATATATATATATATATATATATATATATATATATATATATATATATATATATATATATATATATATATATATATATATATATATACACTCACAGGCACCTATATATTCATATAGTTTGTAGAAAATATATAACTTAAACATGACATAAATAACTGGACTTCATCTTCGTCCCACGAGATTCCACCAGACCTCAAATATGTCACATCAATATTTATACGTATATTAAAGCTAATAACCGTTGCATTTAAATACTTCACCAAATATGTGTATTCGATTAAGCAATTAAAACTTCTACTCGATTCTCATATACGTTATGAGATCAGAGATTATCTACAATTTTATAGTTCTTTAAAAAGATAAGCTATTTATATGTGTATAATTATATATATTATGTTTTTAAATCTTTTACATACTTCAGCTGTCGTTCAGTATTTTTTTTGTAGATCATTTTTTTTTTTTGTTTTTTTTTAGAATTATATATATTATAGGCATAATGATGGTAAATTAAATTTTATTTTTTTTTTAAATTTCAGTAAAGTCTTGACTTTTTAATGTTTTTTTTTATTTAAAAATAATTTACTCTAGTGACACTTGGCCCGTACCTAACATTACTTTTAACTTATACTATATGATCTTATGACAAATATTGATTATATTAATGTTAATACATAATCTATTGAATCAATATTTCTCAAAATGAACATCTATAATAATCTTTACATTTTTTTATATTTAATATTACTGATTTATTTTACGTTGAACTATGGAGAACTGGGGAAGTGTGAAGCTTGCTATATGCTGGATATAGCATGAATTTTGTTTCAGCTACTTAATAGTTATGTTACAAATTAAATTCAAGAATTCAGTGTCCAAACACTCCGTTTTTCGTACACGTCTCTTAAATAATCTATTGACACTACTTTATTTTTTCAAATCAAAAACAAAAAAATTCTGAAAGTACACCTTTACGTTTTCTTAAAAATGTAAATTCTTATCAGCTTTAATAGTTATCATTGGATTATTCAAATTGTAGAGAATTCAAATTGAATAACTAAATCTACATATGGCGCGTCTAAACACCTCTCGTAATTGACTTATAATCAATTTCTATAAGTATATTGATACAAACTGCTTAGAACTTATCTCAGAAATAAATTTCAAACAGTTTAATTAAATTGTATTTTTAATTCTACACAGTTTTATATTTACTTGGGAATAGCACTTAAAATATTTGTTTCATTTACTCTGTTAAAGAATCACTTTATAATTTTTTATGGAACCACCGTTTATTGTAGAAGATTAATTAATTTAATTGTAAAAATTTTCGTTAAAAAATCATTAATAGGCTTAAGGTTACTAGGTTCTTATGGTGTGGAATATAGAGTAAAGATAAAAAAAGAAAAAAAGGTAGCCTTAATTTTATGAACATTTAGGACAAGATAGCTTAAATAGATTTTACTTAGTAAAAACAAAAAATAGAACAGCAAGATTCGAACTCGCGCTCATAGAAATCGTCCATAGGTGTCAAAGTCAAATAATTTTATTCAAAATAACAGCACACAGGCATCATTTTTGAACGTAAAATAGTTTATTTAATTAACCAGCAGTACGCTAAAGTTAATGCCTCAGACCTGAGGTGAACCTACGCAAGAAACTCAACTGTATCCGACCATCCACTAGATGTGTCCATAGTAAAATGCTATAATCACTGTTCTTTGTAAAAATCTCCCTACAGAGATGCTAACAATGTTATAAGTCGTAACGGTATAAGTATATGAGGATTTGCTAAAGTACGTATGGGTCAGTTGTGGAAGTGCTTAGATTTTTATAAGGTGCGAGTTCAAATCACGCTTCTTTCGAATTTTTATGTGATCACTAACTTTTTATAAGAATATTAAATAGATTTTTAAATCTTCACAAATAATATCTATATTTTCGCCTCAAAATCAATCGATTATCTACAACCAAAACCTAAACCTAAAAGCTATACAAAAACAATTTCCACATGAAATACCAAAAGCATTCAAATAGCACAATTAATTCCAAAAAACTTGAGAAACCACAAAAAAAGGAATCCCTTTCAAACACCGCTGCGCCGGCGCATAAGTCAATCGTTATCACAAGATTACGTTTCGCGAGTCCCGTGATTTTACTTAATTAATTAAATACACTATACGCCATTAACACGCTATCATATCACTGGTTTCAGAACATTATTATTTATTTTTGTTTGTCACTTTTTTTTACAGAAGCCATTTCGCTTATTGAGATGAATCTCCTTATCTGTGCTCCTTCGATCTGCTACCGTATGATAATTTTAATGTTTGTAATAAATAAAGGAGTGCGATTTCAATATTTCGTATATCTATATATGTGTGTTAAACATATACATATATATATGTTTATATGTACGTATGTATATACAGATTGATTTAAACGTGTTTGGTCTGTGAATAAATTTTGCGGTGAATTTGTTGATGTCGGTAATATACGAGCGGTGGTTCGATTTTAATTAAAACTGTTTATGTGTTGGTTTTAGAATCTTTAAATAATTTGTAAAGTAATCAGCCTTGGAGAGTAGTCGTTGTAGCGCAGTGGGCAGCGTATGACTGTAAGCCTGATGGTCGTAGGTTCCATCGCAATTGAGAAAAATAAAATATTTTTTTACACTATGGTAGGTAAACTCGGCATTGGATTACGCCACGCAATACGATGTATGTGATTCTTCATAATAAGTAGAAAATGTTTAAGGAAACTTCTTAATACAACAAATAAATAAAGTAGAAACAAGGACTAAACGTTTCCGCTCTCTATCAGAATTTTTTAAAATATATATAGAATAGATATGAATAACTGTTTTGTTCACTATCTCTAATAGAAGTGCGTACAAGAAAAGAAAGAATTAAGCGTTTTAAAATTATTTCTATTCATTTAATTGTAACACAACATTAAATACTGTTAAAAAGCATTAAAATGGACAAAAATAGAAGCCTTTCTTGAGTTCACTCTATATCATTTTAAATTTACATTTGAGTTTATATATATATATATATATATATATATATATATATATATATATATATATATATATATATATATATATATATATATATATATATATATATATATATATATATATATATATATATATATATATATTTCACTACTTATACAATTTTTTAAAATATATATAGAATAGATATGAATAACTGTTTTGTTCACTATCTCTAATAGAAGTGCGTACAAGAAAAGAAAGAATTAAGCGTTTTAAAATTATTTCTATTCATTTAATTGTAACACAACATTAAATACTGTTAAAAAGCATTAAAATGGACAAAATAGAAGCCTTTCTTGAGTTCACTCTATATCATTTTAAATTTACATTTGAGTTTATATATATATATATATATATATATATATATATATATATATATATATATATATATATATATATATATATATATATATATATATATATATATATATATATATATATATATATATATATATATATATATATATATATATATATATATATATATATATTTCACTACTTGTTTTTTTAAGTTAGTCTCACCAACAAATATTTAATATGTGGCTTTGTGGCTTTGTCAATTAAAGCGAAACGCTTATATGTTATAAGATATGTCCTACAACGACTGCCGGCCATTTCGATTTGATAAACGATTTTAATTTCATTTCAATTTCAAAGTACAAAATCAATGTTGAGCGCATCACTTAAAATACAAGCGTTGTACAAATTATTAGGAAATGTATGGTTTTTGAAGAGGTTAGGTTATTTTCAATAATTAAAAAAAGCTAAATGCAGCTTAATTTAGTTAATTTTGTGACAAAATAATAATATTATTTGATAATATCTTATAAATAATACTGTTATATATTCTCGTAAAAAAAGATATTTCGTTTTTATGTTGTTTATTTCATCAAAAAAGTCATCATCATTATCAACTACTGAAAAGTAATAGATATGTCCAGACGAGTTGCCGAACCCAGAAATATTAAGTTGAAAAAGAACTGCTTGAAAGCTGTTTAATAAGAAGAGCGTTGTGGCGCAAGGCGTAGCGTCTGCCTGTAAGCACGACGGTTAGTGGGATTGATTTCCACTCGGGGAAGATGGATTTTTCATTCCTGTTATTTTCGCTCTGGCAATTAGACAAAGCGCGGCGTTGAATTCCGCCACTCAACACACAATGCCTCGAAAAAAGACAACGCTATCCATCTAATTTCGATGCATTTCGTGTTGAACGGAGTGTCTTAACACTAGGTTCCCACGGTACCTGCGGTTTCCCCTGCCTACCCTGCTATATACGGGATAAAGCGTGAACCATCATCATTATCATAACACAGTAATAAAAAAATCAATTTAAATTCAGAAATTGATTCAGAAATTCATTCAGAAATATGGACAGAAGGCTAGCATGCTCGTAACAACATAGTCAATTTGTTTCTTAGTATTGTACAAAGCTTAAAAACACGAAACAAAAATATTTTACTCACGCAAGTCATAAAATAATAAAAGCTTATCATTAATATCATTAAATTTATATTGTTCGTTATTTTACTTAATATTTATTAAATTTAATTTTTCATTAAAATTTTAATATTAATTAAACTGAACTTTTCTTTGTAATGAAGTCATTTAGATAGAGCTTTTATAGCAATTTGTAACTTTTTGTTACAAAAGCTGTTAATACAACATTTAAATATTTTTTTAAGTTTCTAAGTAATAAGGGGCTTATTTCAAGACTGATTTGAAGTTGATAGACTAATTTTTTAATGTTGGTAAGTTTAACGCCTCATTGTGTTTGTGAGAGCGAAAGTAAGACTTTTCTGTCTTTTCCGATAAATAGGGAAAACCTAGTGTTGAGACACTCTGTTTCCCGCTTTCTTGCTATTAACACTCTTGTTTTTATATATTGGTATTTCCTATAACAAAAATTAAAAATTATCCAGACATAGCATAGCACAGCATTAAATCAAGCACCGCCATACTTTGTCACGACGGTCTTTAATTACATTAAAATAATAATATATTTTTATATGGTAACACTAAATTCATTGTGTATGATTTCTATTTCTTCATTTAAGTATATATTACAAATATTCAAATAGATGATGAAAGGTGTGAAATTTTATTAATAAATAAATGGATGTATAGGTTAGTTGTTTATCCACTGTCTTTGTTTTATACTGATTTAAAAAAATAATGCGTTAAATGACGAAACTCAACGCTGAACTACGACTTAAGATTGAAAACAATTATTTTAGTTAAAAATAGTCAGAGAGAATGTAGTGCCAAGACACTACTTTACGACCGAATTCAAAATATTCGGGACGTCAGTGATAGATTTGTATTCCGCCCAAAACCTCTTGCTGCACAGGAGTAAGTTGCTGCAAGGATCTGAACCCACGACCCCCATACTACACGAGCAAACGACCACAGAATGCAAGCTCGTATGTTAAGTGTTAATTGATACCATATTTATCCTATAAGGTTGCATTTGCATTTCAAACTCGCGCTCCCCGCCCGAGATACTTGATATCGGTACTTATTAACATTTTGTCGCCGACCGAATCAATTAATGGCCTGCATAATAATTACGTAGTGACATATTAACAAGATTTAACACTCGACGGTAATGAAGATGTTTTTGTTGTGTGATAAGCTATTTGGTTTTGACTATGCTACCTATCTACCTACAGAATGAGGTAGACTAGGACTATAACTAGGTAGTGTATAGGTATAACTTGAGCAAGGTATAGGTATTGCAGGTTTGTGTTTTTTGTTACTTGATAGAACGTTTTAAATTTTATCGTTTTGATTTCATCGATATATAAACAAGATTTAACACTCGACGGTAATGAAGATGTTTTCATTTGTGCGACAAGCCATTTGGTTTTGACTATACTATCTATCTATCTACAGGGTGAGGTAGATTGGTGATCTAGGTATAACTTGAGCAAGATATGGGTATTGTAGGTTTGTTTTTTGAAGTCGTCGTCGTCGATAGAACATTTTAAATTTTGACATTTTTATTTCATTGATCAAAGTCATTTAATGTGTATAGTATAGTCAAGAAATAGAATAGAGAACAATATGATGTATTTTGTGTAAAATATAGTACAAGAGGCGTTGAGTTCCGCCACTCAATAGGCAATATCTCAAAAAGGCAGACACCGGGGAACGGAGTGTCTTAACACTTGGTTTCTAAGATTCCTGCGGTTCCCTCTACCTATCCTGCTATATGCGAGATAAAAAAGTGAACATATAAAAACATGATTGAGAAGTTATTTATCAATAAGCGCTAATTTTAGAGTGTAATTGACTTTCTTTTGTTTATTGATTCAATCTTTAATATATTTGGCAACAAGTTAGTTACCTACAGTACCACCAATGACAAAAATTTGAAAATTGAATATTTTTAAATATATTGCATTAAAATAAACCCGCTACAAGCTTGTAATGTTGTTTATTTCATACAAAACATACAAACTGAAACTTAAATTAGTCAACCTCCCTTCTGACAAAGTGGCATAATTACACTCTGAACAAAACAAAATAAAATTAAAAAAAATCACCACAAAAATATTTAACATACATAATATACCTAAGTGAGTAAATATACTCGTACATATAAAACCATTGCAGACCATTGTGACGCAGAGGTGTAGCTTCTGCCTGTACACCCGACAGTTAGTGAATTCGAGGTTAGTAGAAGATGAATTTTTCCATTTCTATGTTCTTCTCTTGCAAATAGCTTAAGCGCGACAATGAGTTCCGTCACTCAACTCGCAATGCCTCGAAAAAGGCGGAAAGCAGGGTATGGAGTGTCTTAACACTAGGTACCTATGGTTCCTGCGATTCCACCTGCCTACCATGAACGAAATAAAGCGTGAAGCTTAAAAAAAGGATATACATATAAATACACACCATAATCTTTGAAAATAAGATAAGTCTTTTTTACATTTATCACTTCAAAAGACTGTACCTCAGTCTCTCTCGTTATATATTACCAATAGACCTTAACCTTAGCCTGAACTGCAGCTATTCATCTCCGTTCGGAATGACGTACCAAAATAAACATATAACAAACGTAATGTGGTAAGAAAACAATCAATAAAAAATACGGAGAGGCAATTAAGAGTACCGCATAAACGTATCACTCATATGAGACGCTCTTAACACTCTCCATAAACGCCTGAGGCTACTCACACTGTCTCTTCATGTAAAAACAATATATATTAAAACCTCTAGGCCATGAGGACCGTCGTGGCGCAGACGCGCAACGTCTGCCTGTAACGGTTTCGATTCCCACTCGGGGAAGATGGATTTTTCTATTTCCATTTTCTTCGCTCTAAAAATTAGGCAAAGCGTGGCGTTGAGTTTCAAGACTCAACACGCAATGTCTCAAAAAAGGCGGATAGCAGGCACCGAGAAAGCAGGGACTAAAAACTGAGTGTCTTCACACTAATTTCCTATGGTTCCTGCAGTTCCCTCTGCCTACCCTGTCATGTGCGGGATAAAGGGTGAAGCTCTAGGATATTCGATATATAAAACCAATTAGCTTTAACACGCCTACGTTACTATGATCTATACCATACTATACTATGCTATATTATGGCACTCTATTTAGTGGACAACCAACCTAAACTGCCTGGGGCATAAATAAAAGGCATACATAATATTCCAATGAATCTTCGCTTGGTGTTTTTAAAACAAATAACTTAAATCATGTCGTCCACTAAAGGTTGCATGGATATGGGGTAGGGGGTAGGAGGGGAAATGGGGGGTGAGTGGGAGGGGTAAAGGCAATCAACGTGCGAGGATTTACGATGCGCCCGAGGCGGTCAGTTCAGGAGTTTGTCAACGGACTGAGGGCTGTAGTGGAATTTTAATGAATGATTATAGAACGTGTAATACTGTTACTATACCGATAGTAGTTGTACAAATATCTTTCTTTATATAAAGTGATGATGGAGAATGCGCTGCCTTGTGCTTCTAAGGTAATAAATATGTGCTTAAAACTATATTATATTTCTTAATTTAATTTGTAAAATTATTGTAATATTAAATTATATGTATTTTGCTTTTAAATAATAAGCTCCAAGGAAGTTATATTTTAAATTATCTGTTACCTTAAGTATCTGTTAGCTTTAAGCCTTACACTGCATATAGTAGAGTAGGCAGCATTTCATCATCAATATACACATTATAATATATATATGTATATATATATATACGTATATATATATATATATATATATATATATATATATATATATATATATATATATATATATATATATATATATATATATATATATATATATATATATATATATATATATATATATATATATATATATATATACATATACATATATATATTTGTTAATTAAATATATTATGAACAATAATCGTCGCTATCAATTAAGTTGTTATTAATTATTAAAAATCGACTTAATTATCGATTAAGAAAATCAAGACAAACATTATTATGCTTATTTAGTAGATAATAAGTAAATAATCGATATTCTATAATTATCGATAAAGGTTGCGTATTTATATATTATACAGAAATTATACTAAAATTATAATGATCTCATTAAGACATTATATAGTAGAGATTTGACTTTTAAGTGCAGTATCTTATATATATATATATATATATATATATATATATATATATATATATATATATATATATATATATATATATATATATATATATATATATATATATATATATATATATATATATATATATATATATATATATATATGTTCTAATAACAAAAGCTACATTATATATCGTTGGCGATATGATTGCGCCGGCGCCGTATTGTTTAATATTCAGGATCCACTACTCGACTTTATTTATGCGACTATAGATTAATTAAACTAAGGACATGGTGCATTTACATAAGACATGGTGGTTGCATTTGGACCGAGTGTGGGCGAAACATCGCGTGTACCTTTCATACAACTCTTTGTAATAGAACTTTTGCCTTTTGCCTTATTTATTCAAATTCACTTGTATTTGCTACTTTAGTGTAATGTGTTTGTTGATCGTAATTAAGCTAATATATTATATTTAAAGGAAAACCACTTTTATCTTTACTTTACTACCTGAATACCTTAGTTAATACCTTACCTTAGTACCTTGGTATGGATTAACACTTAAAAAAAAGACATAAATATGTACAATATAGATTTTACTTCCATTTTTTGAAGTCTGTGCCACCAAAAACGTTTGACTCTGAAAGCGACGACTGTGGATTCGATTCCCATTAAGAAAACTTAATAATTTAATTGTTCTGGAAAAAAGCCAAAGCACTACTATCAACTACGTCAAAATTTTAACGCGATGTATCACAGAGTGTCTAAACACCACTTCTCCTTTAACCATAGGAAAAGCTTGAAAACAATTATTTTTCTTTTTAATATCTAAGGCAATTTCATAAGTTTTAAATTTAATATTAATATTTTTTAAAATTTTATGATATATTTAATACAATAAATAGGTAAGTAAAAAATATTTTTTTGAAAAATCAGTTAGCAACTAGAGCATTGAACTCGTCGGCCATATTTAATTCTTAATGCATTATTTTATTATAATGTTATAATTTAAATTAAATGTATGAGGTTTTTATTTCATTACTAGGTATTATAATGTGGGTAAAGTATAAAGTTTCACAATTGTATATAGTTTCAGTAAAATAATAGATATTATTAATAACTTTTACATTTGGAAAAAAGCTGTTAAAAGCTTAAAAAAGCTGTTAAAATATAATGCCGTTATTTACAATTTGAATGATATTCTAGTTTAATTTTATGCAATTATTTTAAAAAATCATATCAATTAATTAAAATTATTATTAGCTCAAAAAGCTCAAAGTTTTTAATTTTAATTAGTCAGGTTAAATACACTCGCTGCACCAAAAGAACTTAGAATAGAAGCTTTTCAAATGATCTGCGTAAAAGCTATTCTGTCAATAACTGTAAAGGCTGTATAGTATCACAATTTATGCCTTCAATTCTCTTGATAGTAACATAAGCTCTATTTAAAGGTGATATTATTTATTAGGCGTCAAGCTTTTCATTTCTAAATGTCTGTATGTATATATATATATATATATATATATATATATATATATATATATATATATATATATATATATATATATATATATATATATATATATATATATATATATATATATATATATATATATATATATATATATATATATATATATATATATACATATATATATATATATATATATATATATATATATAGTTCAATGAACGTTCACTCGAAGGAACGTGTACATTAAAAGTAATTTAAAATAATCTAAATGAGTAAATGACCTGAACACATGAAAATCAAGATACGTCTATTTTTAGCTAGAAAGTGTGTAACGAAGTAACTTTACTATATCTTATTTAAAAAATTCTAAGCTTTTTTCTAAGCTTATAAGCTGAAAGTTTTCCCCGAGCTTTACTACAATAATAAGCTTAAAAAATGAACAATTTCCATAATCGGTTAAATAATCAACATCGTTAGCCGCGCGGGCGCACATAAATAAGTATCTTTGTGTAACGAGTGTTGGTCGCCGGGGGCTACCACTGTAATTGCTTTGAAATATATCATATTGCTTATTGTTTATTTAGCGCACCTTTTTGTTAGGTAGCGCCAACACGCCGCCTTGTAGTCCACAACCGATAGACTTTTAATTAAAATATTCCTCACGATAATACGATGCGATATTAAAAAATGTCATATTTGTAGGTATATAGATATATTCTAAAGTTAGTTTCGTTAGGTAAGTTAGTAAGGTTAGTTGAGTTAGTTAAGTTAGTTAAGTTAGTTAACTTAAAAAAAGAGGTTTAGGAGGTAGATTGAAAAGGTTTAACTTCACCAACTCACAAAATAGATGTTATTTGAAAATAATTTATATAAGCACAATCCAAACCAAATTCAACCAATTGCAGTATAATTTTGTAATAATTAACTGGCCTCCAATTAGACTTGTAACGATCAAAACACTGTACGAGTGTGCCATAAAAGATGGGCCCAATCATACAAGATGGACGGCTTCGAAACTAGCTAAGAAATTTACGACTTATTTACTTAATATTTAACTCGCTCTTTATAACTTCTTTGTCTTTGTCATTTGTCAAAATTAAGAATATGCCGGGACGAGTATCCGAGTGTAAATTTTAAGTTTTTATAATGTATCGACCGTTAATTAGGTTAAGCCAAGCGTTGGGCGCTAACAACTTTTGTCATAAATAATTCTTTAACATGACAGAGGACCTTATATGGTGGAATTTGAAATGTGATTTTAATAGCAATCTACACATTTTTTTATATGTTGATAATATAATTATATATTATGTTTTTTCATACAATTTCTCTCTATTTTACGTCGTATATTGAGTAGCATAAATTAAACACTATATTTAAATCGGTCCCCTGAATATATTCGAATCCACACTCCTCCGTACACAAATTTCCACGACAATGACAGTATAAAACTAAAAAATTGACGTGCCTTGCTAGCCTTCGCATCAACAAAAGCCGTAATTATGATATGGTAAATAAAATATAAATAGTTATTCAAGCGTACTTAATGCCAAGGATGCAATATGTACATACATATATACACGTACACATATACACTTAGATTATACACTCAAGTATCATTCGTGTATATCGCCGTTTGACACGAGCTGACCTATCGCTTTGATTGTGATACGCCCGTCCAAGATCATTTGGAAATCAATAGATTTATTAATAATACCTCTCCATGTGCGGAGAGAATGTTTTTTTTTTTACTTCGATTTCTTGATACGTGTTATATATTTTGTGTGACAGCTTTGACAGGGCGTATATTTTAAATATGATTATGTTACGTCGATTTTTATGTTTTTAAAGTAATTTTTATATGTGCAGAATGAATATAGAGAATAATTTTCCTATATATTTACTAAAAACGTGGCGTTAAACGCAGTATCAGAGGTTTTTATATCTCAATGTGAACGCTTCCTAGTAGAAACAATTTTAATTTTTTTTTAACTTCACGCTTTATTCCGCACTTGGCAGGGTAGACAGAGGGAACTGCAGGAACTATACGAAACTAGTGTCAAGACACTGTTGCTGTAGCTTTATTCCCTGCTTTCTCCGTCCCCGCTTATACAATATGTAAACAAGTTATATTATTATATAATGAAAGACAATTGACAATTGTACATAAACATATACATATAATGTTATATATTGACTTACATATAATATTTTAAAACAATTGATTTATGGACTTCCACTTTCACTATATGGCCGCTTCTACCACTAACGGGGTGGTCGCAGCTACATATCCGACCGTCCGATTAATATATATCGTTCACGTCATATCGACTTATCACAATCAAAATAAATGACAAATGAAAACGTTTTTAATGCAAGTCACGGCATTTCTTACGCTAACATTCCCGTCGTCGCTTTGTATACTGGAGACGGGATTTTCAATAAAACCACTGCACTGTTAGGACAGTGCCCTCTTTTTTTTTCTTTGACAGAGTATTTCTCACGCACCTGCTGCGCTGTGGCTAGTTAAATGGCCCGGATATGTTTGAATTAATCAATTATATATATATATATATATATATATATATATATATATATATATATATATATATATATATATATATATATATATATATATATATATATATATATATATATATATATATATATATATATATATATATATATATATGTTTTTAGATACTATTATTTGAAGTAAAAGTAGGTAATTAAGTCGTTTACAAGTAGAAATAATATAACTATCTATTAAAACAATTGGTTATTATAATCGCCTTAGATTTAAGATTCTAGAAAGGCATATCAAACAAAAATCTAACAAACATATAAATGTTCTTAATAGAAAGCAAATAACTCGTACATTTAACAATTCCAATGATGGCAATCGAATTTGAGAAGATAATGCACCATCACGGCCACACAGCGAGTGGGTCACAATTCTCCACATGATCGAATGACTTAGGAATTTAAGCATCTATTCATACAGTACCTTTGACCTGTCCAAATTAAGTCTAATTTTCTTGAAAAAAAAATCTAATTCTATAAAAAATAATAATTTTTATATATATTATGTTTTCTTTTGAAATTTAACTGGGATTTGTTTTAGCATTTATACTGAGTATTAAATAAAATACTTAAACTTGTAACAATGCTTGAAACAACTTTAAGATAAAAACAAGTACATTTTAAAGTAACTTTAGTTCTTAAAATCCAATCAGCAATACTTGCTAAGAAGGTTAAAGACAAAAAATTATAAATTACACCAAAATATACATATTGTTTCATAAAAAATCAATCGAGCATAGCATCAAGGTATCCAAATCATACACTCACTTGGCGTAATCTTGTTTACAATACACCTGCCTATCCCTAAGGAAGCAGGAGGGATGTCGGTCCAGTTGTACTGCGCATACGCAGCATCTCAAGCACCCCGTGTGCCACGCGCCGCCGCCCACTTCCAGTAGAAACCGATCGGCTATCGGTTCGCCGCAAGCACAGCATGTACGGTGCTCCGTCTAGGAATAAGAATTTCAATTGTTATTATATGTATTTTTTTATATTATTATTATTATTATATGTAACATTATGTCATTATTATTATGATATGTACCATTGTCATATAAAAATATAGGACTGTAGTGGCGCAGAGATTTATGGGTTCGATTCCGCAAACCGTCGAGCGAGAAGCACGGCGCAGTTCCGTCAATCAAACGTTCAAAACCTTGAAAGGTGGAATATGGAGGACGAAGTATCTTAGCACTTGGTTCCTACAGTACCTGTGGTTCCTTCCAACGGATCTGCTATGCGCGAGACAAAGAATCAAGCAAGCATCAAGCAATTCGTGACACAATGGGTAACACAGCAGTACAGACAGAAAAATTTGAGCTCTTCATCCAAATGCATACATTTATATTGAGTAATATAATTTTTGATTATATTTGATATAAATATTCTGCATATAACAAGATATACAAAGTGAATGTAGTGTTAAGACACTTCGTTCTCTGTTTTCCTGTCCAGACATTGTATGTTGAGTGACGAAGTGACCGAATAGGGTATATTAATAGATAAAATTTAGTTTTTGTTTGTAAAAACTAAGGCGTAATCACTAAAATACTTATTTAAAATCTTATTTTAAACTTACAACATTAGAAATTTTAACACTACATTATTAATAATAACAAGTGAAAGCCCAAAGCCACAGCAACTGTAGTCTTTGAGCTGAAACTTAAACTCAAAAATATCAAAGAGATAAAAAGAAATATTTGGAGCTTATATTAATTGAATTCACGCAGAATTGCTTGAGTGTAATTGTAACAACTAGCCATATGAGTTTGACGCTTGCAAATTGTTTGGCAAGGTTATTGGAATTGCATTGGTAAAATTTATTAAATTTTATTTTAATATCTAGTTACGTTAATTAAATAGAAATACACACACAAATCATTTATCTGTCTTAGACACAACACCACAGATTAAAATATAACCAACACTGTTGTAAGCAGTCCTAAGCTCTACACTGTCAACGATGCTATCCATATAATAGACTGATATAAAATATGTAGCATGTAACTTTATTTTATACAGAAACAAAATTTTGGTAGCGTTTTAAAAATTTCGAATGGGATTGGTGAAAGATATAATAAATAAAATGTACACAATATTTTAATTTTACTTAATTCATTTTTTAAAAGCAAATGGATTTAAAATAGTTCAAAAAGCTGTTTAAAGCTTTACGCTTTATTCCGTATGTTGCAGGGTAGGCAGAGGGAACTGGAGGAACTATATGAACCTAGCGTTAAGACACTCCATTGCTTAGTTCCTGCTTTCTCCGTCCCCACTTCTCGCCTTTTTCGAGGCGTTGCGTGTTGAGTGGCGGAACTCAACGCCAATTTGCATAGTTTCCAGAGCGAAGAAAATGGAAATAGAAAAATCCATCATCTCCGACTGGCAATCGAAGCCACAAACCGTCGCGTTTACAGGCAGACGCTGAGCCTCTGCGCCGGCGGCCTATATATTTAGGTATTATATAAAATCACAGTAGATTTACTAAGCAAATTTAAAACATACGGTATTTTGTTTTACAAAATTTATGAAGTCAGAACCAAAGTAAAAAAGGAAAAAAATGGTTGCCTGTAAAGTGGGTTTTACGGGCGAAAATTTTACGTGACAACGTCTTTTTCTCGGTAGAATATTTATTGATATGATTAATAATTATAATATAAATTGCACAAATTTTAACTATAGAAAATATATGTTGTTTACTAAAACATTGTACATGTTTCAAGTGATACGCGCGGCGGACCGATCATAGTTCGGTGACAGTTGACACATCGTTACGTTACCTTTTTCATATGTGACTCCGAGCCGCACAACCTAATTTAAGACGTTGTCACGTCAAAAACTCACACAACTAGTAGTAATATAAACTAGTAGTAAATATTAGTAACTATAGAAAAAAAACAACAAAAAGCATATTACAAAATCATAACATCATAGTAAAATAATGAAATAACATTAGCTTCACAGTCCATCGCCATACAGTCGTCGTTGTAAATTCGAATTCGACATGTGTCGCTTTACAGGGGGTGTGGCTGAGTAATCTAATAGAGGTGTTGCATAAATAACTCACACCCTATGCTTTGGAAACATAAAGAATTGATTTAATCAAATATTTGCTAACCTACGTGACGATAATAAAATATTTGTATGTTTTTCTGTCTATATATAAATTTAAGTTGTCAAAATGCTCTATTTTGTAATGTCAAAATCAATATGTAAATCGATGTAGTGACAATATTATCTTTGAAACGTGTATATTTTTAGTTTTCTATAAAATTATTATCATAATTATATATTATTTGTGGAAGCGTTTTAATTGCGCACACTTAGAGTGGCGAGGTTTTGTCCTATAATATTACTTTTGATAATTTATTAAAGATCTCGAAAAGGCAGGTTAGTATAAGATATAGCCGTTATTCAATTGATAATTGATTAAAAATATGTTTCTAGTTTTACTATCTTAAAAAAAGGCTCATCTTTTAAGTTAATAAAACGAATGCCGAATGAATAAACGCCCATGTTACTGCACGCATTCTAGTTAAAATATAATCTGGAAACTGAAAGTAAACTATACCTATAACATCATAGTCATCTCTCCATTTCCTACTCTATTTGGAGTAAAATAATAAAAAAAATTAAACTTTGTATCAATAATCAACCGAATATACGAATATTATTATAAGTGTCTACGTTAGCTACAATATTGATTGAGAAAATCCTTGTGGCGCAGAGGCGTAGCGTCTCCCTGTAAACGCGACGGATTGTGGGTTTCAATCTCACTCAGGGAAGGTGGTGTTTTTCATTATCATTTTCTCTGCTTGGTCAATTAGGCAAATCGCGGCGTTAAGTTCGAAACTCAACATGCAAAGCCTCGATAAAGGGGGAAAGCGGAGAAGGGAGTGTCTTAACACTAGGTTCCAATAGTTTCTGCAGTTTCCTCTGCCTAAACTGCTATGTGTGTGAAGATAATCGTAATCATTGATTAAGAAACGGTGTTTAAGGCGTTCCCTACACTGCTTGTTACATATTTGCGGAACTAAACGCTTTTTTGCATAGCTTAACGCTGTTTTCTCTTACTATAGCGAGGAAGTAGAAATTATTAACAATTGGGAATCACAGTCATTGCTTCTAGATACAGTAGTAGTACAACACCACTGTGCCACGTTGGCCTCGAATTAAGGAAGTATATGTATACATATACATATATTTAAATAAAACATATACATATACTTAAATAGAAACATAAAGATATCCCCGCAAATTAACTTTGACATTGTAAATACCATGTATAATGTAATTAGCATAATTTGTGGCTTGTTTGGACCTACTTAAATGACTCCATTTTCCAGTCCCTTCTGTTTTATATATGTACCTAGATGAAGATAAATATTTGATATATCAGTATCCTTAATATTGTAAATTTGTATGTTGTCGTTTGTAAGTAAAGAATAATTTGATTTTAAAAATTGTTTTACTTCAATATATACTTTTAGGTCTTGAAGCATAATATAAGCAAGTATGAGGTTCAAATTTCGCAGTGGTAACATTTTAACTTAAAATGATCGAAATTTTGCCAAAGTTAGTCCACGTTATGTATAAAAATATATAAAATAATAAATAAGCCCTCAAATAAATCTACAATTACATATTATAACACAAACTATAGAAATAAACGCAAAAACTCCAGCCATAGACGCCCGGGCGGGACGGGCGTCCGTCAAGGGGTTCTATTGTACCCGCTATTGTACCCCATATAAATTTCCACTCAATACTGACTTGTAACACCCGGCAAATAATAACAAATAAAATAATATTAATGCTTAGCGCTTCTACCCTCGGTGGTAATAAAATATACCGCATTTAACATATGGAAGGACGGAACAAATGCTTCGTGAACTATCCAAATCTGTATAACAAATTTCTTATATTGACACCTTGGAAGTTCGTGTCTTTGCCTATAGAGGAAAGTTTATTTATTTTTAAGAGTTGATGATTTGCTTAGTTTAAAAAGTGTATATATGTTTTTTTTTTTAATAAAATATAGTAAACGCGTCAATATTTTAAAATATAAATTATATTATGCTATATATTTTTTATCATAATAATAATAGCTTTATTGACATCATATAAATACATTTAAATTTCATATTAATTTAAAAATTTTGTTTAAAGTTTAAATACACTGTACAAATTACTCTGACTCCTAAACTAGGTAACCCTGTGACCTGAAGTGAGATTGGCTTAAAATAGAGAACGGAATAACTAAACACTAGACTCTCTCTCTAAACAATTGTGAGAGAAGAAGAAAAAAAGAACAAAAAAGGCGCCCGGGTGGCGCTTACCGTCCGTCGACTTGTGTTTTTTGTAACAAAACCTACTCTACTATAATAATGTTGTTGGAGAGTGTTTAACGCGTCATTTAGAAAGGGTTTGTTTTCATTTTGTCTAAAATTATGCAAATATAAAACGTATCTTTTTTACTCAAACTGTTTTAATATTTACTCGAGTTAATTGTCTTGTTGTTTTGCCTTTTGTTGGGGATGCTGGGACCGAGACCGCACCTTGAGACATTATTTATTATTTAACCGACGTTAAATCTCATTAGTAATAAGTTAAGTATAGCTAAACTGTAATTACTGTTTCAGTGGCTTTAGCATTTCTTAGATCTTGTTATATTTAGAGTTTATTTAGAGTAGATTTATTGTGTTAACACAATTTTTTTTTTACTTTTTCATATAATATAGTACAAAGTCAAAAGTCAAATTCGAAGTTTATAAATTATCCACACCGTCAGAGCACAAGTCAATATATAATATTAACACTTATAAATCGCAAACGTATGGACTATGGCGGATCGTTTACAAAAGCCCGACACTTTAGAGTGATGGTTCCATCACAAAGGGATCGCTATTGATATCTAATAACGGTTGCAGTACAATAATAGCTACACACCCGCTGTAAGATTTAGGCGTGACAGTACAAAAAATATTACACAGGGTCAAGACTCTTTCTGATAATATAAGCGAAAGTAAAGGAGAATGAAGAAAACATATTATTTCACCTTTAAAGTGTGTGAATGTCTAGAAATATATGATGTTCTCATTCCGGGAGAAATGAATTGTTTTAATTTTTTTCGCATTGGCATCACGGCAATAGCGCGGTGTTGTGCTCCGCCACTCAACACGCATTACTTCTATAGGCGGAGAGCGGAGAAACGAGTGCCTTAACATTAGTTTCCTTAGACGATGGTTACAGCGTGAAGCTATAAATTTTTTCTAACTATTTTATTATAATTTGGTTCACAAATATTCCGTATTTCAGCTAAGTCTATAAAAAGACTTAAAGCAAATTCACAGAGTATTAAGAGAGAAACTTTAAACGATGACTTAGTTACAATAGCGAGATCAACCATATCTAATGACGCTTACACAAGTACCGAAAAGGCTTTGTACGATTTGGGCGTGACTATTTTGCAAGAGATGCGCTTCTGAGTGCATTTGCAGTTGCAATTCTGTAGGAAAAAATTGTATATTATTAACCGAGTGTAAAGTTTATTTTTTAATTTTAATTTTTGTTTCTGGACATAATTATAAAGCTTTTGGTTTAATTCTTTCCTTAATTTTGATTTTTTTTTGGCTATGCGAAAAACCAATATAGAATGCTAAGTAATTACTGATATTATAGTATAGAATATACTAACTTTAGAATGCTTAAGCCATAAAAAGAATTTTAATACGATTTCCACTAATCATTTCCAGTAATAAGAGCTTTATATTACTTTAGTGCAGTCTCAGCCGATGAAACTGCGATACATCGATATTAAACATTCAATATTAACTTCGTTAACTTACAATATATTTATTGGACTACGTTGAATTTTATTAAAATGTATAAATAAATGATACAAAAAAATGTGATAACAAGCCAACAGTCCATCTATGAAGACCCACAATTTATGTGATCCGAGTCTATTATAGAATAAAGGAACGAGTTTCTTTAATCAGCTGCCACAATAAATTTTTTTGAGAGTGATTTGTTTTAAATTGGAATCGGTCAATCTGTTTCAAGAAATGAATTAAATCACATTATTATTTTACTTTTCGCTAAATTTTAAAATATTTTGACTCACAATACTGACAGTATTGTAAGTCAAAATAAAGGCGGGCACAGAGAAAGCAGGGACTAAGCAACGGAGTGTCTTATCACTAGGTAGAACGGTCCCTGCTGTTCCCTCTGCCTACCCTGCCAAGTGCGGGATAAAGCGTGAAACTAAAAAAAAATACTGACAGTAAGGTAAAACAACTATCAAAGTATATAAAAATATAACTCTAAGTCCACTTGTAAGATCGGTGTTCAAAAAACCATCGCTTTGAAACTATTGAAAACGCGCCCACTCCACTTAATCTTTGTAACGCATTTATCATGTTCAAGAGATAAAAATACCACCGAGATCTGTCTCGTACAATAAGATACAAGCTTCTCATGCCCGATACGAGGCAGAAAGTCAATTATATTTAAATATAAATCGGATTTGCAAACCTAAGCTGAGGACAATGGGGCTTTGCGGGCAAGCGACAGTAGGCCGGCGGGGGGTCGTGTCACGCCACCCCGGTTTACCCACCGATTTGCAAATTATAAAGTCACAATTATTACCCATCGACTATCTATATTTACGCATTAATTTTTTTGGTAAAATTGGGATACTAGACTATGTTTTACCTTAACTTTTTACCTAGAATAAATACTAGGTAAGTTTTAGAGCTTTTAGGTAAATACAACGCTTAATACGCAATAAAGTTTTAATGTAATATAATTTTTTTTTCAACAATACGACTAAACGAGATGTAGTTTTCTTTAAAATTACCATAACAGTAGTCAATCTCGGAAGCTCGGTGTTTTATATTCAGGAAGGCGTTCGAGGATGATCGACGGAAAATATTTATATGGAATCAAAATGTTCGTGAGTTCAACGAGATGAAAGCTTAAGTATTTGATTTTATAAACAAAATATTGATTTACGGAATAAATAAAAAAAGCTTTTATTTAATTCTTCCTTCTAAACCTTCTAAAATATAACTGAAAACATAGATATAAGCTTAAAGCTTTACATTTTCAACTGCAATAAAATTTCAAGATAATCAAGTGAGAAAAAAAGCTGTGTAAGCAAGGGGGGGCTGGGGCAAAGTGTCTCAGCGGGGAGTCCCCGCAGTATAATGGGCACAGATTCACACCATTCACACGTCGGTTTCGGTGTGCTTTTTTTTCTGACGGGTCACCATCAGTCAATGATCGGTCGGTCGACGTGACACCTGGTGGTTTGAGATCAACCGTTTGGAATAAGCTGTGTTGTAATTATTTTCATACTCTTTAACTATTTGGTTTATAGATTAAACAATTATTTATATTGATAATTAGAACTATAGGGAACTTTTCAAAAATATCAAAATGTTTTATTTATAGCCCTGTCTTTGGTTAAGTGAAATGATCAAAAATAATAATTAATTACTTCAGAAACGTTTACAACAATAGTAAGTCAAAGCGTATAAGAATTACTAAAAATAAGTTTTAAAAAGTGCACAACAACTTAACAAGACGTAGATAGATAAAAGTGTTAATATTATTATTTATTAATGTCGATTTACTTATACGAGATAAATTAAGCTTTTATTTATATGTAAAAAGTAAGCTTTTCTTATATCATTACGTCTATGAGGATCTTGGGTGTCTCAAAGCTTGGCTCATCTTCTATAAGAGTATCCATAGAAAAAGGCATGTTTATGCAAATTAAACGTATTATGTGGTAGCAACTGGTGATTTTAGAAAAAGCTCCAAATTGTTGTGTTTCTTAGAATTGACCAAAAACTGTCGCCTTTGTGTTGCTTTACATTTATCAAAAATATACAAAAAGATACTGTTACGGGCTCTATTATGTGATTTTTTTGTTAAACAAACAAACTGTGAATTTTTTATCACACTTACATTATTAGATATTAGTTCCAAATGATCCAATCTTGATAAAAAAAAGCTTTTAATTTACGCTAAACTAAAAAGAGCTTATTTTTTTTAAGTAACAAGCATGTTCTTAAAGGCACTTCTATATACGTTTCAAAAATACTATTTATGCAAGTCAAAGGTCTAAGCCTTGTTTAGGTCATATTTATTTAATAAAAAAGCTCAAAGCAGCAAGATTTTACATAAATAGATACAAATAAGATAATTTTTGATAATTATTATAATAAAAACGAAAATTATGATAATGATACAAAAAAATGACGGTATAGTCAATAATTTGTAACGTTTGGAGGCACACAAGAAATAATAAAAGCTGGAGATTTTGTTTCATTAAAAGCTCTAAGCTCAGGATTAACTTTAAAAAAGCTATGTTATATAGCCTACAAAACAAGGCTATAAGGAAGGCTATATTGAAAGCAAAAACGGAGTTGCCAGTAATTGTAAATTTCTGTACAGAATTTCAGTAACTATTTATTATTCAAATATCTACAATCTGTAGAAAAGATTTTCAAGTCACCCCATCTTTTGTAAAGCTCATGCAATATTACACTTTATTATTGATGTTATAAGCAATATTTTCCCTCATCAACATTCCAGCCACCCCTATGCGTCTCAAAGGAAAGTTACTATTATTTCACAACGTCCATTCCTATAGCTAAATTGTATTACGAGTACTCTATGTTATAAATTGAGCTTTATTTTTAAAGGTATAAGGTATGTTTTTGAGTAGCAATGTGTTGAGTACACAGCGGGCGGGACTGGGCGTGTCGCAATGACGTCATTGTTTGCTCGCGTCTTGTAAGTAGAGGTTTTAACGGTTGACTCCATGTTCAATTGAAACTTGCTGCTGCACATTGATTTACTTGTGTGTGTATATATATATATATATATATATATATATATATATATATATATATATATATATATATATATATATATATATATATATATATATATATATATATATATATATATGTGTATATATATATATATATATATATATATATATATATATATATATATATATATATATATATATATATATATATATATATATATATATATATATATATATATATATATATATATATATATATATATATATATATATATATATATATATATATATATATATATATATATATATATATACTACGACTTAATGCAGTTGTATGTAGATAGGCATATCTACATAATATCGTCAGCTATCTATTTACTAATTATAAATACAATATGTCAGTAAAAAAATATATACAAAATATATGAATATATTGAGAGAGCATACTATTATTACTTTTAGTAAGGATTTTTAATTCTCATCGCATTTACAGTTTCCTGCTAACCATTAAAACAAACAAATGCAAAATTATTTTAGAATATTACAAATGTCAAATACTTATTTAAATGTATATTTATTTTTATTTGAAATAAAGCAATAATGTTACGATAAGAATTTATTTCTAGTAAAAAATGTTGTTGCAAATAGTTTATGTAGAGATAGCAAGAAAAAATATTAGTATATTTGTATGTTATGAAATTCTATATAATACGTTGAGGACGTAGCGTCTGCCTGTAAACGCGACGGTTCATGGGGTCAATTCCCATGAGAGATAGATGAATTTTTTCTTGGCAACGAGTGGTAAGGGCGGAATCCTGGAAACGGAGTGTCTTAACACTAAGTTCCCATGGCTCCTGTAGTTCCCTCGGCCTACCCTGCTATATGCAGAATAAAGCGTAAAGCTAAAAAAATAATACAGAATTGACTTGTCAAATTGCTTTTTTGCTCGACAAACTTCCAAACAGTCTTCCACGCGTTGCTATTACCATCTGATCAGAAGTTTATTCTCTATGTTTTCTCCTTTCTCCTCACACAGTTGGATAAACATATTTTTTGACAGCATTTGTTCATCTCATTTTTGATGTTGCGCTGGATAGTGACAGCATCAAAATACTTGAAATTCCCGCATTGAAGAAGTAAGTGGAGTTTTAAAAAATATCGTTTTTGTCGGATTAAAATGTAGAAATGAGTCACTTTCACTTAAAATAAAAATACTACACAAAAAAGCTAATTATAGCTTGAACAAATACAAATCATATGCGACTTATTATAGGACTTATTATAGGACTTATCATAACTGACTTAATTGCACCGTAACAAGCACACAACCAAAACGTATCAACTATTTCGAAGTCGGTTAAATCTAGTTTCCTACTAAAAAGCACGTGTTTCCGAGCACCTACCCCATCTATAGATAGCTAATAAACACTTCGCAGGAAATGCGGTTAATTAACTTATCGTTATCTTAATATATTTATCTTGAACATTTTTAATATATTTATAGATACACATTATTTGAAATATAAGAAATTTTCCTTACGGAACGCTTTGTATCAAACATTTTAAATATAAATGTCGTTTAATAGATCTTATAAAGATAAGGTGTGCTAGCGCAGTTGGAGGACGGTTTAGGATTGAATTTGTTGGACGTATGTATGTTCAAATTATCAATAATTACTCTATACCTTATTTTACTCTTTTGTCTTGATTTCATATTGAATTATAAAACTTATTGCTAGTGTTGTCTCACTAAAGATTATATTGCCCTAAGCTTAGTAAATAGTTTAATATGTTAATATTTATATACCCCTATATAGTTTAAGTAACGCTGTATTCGACCACTTACATGAATGTTCACGAAACAAGCGGCGAGACAAAATAATGATCAATAGTAAGGAGTCAATAGCTTCACTTCACTAGTACACTTAACTCCTGTCACTTTACAGCAACAAATAGATATGTTTAAATAAAAATACAATCAATATTCTTTTATAATATAAGAAATAAGGAAACTATTTTTTTTAATGATATGTAAACATATTAACATACAACAATAAACACAACACAGAAACTTAGATTGATCACCCAATTTGTATCGATCGTAACAAGCGTCGTATGTTTCCGTTTCAAAAAACCCATAACAATCCCATAAGGTAATAAAATATTCCTAAAATGAATCGAGGGCGCCAAACTCCATTTATATGTATATATATATATATATATATATATATATATATATATATATATATATATATATATATATATATATATATATATATATATATATATATATATATATATATATATATATATATATATATATATATATATATATATATATATATATATATATATATATATATATATATATATATATATATATATATATATATATATATATATATATATATATATATATATATATATATATATATATATATATATATATATATATATATATATATATATATATATATATATATATATATATATATATATATATATATATATACATATATCTATATCTATATATATATATATACATATATCTATATCTATATAGAAATATCTAAGACCAGTACTATAGCAATCGTCAAGATTTTTGACGGCGAGACGCCGTGAAGAGATCATTAGATTTTTGTGGAACAGAAAACATTTGGGTAGTATTAAGTAATAAACAGTCAATAAAAGGTGAAGGCGGTGAAAAGATCGACTAATTATGGACAATTGGACGCTATATGCTCGCCCCCCGGCGTGATTCACTAAAGTTATTGCGTATTGGAATTAGCTTTGTTGTAGTACGGTAGTATGGTAGATAAGTTTAAAACTAAATTCAAAAGGTTGATAAGATTTGAGCAGGGTCGTCAGTTGTATTCCAACGTATTGTTTCGTATATAGAATATATATATATATATATATATATATATATATATATATATATATATATATATATATATATATATATATATATATATATATATATATATATATATATATATATATATATATATATATATATATATACCTATATATTACTTTTTAAGCCAATGTTATTTGTTTTCCAATTTTGGTAAAAAAACTTTGACCATATATTTTTATTAAGACAATTTGATATCTTTTTAATATTTTTAAATTTAAATGAATGTGAATTTCATAACAACATTAATTGCAAATATTATTTATATTTTTTTGATTGTAACTATGTTTGTGTAAATAGTTTTACAAATTGTGATTTCCTGCTCAATATATATATATATATATATATATATATATATATATATATATATATATATATATATATATATACATATCTATCTATCTTAGAAGGAAGCGGATCAGTAAAATAAAAAGCGGCGAACGAAAACCTCCACTTAGTATTCTCTATTTCTGTATCATACAGATTAAAACAAAATAAAGAAGATTTTTAAGTTTCAATTTAAAGTACACTAGTTCTCACTACACTTGTAAAGTGTAAAAATTAATTTAAATATAATTTATAAATAAAATTTAATGGTACATCCAACTTGTACAATACGGTATAGGTAAGCTAAGCTGGTTAAGTAATATAGTTAGTGAGCGTTGATGTCTAATGTATGAAAATATTACTGTGTGTACAATATTATAGGTCATGTGCGTAAATGCGTAACCCTCGTTGTTATGTTTATACATCTTCAGCTAGGCACATGATATATTAAAATTATATTAATTACAAGTTTGTTATAATAACATAAACTAACAGACCTGAAAAGATCTCAAGAACTTCTAGTTCTTATTCATTTCAAGATTGATAATTTGTTGGACAGTTTGTTTATTGAAAAAATCTCGCTATATACTGTCAACGATTACAATATATATATATATATATATATATATATATATATATATATATATATATATATATATATATATATATATATATATATATATATATATATATATATATATATATATATATATATATATATATATATATATATATATATATATATATATATATATATATATATATATATATATATATATATATATATATATATATATATATATATATATATATATATATATATATAGACAAATATCTCTAAAGCAGCTGTAAATTACTTCAAATGCTCTATTACGGTGTCGCTACATTATCCTCAGCCTATAAGAAAAGAGCAATTAAAAATAGTAAACACTAATATATAATAACATGATTTCTTCTATCTAACGACCTTACTTACTCATTCAAACTAAATTAATAATCTCACATATGATTTAAAGCTCCATCCCGCTCAACATCGACTAGATTAACGCGAAGCATATTAGCAATGATAACAGAAAAAAAGTTAATAATTTTAGTTTTGGGTCCCAGCTGTACCGGGCGAGGTCCGTCCGTCGTTACTGTCATATAACTTATGCGTTAATAGAAGCGGCACGTCTTGCCAACTATTAAATACTATAGACGTTTTACGATAATGCCCGACAAAATCTTATTGATGTATAAATTTGAAATTTCTTCTCTTAACAGCCGAAGGCGCCAGTATTAATAATTCGATGCTAGTTCTGTTTCGTATTTAATTGCTTCGGGCGAGCCTGAGTGTAGTAAATTAAATGGACGGCAAGATTTTAATATTCATAGCGTTTTCAAACAAAAATTCTGAACTAATTAAAACTTGTTCATATTTGTGATGGTTGTTCTAAATATTTGCGTTATGTGCTCGTGTTACTTACACTTTGTTGTTATTCCATACAGCAAAGGTAAAAAGCTCAGAGCTTATTGTTGAATCACTGTGAGAAGAATTAATTATTTCAATTTCCACCACTCAAATGGTTTTTTAAGTTCAAATTTAAATTACACTAACTGTCTCTACATCCTGTAAAATGTTGGCTCAGATTTTAAAAATCTCATCGTACAAAAACAAATACTGTTTCTATTTAAATTTCTCGCAAAAAAATAAGCTAACAGTTCATTGTAATTGTAGTAACAAACGGTGGGAAACGTAACATTACGTTCCTTTAAAAAATCTTCATTGCTAAATAAAATTAATAACATATAAGCATCACTATCTTAATCTCTCATCAGATGATTATTATCAGCTACCCGATAAGTTTATCAAGCGGTTCGGCGGACTTATTTAAATGTTTTAATATGCTTAAAAATCTCGATTTTCTATAATGATCTCTTCATTTCATCTCATCTAACATCTAACGAGACGGTGTTTGATTGTTGATCTTTCACTCGGGGTTAATTATAATTAAAATTGTTTATAGTTTTTGTAATGTTTTCATCTCTATTTGAAGGTAATTTAAGCATCTGTTAACTTAAAAGTGAATATTTTTAGTTCCACAGTCAAATTTGGCTTGAAATAGTCTAATATATTATTTCAACGCTCTGTTTTTTAGCTTTATGTTATAATTATATAGTTGGGTAGAAGGAGATAAGCTAGTGTCAAGACGCTTGACTCACTGAATTAGATATGTGTGAGTATGTATTTACTTGCCAGATTGTATAAATAGAAATATTTCTTCCAAATTATTCAATTTCAACACAAATTCAAAATTTTCCCAAATTCAAAAGATGTAGAGTGAGCAGTTTCTAAAAATATTAGATGGTACACTTTGGTGTAAAAATAGTGAAAAAATCCTATGCGAACTCTTTTTATTATTTGACATATCCTAAAAAAGGTATATATTTTAACAAATTAGTCAGTGCATATAGCTATGTATATTCCGAATTTTAGATTTTTTCGTGTCACAAATATCGAGACCTTAAAATTGTTCATATTATGTTATTCATCCTAATATATATATATATATATATATATATATATATATATATATATATATATATATATATATATATATATATATATATATATATATATATATATATATATATATATATATATATATATATATATATATATATATATATATCCTATATATATATATATATATATATATATATATATATATATATATATATATATATATATATATATATATATATATATATATATATATATATATATATATATATATATATATATATATATATATATATATATATGCATAATGCATCAACATATGCATATTTTCCATATTAAATGAATATAAATTATTATTAAACAAGTATTATATGTTTTAAATTAAATATACAATTTTGTTTTGATTATACAAATGCTTATTTAGACTGAAACGTGTCGGGTACCGCGTTCCGCTACTAAATTTACCGAGTTATTTATTAATAATTAGCAGTATCCTCATTCCATATTATTAAGGTTTAATTTACAAATTATCGTTAGGTTAGGTTAGGTTAATTTAAAATTAAAAAAAGATGCGTTTACCTAAAAAAAGTTAAAGATTGTGGAATAAAACGCTCAATTTAAAACTTTAAAGCGAGAAGATAGCGAAGTTTGAAATAATTCAACATAATCTGCCGTCAAAAAACAATACAATATAAAGAGACACTTAGTCATCACCTAATAAAAAAATCAAGAACAGCAAATTACAGTACTATGAAGTAGTATAGTATCGACGTATGTATCTATAGTCGTCGAGCTGCGGGGAGCCGCTCGTGCCCCACCTGCTTGAACACGTAAATACCTTCTATTGTCTAGTTAAACACAATCAAACTTATATCCCGCTGATAGCTTAAAGAAAACCTGGCCTGGTGGTCGGTCAGACGGACTTCCAAATTTACAAGCAATATTTTAGTATTATATGTAATATAAGTGTTTATGACGTGTTATTCGGACATTAAGGATGAGGTTTTTTTATAGCTTCACGCTTTATCCCGCACATGGCAGGTTAGTCACAGGGACTGCTGGGACTGTAGTAACCTAGTATTAAGACACTCCGTTGCTTTTGTCCCTATGCTCTCCGTCCCTGATTTTCGCCTTTTTCGAGGCAATGCGTGTTGAGAGGCGGAACTCAACGCCGCACTGTACCTAGTTGTTAGAGCGAAGAAAATGGAAATAGAAAAATCCCTCTTCCCCGAGTGAGGATCGAACCTACTAACCGTTGCGTTTACAGGTAGACGCTGTGCCTCCGCGCCACAACGGAAGGATGAGAACATAACATACACTTAAACATTTTATTTAGCCCAAAATAATTTCAAACGCAAAGAAATGTTAAATATTGAAACCATAATATTAATAAAACAAAAAAAATAGGAATAAAGGAGTATTTCGAATATGTACCTAATAACACTAGAACCAGCCGTTTTCGATAACGACCAAGCTCTCAAGTCAATTAAGCTATACGTATACGTTATACGTTCATGTGGCGCCACGGAGAATTGCCTACACGGTTATTAAAACTTTTGTTGTTAACATTTTTATAGGAATAGCTTTACAATAATGTGCTTATGCGTCCATTGCATAGCACGAGGTGAACTTATACCTATATAAAGTTGTTGCACGTCGATAAGCGATGTCTGACACAGTATTATCTCAGTGACACTGGAAAATATTTTTTTCTTTAATTTTTAGCTTCTCTCTATATCTAGCATAGAGCAGGATAGCTCTATATTTTTTTATAATATTTCTTTCGTCCAAATAGAATTTAACAAGCATTTTTAAATCGTTGAATGGACGTGTCTCTACTACTATATGGAAAGATAGTTTTGCTGAGAAGTACTGGCAAGAAACTCAACAGATTCTCTTCACTGTGAAACATTGCGTTTAAAGAGGAACGCTAAGACTATGATATATCACATTCTAACAAGGAATAAATAAAAAAAAAAACTAAATTTTAACAATAACCGAATATAAATAACCTTTTGTACATATATTTTGTTTTTTCTTTGTATCTTTTAGTTTATGGAAATCTAATAACATATGACCATGACTTGTATATATCTCCAACTATATGTTTTGTAATACAAAACGATTCTCCGCCCAAATTATTCTTACTTCGTTATCGAGAAAGGTAATTTTGAAGAAACTGGATATATATTGTTGTAAAACGATAGCAATAGCAAACGAACATCCAATAAGCCGCTAATTCTTTTATAGACGCGTTTGGGAAGATTGTAAATGTAACTACACACATAAAAATTTCTATTTAATATGTTTTATTATAGGTTTACGAGTTGTGTATATATTTTTGTATATATTTTTGTCAATATCGATATTTCTAGTATAATATAATAAAAGAGTAAATAAATTTATATATATATATATATATATATATATATATATATATATATATATATATATATATATATATATATATATATATATATATATATATATATATATATATATATATATATATATATATATATATATATATATATATATATATATATATATATATATATATTTATTTGTAACCAATCACTAGACTCTTAGAAACGATTTTTATGATTTCAACATTTAACAAAATCAGAAGACACGAAATTTGTATGAAAATTAATTTCGGTCGCTCACTTATCAAAAATAACGGCACGATGAAAGAATAAATAACCAAATACACACAAATACAAACCTATTAAACGATCTTATTTTAGAAAATGGCCATTTTATCATCTTAAAATATTAGACGTATTAATTAAAGGAGAGCAAGAATGATTGAATATTTATAATCATAAATATAAAAGCGTTAGAAACTCTTTCAAGTTCCCGGCTCTATCTTTATATTTGTTCGTATTTAGGCGAATTTTCCAAATTTTTTATTGAACAAATAAAGTGAAATATAGTTTTTATATATATATATATATACATATACGTCTATAGAGGTGTCGTTTATATAAAGTTCAATATTCAAGAAAAACATACTTGCGTGTGAACACACGTCGCTCTACGATTGACACAAGTGACTCTAGCAATCTGTTTATACAATGGCCCTGTTATTTAATTTTGAATTCAATTTTTATACAAATTAAGTTGAGATTTGATCGATTGGAGCCAGTTCAGACAGCATTTCAATTTAGTAGAGTCAAGTAATAAAGATGTCAGAAGGCCAAAATTTTAAGTTTGTTTTTCACACGCGTTTCTTCAGTTTTGGACCGACCTATATTATTTTATAAATTCACTGTACTAATTGTATTCGTAGTTATTAATTTGTCATACATACATATATATATATATATATATATATATATATATATATATATATATATATATATATATATATATATATATATATATATATATATATATATATATATATATATATATATATATATATATATATATATATATATATATATATATATATATATATATATATATATATATATATATATATATATATATATATATATATATATATATATATATATATATAAATAATAATAATAATAAATTTATTATTACCCATCACCTTAGTATTACATCATTTACAATGTTATCTTAATTTAATATTTATGATCTATGTTATTTTTGTTCTATACTTTTTTGGATAGGAACCCTTGATTGGGTATAAGCCTCCTCCAAATTGTTCCAGTTATACATATATATTACGTACCAAGTAATACTCGAATTATCAAAGATTAACTAAGTATATACATATGTATATAGCAGTAAAGAAATATATTGATGAAATTATTTTTATTTAATGCCAAAGCATGAATTGCACAAATAGCGGAGGGATAGAGAGACTTAGTATCACAACTCTCCATTTTCCACTTGTCGCACCTTAAATGTGTTTAAAATGGTTATAGAATAATCATTTGCCCTGAGTGATTACTGAATCTACAACTAACATGCTTATCAGATGGTATCCCATTGCGCTACGATGACTATTTTTTTACACAAATATTATGTAAAGAGTATTATTTTGTTAAAATATACTGAACTAATATGATATTACATTTATTATTAAGGGTTCAGTTGACGAGATGCTAGCCGTGTAGTCGTTGAGCCGATACGTTTAATAATCATACTGACAATTCATATATATATATATATATATATATATATATATATATATATATATATATATATATATATATATATATATATATATATATATATATATATATATATATATATATATATATATATATATATATATATATATATATATATATATATATATATGTAATTACTTTTACTATCATTTTTGCTTGCTAAAAATAAACGCACATATAACCAATAAAAACATAATACCTATAAGACTCTCGATTATATCGATAACTCCACGAGCCTACTCATATTATGAAACGCACAAAACATATATATGTAACATACATTGTTATATTTTTATTATCTGACACAGAAATTTATACGCGTTTGGAATATTTAATAGGTGTTTTAATAAATAACGTGGAGACTGACAGACTATACTGTTTGTCTTTATAGTTATCAATAAAACGTTTTTTGTTGCGACGCGGCGGTTCTCGGACCCTTAACGGCTATACTTCATGGCTCAAAATTTAAGCTACAACAATGTAATTGGTTGTTAAGTTAAGTTTTTATACTTTAGTAAAGACCCGCCCTGGTTCCGTATATTTTGATTGAGCGAGCTTTTGTTTTTAAAATGATACCAGTTGGTATGTTGATGATACATATATATGTATATACTAAATCATCCCGTATGTAGCGGCGTGGAGAGAGGGAACCTAGTTTTAAAACTTTAACTATTATTTTCTTAGCTTCACGCTTTATCGCGTAGCAGGATAGGTAGAGTTAGTGTTAAGACACTTCGCCCTCCACTTCCCGTCTTTTGAGGCTGTGTTTATTTTCAACACAACATACAGGATAAAATATTGCATAAACCGTAAACCTCATAATCCGTAGCGCTGTAAGCCCAGCACTTTGCTTGTTCGCCACAATGTTCCTAATTATTTCTTCGTCATAATTTGTAGCACCTATTTGACATTTATGTACATGCTTGAACTATTATATAATAATTTAATAATAATTATATATATATATATATATATATATATATATATATATATATATATATATATATATATATATATATATATATATATATATATATATATATATATATATATATATATATATATATATATATATATATATATATATATATATATATATATATATATATATATACATATATATATATATATATATATATATATATATATATATATATATATATACATATATATATATATATATATATATATATATATATATATATATATATATATATATATATATATATATATATATATATATATATATATATATATATATATATATATATATATATATATATATATATATATATATATATATAACAAATATTTTTTTTCACACTATATTAACTAAAGGCAGCCGAAGCTACAAATTGATAAATTACCAACAGGACACGTATAATCCTCTCGAAATAACTCCTTACATGGATTATTGAACGAAAGTATCGACATATAACAAACGCGGTGCCGACGCGTGAGATATGTCGCCTCATTGTGTTCTTCTGGAATACATTTATAAATGTAAAATTTTAATAGTAAATTCATAATAAAAAACCTATCTTAAATACTTTGTACAAAATAAATGGTAGATAATGCATTACAATTACGTTAAACTTCTATGCGATGACAGTCTATTGGTTAAGCCGCTCTTAGCGACTATTATTTCTATACTTCAATGTATAGTATATTTTATTTATTTTAAATTTTATATTTTGTTTTTCTATTTTTGTGATTTTTAAAGTGTTAACCCGCACTGAGGATAGAATAAATACTTAAAGAAAACATATAAAAATTTGAACGCAATGGGACTCGAACCCGCGTCCTCTTGCACGGTTCGCAAGAGTATTATTTTTTGTTTTCTTTAAGTATTTTTTGTTTTTATATTTAAATAATATTTTACAATTATATATTATGTTAGAGTTTATATGTTTGTTTTTCAGACTGATCTCAGGAACTTAGTTAACTTGGAATGTATGATGTGTCATTACTTAGATGTATATTTTCCTCAATCTGGAAATAAACTTAGTACTAATTAACTTAATAAATTCATAAATAATCTTTTAATAAAATGTAAAAAAAATCAAAACTGAAAATTTATTTTCGTTTTCGATTCCGTTAATCTATATATTCGTTTTGTATATGAGCCTTAGAAACATAAGCGGAAAGTCTCATAAATCGTATTTTTAGCTCGGGCTCGGACAACTTCTCAATCGTCTGAAAGCTCCAAATCATCTGAAACTTACGTACACAGCACAGAATAAAGCTTTTTATCAAAATATATAAAAACAATAGTAATTCTAGGAATGTTATCGTAAAAAGTAAAAAACAAATAAAACTAAATTATTTATATCATTTTCGATGAAAATAATTCAATATACATCGTCAGTTAATAAAATTTACAATAAAATTCAAGTAAAAGCTACTGGAGAAGAAACTCTTTGGGTCATACACATATTTCTATATATAAATTAAAGGAGTTAAATCACACCTCAGAAAGGCTTTTGTCGCTTCGTATCGGCGCCCAATGATTTATAGGCCTTGTATAATACGCATTAAACACATTGAACACGTAATAATGAAGTATATAAAAATGATTAAGCTCTTTTACAATAAATTTTATAATTTTATCCCTGTTTTTATTGTTTTGCAAGAAATCTTCGAAGTTTTGGTTTTTTGGTTTGGTTGTTTCCTTTGATCTAGAATTAGAGATTTAAAAAGAATTAGAGATTTCAACGCTGTTCTTTATATTGCCTCGCAAGTGGAAACCGAACTTATATATACGTGTGTCGTTTCTAGTCAGACATAATGCCACTGTGCCACAAAGGTGTCTACAATTTTCTGAATTCATGGTGGTAATCTCAAATTCTTTCTTAGAAATTAAGATATTTGGTTAGGAAATCTTTAATTTATATATATATATATATATATATATATATATATATATATATATATATATATATATATATATATATATATATATATATATATATATATATATATATATATATATATATATATATATATATATATATATATATATATATATATATATATATATATATATATATATATATATATATATTTTATGTTGCTAATTTATATACAAAGGACATTGTCATATTGGTTGTAATGCAAAGATTTTATCTCTTGATAAAATAGAAAAAATAAATTATTAGTGACGTGTGACGTACTCAGGTAAAATTATTGTTTAAGTTGTAACAATATGTACATATATACATACATACACGTATATCGTGTTTCAAAACAATTAATAGCAATAAAATGTGCGAATAAAATCGATTAATTCAAAAATCACAAACAAGTGACTACGATAATTCATCAACTCAGATCACATTATAACAATGATGTATATGTAAAAAATATTTTTATGGCTATATATAGATATAAATTGTTATTACATTTATAACAACCAGCTTTCGCAAGTTTATGGTACCTGATGGGCCGCAATCATGAGTTAACTTTAACTTGAATCACGAGATATATACACCATTTAAAAAGAACTACATTTATATATATTAAAAAATTGAAGAATCAATGCGATGTATCCTACATATTGACTGTAGACATCAACAGAGGGTGTTTTTTGTTCGATCGCTTTGTCCGACCGTCCGTATCGAGTACTATTAAAATTTGAAGGCATCTGTTTGATGAAATATTAATGGGTCTGGATTCCGGGACAGGCGGATAATGCGCAGTGACCGCGAATCGATTTATCATACCAACACCGAACGAAGGTGTTACATTTTTACATATTGAAGAATAAATATTGTAAAGATCTAAAGGAATGCCATTCCTTTAGATTATCTGTGGTTGTTTTGATTAAACCACGTAATAAGGCTGTGGACGTTTAATATTAGAGGCTTTATTACTGTGTATAATATAAGTAGTTTCCTATGTAATTTAAATATCGCAGTATTTAGTTTAGTCGTATATATTAATTTAGTAAATATTACGTACTTCTACTTTTTTATAGAATTTTCGAAATACTTTGTAATGGTGGAATGCAACGCTGCATTTTTTGATAACAGCGATTAAATCAAAATGATTCTTAAATGCAGTGGAAATCGAACCGTTGAACTACGAACTACACAACTTGATTAAAAATATTTACTCACTAAATCATAGGTATAGGTACAAGCTTATCTACTTAATGACATTACACCTTAATGGCAGTATCTGCATATTATACATTTAAAATATCTCGATTCCGGTTGAAAAACAGAGAAAATAGTGTTTAATCTCTGTTTTCTATGTTAATCTTGTTATAAACAAAATACATTACAAATCACGTTACGTAGTATAAATACAATTCTTATACAATTATTATTTCCCTTATATTTAATAATTGTTCCAATAGAGATATGTGTATCTCTAAATGTAATCTGTACATACAGAAACTCGTCTGATTTTATGAAATTCTTTGATTTATTTCAATTGTGCAATGGATGGATTCGTTTTATAATTTCTATAAACGATTAGTCATGTCTGTCCGTCAATCAGTTTTGAGATCGCTATACATACTTGTACATACATTTAATGTAGAAAGAACACAATAAACGTATTTAACCTGGCCATAGTCGTGAGGCCTTTTGATAGTTTATTATTATAGAATAATAAATATATAAGATTTGCCACTATGTTGTAATATAAACTATGAAGTAAAGCTTAAGATCTTATTTTTTTTTTCTAGCTTCACGCTTTATCCCGCATATTGCAGGGTAGGCAGAGGGAACTGCAGGAACCATTTGAACCTAGTGTTAAGACACTCCGTTGCTTAGTTCCTGCTTTCTCCGTCCCCAGATCTTACTTCTTGATATATATTTAGTTTGTACTGTTTTGTATGGACCGTTTTAAATATTTTTTCTCTAATAAATGTTAAAAAAGTTTATGGGTTCTTTTTCTTCGCTCTAGTAACTAGGCAAAGCGCGGCGTTGAGTTGCAATCAACTTGCAATGCCTTGTAAGGCGAAAAACGGGAACGGAGTGTCTTAACAGTAGTTTCCCGCAGTTCCTGCGATTCTCTCTGCTTACCCTACTACGAGCGGGATAAAGCGTGAATCTAACAATAAGCTTTTAAAACAAAAAATGTTAATATACGCGATAAATCCGTTAAAATTGTTTTATTTAAAATGTATAAAAATCGCGAAAATCAAAGAACTTACTAACAATAAGCTCCCAGACTGTCTTAATCGAACAAAACGTTAAAGCTATTTTAAATTACAGTAGGCTAAGTATAACATCAAATATGTAAAAGCTATGCAAAACTTATATCATCATCACAGTTGTTTATCTCAAATAATATGCCTATAAAGAAATTTTCTAAGAAAATTTTAAATATTATTGATCAATCAAGAAATTTCTCTTTTGTCTTATATTGCCTTTCTACTATACTAAATGTACCAGTCGCTTTATATCAAAAGGATCGCAACAGTGCGATTAAACGGCAGTAAAATGACGCCAAAACACGTATTTATGTAGGCTTATCTATTTTAATTTCTAAACTATTCATTAAACTTGTATCGCTTAAATAAGATGTAGATCCGCGAGAAATGGAAACGATCATTATAATATTTAATTTGATAAAATATATGTTCGATTATAGAGAATAAGGTCAATTATATATCTATAAATGCTTATAAAGAAGAAAGAAGTTTGAATAAAAATGTACAATATTTTCAAAATACACAGTGTCAATTCTTATATTTTTATATAGCTTCACGCTTTATACTGCACATAGCAGGGTAGGCAGAGGGAACCGCAGGAACCTAGTGGGTCTGGCGATCTTGACCGCCTTTTTGAGATATTGCGCGTTGTGTGGCGAATCTCAACGCCCCACTTTGCCTTGTTGTCAGTGTGTAGAAAATGAAAATGAATAATCCATCTTCCCCAAATGGGATTATAACCCACAAACTGTCGCATTTACAGGTAGACTCTGCGCTGCAGTGGTCCTCTATATATTTGTATATATCATATATTTGTTTTTCCTCTTTATATATGAAACAATTAATTATTATCGACAGCAATTTACTGAATAAAATCAAAATGTTGAATGTTAGGGATGTTGTGTATATTGAACATTTTTCAGGTTCCATCGGGTGTAAAAACAAATACCAGTCACGTGTCTCCGGTGTCAATTAGTGGATTGTGTGGAAACAACCCTTTCTTCTGCATATAGTAGGGAAACAAGGAGAACCTAAAGTAAAGTCACATTGTTCCTCAAGCACTGACTTATTAATAAGCCTTTGCCTCCCACCAGGGCGAAAAATTTAGCGGCGTTGAGCGTCTTGACACGTATAAATAACTTGAATATGTAACCTATGTAAATCAAATTATTACTAAAATTATCGCTTTAAACTACTACGCTGACACCGTC